>JAWWEW010000112.1:25567726-25740226 GCA_035583185.1 Anabacerthia variegaticeps | reverse complement strand
TGTATTACTCCATACTTATAAATAATAAAAAAGGAGACTGATAACAGTAGCTTTATGTAAGCAAGCTTAGAAATCACGCTCAGATAAGTGCTTTTGACCTAAATCTTGTAGCGCCTCGATCTGACATATAACCCCACAACTGTGAAATTCTGTATGAGATTTAGCAGTTTGAAGCTGCCAACTGACCCAGCCATAAAGCAGCCAGAGATAAGGATTTACAGTACGATATGATACAATTAGACATTCACCTCCTATTTATTTCAGTCCATTTCAGTATTTAACCTATTTAAAAGTTGCAAGCTTTTTATTAAAATGTAAATGCTAGCATGCTGTATATTTATAGGCAGCTAACAACAACAAGAAAAGACTCTCATAAATTAGATTTCTATGAATGAAAAGGGTAAACAGGAGGTGCTTCTGCAAAACTCTTCTAGACATGCAGAGATAAAGGATGGCTCTACCACACAAAATAATCAGATACAAAAATAGCTGTTCAGAAACAGCACACCTAAGGAGTACTTTAATCAAACATTTAGGTTACCTGCCAAAAGGACCATGATCTCTTCAAAATGCAATGCGGATTAAAGTGTTATCTAACACAAGCAGAAAACTAACCTTGGAGTGGAAGTTCGAAATGTGTTCATCATAATTTTCATGTCTCTGGATAGAGAAACCAGCTTTTTCAGCTAGATTGCAAAACTGGTTTAAAGTATTCCCTCGGAGTGGAGCAAATACCATTGCTTTTCCCTGGAACATTAAAAAGAGAATTTATACATTTTTAAAACTGGAAGGGAACTAGATATAACATACACCTGACTAAGCTTTTAATATGCCCAAGCTTGAAAAGTCAATTGTTCTCCTGGTAAAATGCTAAAATATGGTAACACAATAATTGTTCAAAATATGCAAGATATCTGTGATTAAACAAATGCAATCTAGAAAGTAATAAATAAATATTTTCTTTAGAAAACTGCCAACTGCCATACATCTGCTTCTTTCATATAATAATGATGTCTGTGGATTACCAAAATAAAACACAAAAAGCATACAAAACATACACTCAATGAAAAATCCATTTGTTAGCTCATGACCATGCAGACACTGTAAATAATGATTTTCTTTTTTCTATCTCGCACATAGAAGACTACCTCCCATTCACTGTCAGTGGAATTACAACAATATAAAACAAGGCAAAACGGGAGGCAAATCAGACCTGATCATTAATTTTTCAGAGATATTTTAAACTACCTGAGCAGTGCAACTAAATTTGACCTTAAATTGGTAAATTGCATTTAAAGCAGGAATTAATGTTCTTGAACACTAATTCAGGTTCTTGCAAGATGATCGGGCCATTTGTGATGCCCAGGAAACACATTATGGTCCATTACCTAATTTTTTGTTCATCCTTCTGTATTTAAGAAAACAAAATTGACTGTACCTTGAACTGATAGATTTTAGACACTCAGTGCAAAGTACTTGGCCAAAACCTAACCTACTTGATAGAGCATCTCTCGCAATCTTATTTGCAAAAATAATTAATTCTAATTGGCTGAATACTGTGTTCTGTCACATGGAATGAAAAGTGGTTGAAGAGCTGTAAACAGAGGTTAATATCAGCCAACAGCATATCACAATGAGGGGAGCCACGAAGTTTACTGTGAGTTCCTGTATTTAACTTCTATGTTAATGAGAGCTAAGATTAATTTGTGAGGTGCTGTAATCATCCAAAGAGGCAAAAAATATTTTTAGGGAACCGAAAAAGTTATAAAAGGATTAGATGCTGTAGGAGTATATTTACCTTGAGAAAATGCCATCTGTATACCACAGGAAAAGAGTGACCAGTACAGAGGATTTCAACAGGAATTCAGGAAAGTTACAATGCTGACATAGATACTTAGTGTGGAGAACAGGGAACAAATCGGTGTCTTACACATGCATATGCACACCGAAATAATGCACAGTGAAACCGTAATATAAACGCTACGTCAGTACCTATGGTACTAACATGTACTGAAAATAGCACAGCACTATATTTATTCTCATAACATCTCTCTGTGAGATAGGGAAACACTGTTATCCTCATCTTTCTCATGGGAAATTTAAGCACAAAGGAGACTTAGGGCAATATCTAAGGCAACTCAATTTCTGTTCATTTGTGTAGCTGTTACTTTAATTCTACGGCTAAACACGAGGTGCAAAGGGGTGTAACTCCCTCCAAAGGCCCTGGAATTGTTTATGGAGATGCTAGGTCTGAATATAGGTCCAGCTCAGGATGAGAAACATTAAACACAGGAAATTCACATTCGGTTCCCTCACATCCTTGGCATGCTTTAATGTCATCAGACAGAAGTGGGCAGCAAAGGGAGCCTTCAGCTGAGGATTCTCCTCCTCCTGCTGCCATTTCATGCTCCCTAGAATGATGTTCTGCAGAGACTCTTCCTGGCATAAGAAGGATGAGACTCCTCTGGAGCCCCTCATCTTCATGATCACTGTAATAGGAAATATGTCACTCATCCAGGGCTTACTGACTACCTGATTCACACAGGGACTTCACATATGACTAAACCACACGAATGGAGACTGCTGGAGGTCACACGCTCTACAGGGGCCACTGATCCAGCAGTTCTGATGTAGAGGCAGTGCCGAGACAGCAGCACCCCTTCACTCCATTCGAGTCAGTAGTCCATATGGCCTTTCCTTCTCATATTCTCTGTACACTACTTCCAACTACATTTGAAAGAGAAATACAGTACAACAGAATACAACACGGTATGAAATATCTCTTAAAACTGGACAGAAAATCCTGAAATAAC
This sequence comes from Anabacerthia variegaticeps, assembly GCA_035583185.1. Taxonomy (NCBI): domain Eukaryota; kingdom Metazoa; phylum Chordata; class Aves; order Passeriformes; family Furnariidae; genus Anabacerthia; species Anabacerthia variegaticeps. The sequence goes on along the minus strand of JAWWEW010000112.1, from coordinate 25,737,413 downwards.
TTTGATGAAGGGGAACAGCTTTTTAGGGAAATCACTACACAGTTACTTCAGCCAGCTCCTTAGTTGGTGTAGAACCCCATTGATCTGTTACCTTTAGTGTTCATCTGAAACACCTGAGGCTCTTGTCCTCACTCATAAAAACCAAGAAATCATGATTAAAGTTTAATACCACGATAATCTCCTCGAAACTGGTAGGTACAGTGGTCAATTCTGGTCTATAACAATCTTAGGTTTAAAGCACGTTTTTGTCAACTGCCTGATCTTTGTGATTCTGCTACCTGTTGTGGAGCTGCATTCACATTTCTAATTATAAAATGTTTTTCATTTCTTGGTTGCTGCACAGTAAAAAAATTAGACCAGTGGACTATCCCAAATTTAATTCTGATTCAAAAGTGTCTCCTGGGATGATATCTAAAGTTCAAAATGGCCTTTCCTCAGGTGGGAAAATACTTCCATTAAACTTGTGAACAAAACTCAGAGAAAAATGTCAGGTATAATAGTTTGAAGTGTCAATAAAATGCTACAGTAAGATAATGGGACAAGCGTTCGTATTTTAGACATGACTATGACCAATTTTTCTCATCAATCATCATTACTTGGAGTCTTATTTGGTACTAATCATGTCTCAATAGCATCCCCTTGACTTCACTAGGATTTTGAATGGATAGGCCTCAGAAGAATCAAAGCCGTGATAAAATATTATTCTTGATTAGGGAAATACTCAAATAAGCAAATGCTTGTTCTGAGATTGAAACTAAAAGTATATTTTAAGAATATAAAAACTAAAACTAAATGTTGGCAAATCAAGTATCTTGAGAGAAATAAAATATAGTCATGCAAGATAAATTTGTTTGATGTAAAATGTCTATGCCTAATTCTTTGATTTGGTTTACAGGTGACATTTGCCTCTGTGACAAATTCAGACAGAAATTTCAGCCCTCAGTAGCAGAGTAAACTGCTTATTTCTCCCCCTGAATTTCTGTCCCTATCTTCCTATGCCAATACAGCTGTCCATGGGGTCAATACTATGAATCAGATGATTGAAATGACCCGAGTCCTGTTTTAAGGAAACCAAAAAGTTGCCCAAAACACATCATTCTATGCCATAAGGATTCTAACAGTCACAAATAGCATCCTTAGTGAAAAAGGAAATACCACAGATAAATTTTGAACTAACAGAACAGATTGTGTGTTCTGCATTTTATCCTTCAAGACAGCTTTGCAAGGATACCTGTTACTTTCTCTTTACTATACTTTTTCTTTTGGTATTGTTGGCTGTTGTTTTCACCAGACTCTTCTAAACTGAAAAGGAAACGTAACTTCTAAATTTGAGACAAAATAATTAATGTAGAAGAGTGAACTTAATCAAAGATTATGCCTTAGTTTGGGCATAAACTAATGCCCAGAAACTATTTTTAATTATTGCAACTGGCAAATGAGTTCACTATTAATTTATTTTTCCTTTAAAAGCCAAAGGATAGTGCCACTTAGTAAACTGTCCTCTGGTGTTATCCTTAGATTTATACAAGTTAAGACAGTAAAGTTGCTACCTATTTTGTACTTGTGACTGCATCTTCTTCGGGTATCTCAAATGAGTATATGTTTTTATTTGGGTCTTTCAAATCACAAAAGCATGTGCTTGAAGGCATCTCTGTTGAACATGTAATTTTTGGACAAAAGAGCTCATTTAAGGTGTCTGTACTCCCAGCTTCCGCCCCACACAACAGAACGCTTTCCTCTTAGTTATGAATTGCAACAACTTGCAAGGCCATGCCATAACTGGATATCCACCCATACAGCCATTCATAAAGTAGAGTAGGCAACTGAGTTTAGTTAAAAAAACACAGTTAGGATAGCAATCCAAAACTCTGCAACAGAAATTCCTGCAAGGAACAAGAATTTCTTAAGCTAGTTTTGCTGATAAGAAATAGGAACCATGGCCAAAAATGCACAGCAAGTAAGTGCCATGCTATTAATACAGGCTATGCTATTAATCACAACAAGCAGAAGCAAGCAAGACTAGGAAGACAGGCAACAAAGAGCCATCTCCCTTTATTCCATCTATGTTCACAAAGGGTGTAGCTCATATGCTCTGAAAAACAAAGGCTTGTAATTAATTTGATTTAGCTGACTGGAGTTAAAGAGAAACAAAGTCAGGCCAGTTTTGGTTCAAAGTCAATTTTAAGTTTAAGAACGTTAACACTTTCTAAATTGTCTAGATTGTTGCCTAAGTGGCAACACTACTTAAAATTCAGGCCGTACTGTCTTTTAAATCAAATTCTCTGGTTGGGCTAATCAGCCCTGCTAAGGAATGTGTGTGTGTGCGCACATACAGATGTATGTGCATAGGTGTTTTTGGCACTACAGAGCACCAGATCATGTTTAACTATAAGCAGGAGAGAAAGCAACTAACAGCTCTTTCACTCCAGCCAGAGGCTCCAACCAGGCCACAGTTACCAGGGCACCTCTTCTACACTTGTCTTGCTGCCACTCATGCTCTCAGTGGCTTATGGGAATACCCGAAGAACCAGTTGCTGACATTGATCAGGGCTGAAAAAAATTTTCTTTTTGTATTGTTTTAAACTGGGATCAGTTTTGTGTTCCAGATCACCTGTGGTCCTAAAAATTATTGCACTTTGACAATTGTTGGTGCATCATAAACGCTGAGAATGTGTCACTCTGGGCAGGAGCTGCTTAACCTCTCCTTACTGCCACTGACAGAAATATCTGGGTAACCTTTCCCTCAGGGTGGCTACTGTCTCCTGTCTCTCTGGCAGCCTTGTCCCACAGCTCATTAAAATAATTCAGTCTTAAGTAACCTGCCTTAGGTCACTCAGGAAAGTCTGTGATAGAACCAAGAATAGAAACCTGATCACTCTAAGCAAAGAATGGGATTACTGACCTTACTAAAATGACTCAGTTTCTTAAGCCTTTGCATGTTCGGGTCCTCTATTTCTTTTACAGAGAAAGTCTTGTGTACAAAAAGTACACTATAAATTTTAAATAAAATGTGGAGAATACATTGCTAGAATGAAATACTTTTGTTTTGAAACGGAAATTGTACCTTACTGGAAGATTTGGATGTTAACCATGAAAGATAAAATTCCTGTCTCAAACTCCTACTTAGAGCAATTACTTCATGTTTTCTCCTTTTCTCATTTTGGCATCTTCCTTTTTTTTTTTTTTAAATTTCAGATTATATATTTTACATATGTGTATAACAGATTTTTTTTTTGCCCACAGGTCTCTCTGATTGAAACAGCCTAATAGATTTAGACCGATAAAATATTTCCTGAGTGACACTCATGTAGAACATGTTATCATTTTATGAAGAGCATAATTTTGCTATTTTCTAAGGTACAAAATACACAAACACAGGACTTACTTAATGGAAAAATGTTTTAAGCCTCAGTATACATATAAGGATTTTTTTCATTTTGTATAAACATAAATGAAAAGAAAAAAATATTCTTTCATAATAAATAAATACACAGTGACAAAGGTTACAATTGAAGGGATTAAAAAATGACAGAAGCCAACATAAAAACTTTCAATATTGTATTTTACTTTAATATGAAGACATTATTATCAAAGGAAAATACTTGAGAAACGCTTTGATAAAAATAATCTGACGCTATCTTTGAAGCGGTTTCATTTATTTTACTACCCACTGTGTTCCTTATCAGAAGGCCAAGTATAAGAAGTTTCCTAGTTTATGATTAGGAAAGAATCTGATAGATTAGAAGACTCAATTGAAGTTGGACATAATAAGTATTAAAGTATTACATGACATTAATCCTGCCATTCCATTACTCTCTCAATCATTGTGCACAGACTAATTATTCTGAAGCCAGTGTTCAGGAGAAAATAGAAACATACTTACACTGGGTTGGAGTAATCTCTTTATTGCATCAACAAGGCTAGCTCTGTACCGGTCCAGAAACAGGCTGACATTGAGAAGAGAACAGAATCCAGATTAAAAAGGGTTTTCAATTCTAATGATACTAATGCAGATAAGTACAAGGCTAATTACATATGTTTACACAATGCTGTAAAAGAGAAACTGTGGTCTACATTTCTATCTAGTGCAGGTCCTTTAAACATTAAAAATACATAAAACCAAATACGATCTTAACCAAAGCTAAATTATCAGTATAAAACAGCTCTTTACATTCCTGAAATTCACTGATCATAGATACTAGCTAATAAAATACTACTGTATCAGAAATGAGGATCAATGTAAAGTTAGCATTTTACATGTTTTTTTATAGAAGGGGGGGGGGGGTGGTTAAGTGTTTTCTGTTATATTTCAGGTGTTACCATTAAGGGTATTTTTTTTACTTTAACCTTCCCAGTTTTGGCATTCTTCCCTTTTATGCATATTTGTTATATTTCTATATCTATCTGTCCCTATAAAGATACACAAGATCCTACCTCCTCTCTCTCCCTCAAACACTGCTCAAACACAATGGCCCAGATTGTACAGAGTTGTCATCTCTCAAGAGTGCAATCCTTCATCTCCAGCATGGGTCCCGCAAGGATAGCAGCAGAGTCAATTTTCCCATGCAATGTTGCCAACACGCTCAGCCCTATTTTGGCGTGATTACCTCATGATTTGAGGGGATAATTCATCCTTCATGCCCCTCAGTACCTTAATGTATATACTAATAGTGGCAACCAGGGTGCCAATCACTCTTGACTAGATATTTGTGGACATGTAGTTACTGTGGATGAGTGCATTTACAATGGTTAGTGAACAACCATCTGATAGCAACTGATGCCTTTCAGTCCTTACTACTGTGGGCTGCATTTATGTTGGTGATTCAGATAAGAAACTCCATCAAGCAGGCCACAGATAATGCGATTTTTTTTTAATTCTTTTTTTCTTCCCCCACATTTTCTCCGTAATAAAACTGCGTCCCAGCTTGTGTCAAGTTCAAGTTTAACACTACATGGCATTTTGTCCATTCTCTATGTTTTTTTCTATACTCCTTCCCCTTTATTCTCAAACTTCTTTTCTGAAAAGATGTAGGCATTTTTTTTCCCAGGTTTGAAATTCCAAAAGAACATGAAGAATATATGGAAACTCTAAAGAGAAAAAAAGTAATCTGCCAACCACAGGCCTCCCATCAAGAGCAGAAAATGTGTGGATATGTAGGTAAGGACACTCCACAGCTACAAAGGAGAAACACAACATTACGTACCATACAGTCAAGCACCTGTGTAAGAGCTGTGAATTTTTGCTACTCAGGAACAAACAGAAAAAGCCTATCAGAAAACTTTAAGTGACCAAATTTCACCTGTAAAAACTGGCAGGAGCTCACACTGTTGAGAAAATATGGTAGAATGGGTATCCATATACATCTTAAAGAACATTCAATACAAAAGTATGACCTTCTGAATTTGTTCTCAAGAATATGAAAGTACTAGCTACCAATTTCTCTGACAGCCTGGCTCACAAGTAAATATAAACTTGAGCAATTGACATGATGGCTCCTCCTCCTCAGCTTTGACTAATCTTACTGGAAGAACCTTACTGAAAAAATGTGGGCTTCAATTTAATTTGTTGAAACAGCAACTCTTATCTCTGATGTCTCTTGGGTGTTTTAATGACATTCACCTCAGGCTGATCCCTATACAGATAGATGTCATAAGACACTACTTCACTGGGAACATAACCACGTGCAGAAGAAGTGGAATGCATGATTCCTCTCCCAAAAGAATAGCTAAAAGGAATTAATTTTCTTCAAGATGAAACATAGCAAGCATGCACACATTTAAGACTTCCTGGGATCCTGTGTAAACGGAAGTACACTCCAAATAAAAAGTGCATTTATACTATTTTTATTATTGAAAGAAGTGTAGTGGAAACACAATCTTGGGGCAGCTTACTAGTGCTAAAATCCCTTTTTCATGGACCTGAATACCATTCTCCTTTTACAATGGGAGAGGGGCACAACTGCTGCTACCAATCTTGTTCCTTCACAGTGAAAACTACAGGCCTTTGTCCACCAAAAACTGTGAACTGAGAGCCTGAGAGCTTTAAAGGGCTACATGACCTCCTAGATTAGACAACTTCAATAACTCCTTTTCTGTCCAACCCCAGCTGATACTTTGGTGGTATGGGAGGTAGAGTCTTATCCCTCTTAGCTTAGGAAACCCAGATAACCTGAGACAGTAGCCCCAAGTTATCCCTGCCCTCCCAGAGACCTGTCCCTGAGAACATGACCTACCTAACCAAAAATAGTTTGATACTGTGATTTCCTAACTGTTGTTCTGTGAGACACGTACTCTGACCAGAAGAAGGAGAAAAGACTGGAAGCAATGCTAATGCAATGCAGTGACTCCAGGGAACATCTCTATCCTCCACCTGAGTCAGCGGATGCTTTGAATGAGGAAAATCCTGAAGAAGTCGTTAGATAACCTATGCTGCAGACAGGAACAGGATTTAGCCCACGCAGGGGGATTTAGTCAAGCAGTTTCTCTTAACAGTAGCATTTGTATGACTAAATTTTACCACAACAAACTGAAAATGTGCCCAAAAGCATCCTTCAAAGCTCACAACTCACGCGTTCCTGTGTAACCTCCTCTAGGTGACCCTGTCTTGGCAGGGAGTTTTGGACTAGATGATCTCAGAGGTCCCTTCCAAGCCTAACAATTCTGTGACTCTGTGAGCAGCTCAGTAAAATTAAATCATGTATTGTTCTAAAGAATTCATGCTCAGTTCTCACACCTCAATTCAATTTTGGCTTAGCTTGCCATTACTTTAGTGGTACTATCTCATGTTTGTGTAGTAAGGACACTGTGAAAGCAGTAGCTCAGGACAGGAATAGCAAGGTTTTCTCAGGTCAGTAAGGAAGCTTTGAATCACAGCAGCAGAGGTGAGACAGTTGATGATCTGCTCTTTGTTTAGGCAATGCTCTTAACCTGTGAAATCTTCATGAACAGGCAGGCAACCTTGTCAATCTCTTCACTCCTTCCTTTTTTTTTATTTTTTTTATTTATTTTATTTGACATTACCATTAAAACAAAAATGAAAGTCTACAGCAAAGCTGTATGGAAGTAACAGTAAGCCACAAGGAAACAAATTAAAAAAACAAGTAGATTCCAGTTTGCTTCATGGTGATACTTGCCTCATGATGAACTTATTTTTCTTTATGCATGCTTTGCAATTGTTCAAAGAGTTGAGTTTACAGGTGTACTTGACACTATTACATTCCTGTGTCTAATGGTGTCTAATGTGTAGAGCCATTTTTGTTCACCTTCAACTATATGGGGGATATAAATTGAAGAAACCCTTACTTCCATGTCATCAGGTTCCAATGCACTTGAAAGTGTGTGCAAGAAATCGGGCCTAAAACGAGTAAGTTTAAATGGAAGAAGGACAGAGGTCTTACTGCATTCTGGCAAAAAAGATCTCCCTATAATAAGTGAAATAAACTAACGGAGACAAAGCTGACAAATTTTAAGGTGTTTAAAGAATACTTTCAGTTCAGTTCTACATTCCCGGCAAAGCCACAACTCCCCAGCAAAGATCTTGTGGTGAAAGTAACGTGGGATAGCTCCCTCTGGCCTCTCTCGGGGGAACAACACAGTGTGATTCCAAAACAATATGGGGGTCTAAACTTTATACCACCTCTACATTAAATTATTTGTGAAAACTTGTTTTACAATAAAGGGAAAGATGAAGATTTTTTTTTACTCTCTCAGTCCTGCTGACCTTATTTCTCAATAAGGAAGAGTATATATACTATTTTAATAACCAGAAATCTGACATTCTTGAGCTTTGGAAGAGATTTGGTTCTGCTTTGTCCATACAGTCACCTGCTATTTCTCCTCCTCTGTTCATACTCACAATTCCAGCACCTGTATGACTTTATATCCACAAGTGTAGGTCAAATGAAAGTCAAAAATTCTGGCAGCCCTCACCTGGCCTTAAAATTCCCCCTCAAAAATATAAGATAGGTGTGTATGCTTTAAAGACTCTGTCATTTCAGTATTTTTTTATTGTATTCTTCTTCCAGGTGTAGCCTCATAACAATTTTTTTTTCTTATTTTTACTTCGTAGTTGACATTTTACAATTTTACAAATTGTTTCGGAACTGCTGAACCACGAAACTATTTTTATTGTCAAAATCCTGAATGGTTAAATAAAGGCTAGCTTTCACAGTTTGCCTCTTATTTATTTTATAATCTGGTTGAGCTACTAAATTTAGCTGTTAACTAATAGACTGTTTGTTCTGGGAAATAACTTATTTTCCACTCCTGCACATGAGGTTTATGAAAGTCTGACTGTAAATATATGAATATAAACATATCCCTGCTTGCTGTAATCATGTACATTTTTACTTGAATCTCCATGTGGATTTGGAATATGTTTATGAATAGAGCTTGTTTTCATGTAAATGGGATCAAGCAGTACCACTGGTTAGCTATTCAGAGAATCAGACAATATCACCCTTGCTGGAAATACTTCAATAAAAATTTATCCATGTACCTAATATTTGAACTCCAATTTTTTGCTTTCTAGTTCTCTGTTCTAATCTCAGATTTTATTGACTGACAATGAGCTATATGATGGTGTTAAACTAAATGCAATCTATTCTATCTGTTTTTATCACTGCATACTTCAGGTTTCAGCCGAGGAGCTAGAAGAAAAGAGATTTTTTTTTTTCTCCTCTTCAATGGCAGACCAAAAAATTCAGAGAGCAAAAATCCTGCCAACAGTTCTCAAACCGATTCTATATCTCGGAAGAGAAATACACGAAAATGAAAAGATGATTTGAGTTTGATAAAGCATGGAACATTTCTTTCCCCAGCCTTTTCATGTACCAGAAAACCTAGTGTCCATAACTAAAAGAATGGTTTCTAAAAGAAACAAACAATGAAGGGATTTTCATGCTTATTAAACTATTTATACATATCTGGGCATTTGCAATAAGAAAACGGAGATAATTTGTGAATAAAAATCACATACTTTAAATGAACCTGCACATTTCTATTTATTTTTTAGAAATCTATAAATATTTATACACTTACCTGCATCTTAAGTGCTTCAAAATAAATGTACAAAATGCAGGGATTGCAAATGCATTATGTATTTTACCTGTCATGTTTGATTCTTTGTTTCCTAAAGAAACTACACTATTTCCAAACAGACTGAGAGGAGTATTAGGTAAGAATATTACTGAAAAAAAAAACAAGTCTTGCTCCACTCTGCTGTACTCCCAGCACAAATAGGATGACATGGTGTGAGTATCAAGAATACAAGAGACGGCACAGCCAGGTTGTTTTGATATTTGTGTGAAGAACAAATTTAACTCTAAATCTCTTGGCAAGACCTTGCTTCACCCACATAATCTGGAGAACATCCATATGTGAGCCTTGTCTAAGCCTCCGAGAAGACTGCTGCCCTCCTGCTCATGTCCGCCAGCACTCTGATCTGACTTTCATACTTAATCTGATCTAATCCTGTCCAGCATTAACTTCATCTGTGCAATGAAACCTGGAGTATCCATTCTAATATTTGGTGAGGAAGGCATTTACTAAATTACTTGCTGAAATCATATGGTGTTGTTTAGCTCCTTATTTTAATCAGATGATGCATCTCTGAGGCACATTATCAGCGATTAGTTAGAAACCCTTCTCTGTCCTTTTTGGGAACAAAGAACTTTTCAGAAATTAAATGCTAAGAGAAATGAAGCACTGTTGCATTCTGTCAACAAATAGGTATTAGAAAATGACAAAAAGATCACTAAACACGCTTTCTCCAGTGCTATAAAAAAAGCAGTAACTTTTCTGAAATAAGAACGGCTTGCTTAAATATAAAAAAAGCTTTAAAGGAATATTTTATAAGAAGCCACTTTAAAAAAATTGTTTAGAAGACAATAGACAGCTTCATACTTTGCCTTTTCCTTTAGCTATTTCTTAATAAGGTGCAGAAATTTGCTGAACTGAGCTGTTCTAGGAAGTCCCTTTTTTCTGAATTTGGTCTCTCACAACAGTTACGCGTCACAAAACATAAACAGCTCTTTTTTTTGTTTTGGACATTTAAAGGGTCAAGAGCAAATATCTATGAAGGGAAAACAGATTTGTTTAAAAATATCTACTCTTCTAAATAAAATTTGCACAGTTCTTTTTTTTTTTTTTACACTGCCTAAATTTATGTAACACAAACAATAACAATGTGCCATTTTTAAAGCTAGCATGCAGCAAATACAGCACAGCACAATCCCCCAAACGCAGTATCAGAAAAGGGTTGTGTCAATAATAAAATCTATTTGCATAAGTTATTAAACAATCTACCATACTGCAACATTTATCTACCTTTTCATAAATTAAGTGCAGTACTCTTATTTTTCTAACTATGAATTATCTTATAATTAACATGTGCCTGTGTAAATAATATAAAACCTGTATCTACGAATATTGATGTCAAATCGATCTAAGGAACAGAATGTAGTGGTGAGGAAAAAAAGGTTTGAAAACCTCCTTTTTCTTGGAAAGATATTCCAGGGAGCAAAAAATATATCCCCTTATATCAATAGTCAGATCTTTCCTAAGAAGTAAGCTAATTGAGCTGTTTGTGTTGATAAACTCCCTTTTCTCCAGACTGTTCCTCACTGAGCCATAATTATTTGCAATTTGCCTAAGTCGTCCATTTACTGATACGTCAAGCATGAAACAGAGGCAATTCCAGAAAATGGAAATGCTTCTCAAAATCAATCTTTGGGAAATAATGTGGTAGAAGTTACTGTGTGATAGAAGACTACCTTATAACTGTCACATGGAGATGAATATTAATTTGTTGAGGTTAAGGTGGCTTTGTGCTTCATTTGTTGACTTTGCTTAGCCATCAGCAAGCAGCACAGTACAATTACTCCAGCAAAGCTATTTTTCTAACATGAGTTTTATGATTTTTATGTACTTACCAGTCAGCACACATAACAATGTCAAAATGTCCTTCCAGTTGAGAGACATCTGTCTCATTATCCCATCGTAAAATGCTAGAGGAAAAAAAGATTTAAAATAAAAAGAAAAGAAAAAGGGACTTACATTTTTCATCTTGAGATTTTTAAAGTACTAATATTATTCTTATATGACACTGAAGTGTTTTAAAGAGTGCACACTCGCTACTTTCAAAGATGAATGTAAAAATCTTATTCTGTACATTTTCAAGGTTTTAAATCTCAAAGCTAAAGAGCTAATTTTCATTAAAACAGAAAGGCAATCCACACAGGTTCTGATGAGTGCATCACCACCAAATATGCCTTTCTGAATTAGTGGCACATGCACGGCTTCAGATTTTCACCCCTTAACACTACTACACGAAGAAGTGAAGTCAAAGTATTGACAATCTGAATGAAACACAAATCTGCAGAATAGATGTGAATTCATGGATCTCTGTTGCATCTGGCAGGCAAGTCAGTTGTGTTTCTCATTGATGAAGTGAGCATTCACTTGGGCTAGAGGGAGGACGGACAGGGTGAAAAAATGCCAAGCTTAACTTCAATGCCAGCTATGTTGCCTCAGGCAAGCTTAAAAATACAGCAGTGCTGACTCTGTCAACACCTATTCTCTCATAGGTGATAAGCTATTTAATTCTAAGGTACCCAGTAGTAGGCAAAAATTCACATATGTACAAAGTTCTTCTTTGTTGATAAATGCTGCTGATTTATGTAGCTGCCACAAAGAATTTCACTACTTTACTCCCATCTAAAAAATAGCAACTAGTATTGGAATGTACCGCTTACTTTAAATATCATCACCCCGAAGATTTGAAGCTGCATTTCTATTTCTAGGCTATTTTTAAAAAGGAATCTATCCTTCTTTTTCATTTCCTGGTTATTTATAATAGAAAGTAGATAAATATTTATGGGAAAAGCACTTGTGGGGGAAGGGTCTAATCTGATCTTGTCAGGTTGTGCATGCTTATCTCAGTTTTGTATGAGTCTTGACCAAATAGACCCTTTAGTCTTCCCGCAGCTATAATCTACTTCTGGTTAAAAGCCATCTCCATTCACATCCTACTCCTAATATTTAACCGCGGATCAGTTTATAATGTGTTCATTCAGAAATGTTCCCTAAGTATAGGAAAAAAAGGGAATTTTGCACATTGACTGTACTGTATGCAAAAAAGGTTCATAAATATGTAGATAAATAGATACAGAGAATTAAGGTACCACAATATGCATGTACACGTGCACAGACAAAAAAATTGAGACCGAATGCTTTTAAAACATGGACATTATGAAAGGAGAGGCCCAGTTGGTTGGGAAAGCTTTGATTATGTGGGGCTCAATGTAACCGAACAGATCAGGACTCATTAGCCCGTTTGCCCTCCTGGAATTTACTGTGACAATCCAAAGACAGAAAGGAGTAGATTAATTTAATTTTTCCCCCTCAAATTGAAAGTAATCCAGATTTTAGAAGCCTAGGTAGCTTTGCACACTGGCACGCAGCAGGCATCCAGTAGTGGAAAGTGACAAAGGAGAGTTCTCACTCTCAGCTGCTGGCTGCCTGCTGGCTACCAGCGGCTTTTTCAACCCTGTTTCCGTGGAAACTTAGGTTAGAATGGTGAAAATTAGGTAAAGGTAAGTTTTGTGGGTTTAAAGCACGCACTCTAATACTTTAAGAATCCTGAAGCAGAACTGGAAATTGGTGGAAGAACTGTGAGCCTTAAAAGGCCACCTTTGGTTCTCATTGCTACAGAAACAGAGATCTGATCAGTACCACTATAGAGATTTGAATTATGATTTTTTTTAACCCGTATATTTACTATACTTCACACGCGCAGTTTGGAAGGCAGCACAGGTGCCTCCTTCTGCAAAAAGAAAAAAAAGAAAAAGAAAAAAAACAACCCCACCAACCCTCCCTCATGTTCCTGTCAGGTTTCTGCTCAGCGTCCAAGACACAGCATTTTCTGTGCACACTCAAGGCAAGCAAGAGGAGTTTGCGTGGGTGGGTAAAAGTTCATAAGCCATGTTGCTGAGCAAAGTATGGAACTGACGAGTTGCCAGGAGCACGAGCAGTGGTGCAACATGACTGGCATGTCTACTGTTAGAAGGAGTGAGCCAAGGGCCGCACATCTTTCTCTGTATTCCTGGTGTAGTACCAGGGCTGCCTTTGGTCTCTAGCTGTCTCTGGCTTCAGCACAGTTTTCTGAAGACATCACAGTCATGCCAAGGCCAATGACAAATTTACACACAAGATTTTTAAAATCAACTTTGCCGTAAATTTTCCAAGAGTACAGAAAAATCTTTATTCCCGTGAGGAAACTGAAGTTAATGTCCATAAAATAAATTCCAACAGGACTCCTCCTGATAACCACATAAAGTAAAGATAATTTCTCTAAAATAAATAGCAGTAGGACTCCCCCTGCTCTCACTCAGAATGCATGCACACTGACAGGAGAGATGGAGCTACAAGCTGTATGTATTTGTGCTTGCTATCTTTAGCTAAGTGCGAGCATGACTTGTAAGGCAGGCGCAGCCAGGGGATGTGAAGGGCAGTACTGGCTGCAAGCTCCAAAACTGTTCTGGTAGCTAACTCTGGTCTACCCTACCTATTTAATGCTTTCACAAATTTGCGGGAGCTGCAATGGAACATCTGCACCTGCACCTGTAAAGCAGACATGCCCCCACGTATCAGGGAAAGAGAATCAATTCTGCTCACTATTATATCATTAACACCGATGTCAGAATCAGCCTGATTCTGAATCAGCTGTTTTGAATTCGAGTGCTAATGAAAGCAGTGAATCAGACTTAGGACTTACATAAATACCATCAACTAGCCATACAAGCTCTTGTAATCCAAGCACAATTCCTGGGTGTAAAGTACAGAAAAAGCCATTGATATTGCAAAACAACCCTGATAAAGAGGTGTATCTAAATGCATGCACCTATATGTAGTAAGGTGAGGAACAATAATTTCTATATGAATTACTGAGGACGTGACTCTTGGACTTAGTGGTCAGACCTGAAAGAAATACTGAAGGCACCATCAAGTAAGGGCTGATTGCATTTCCATTTAAAGAAAAGCACTGCTAGGAAACCCAGAAAAGTGGTAGCAACAGAAATCTGGAAACCTCAGTTTTTATGACATTTCCTTTAAAAAAGTAGAAGTGTAAAAATACCACACCACAAAAAGTCTCTTAAATCGCCAGTATCATGTTGAGTGCCAACACGAAGAAAATGCAAGCCTTGTTAATATTTTTCACTTGTCCCTTACCAGTGATGCTAAATTAGTTGACATAAATCATTTTTTAAATAAAACTACTTTTCTTCCAGTGAAGTAAGTTTTAAAGCTATAATCTTTTTATGCCTTTCTTTTGAAGGAAAGTGCTAAAGTACCGACAATGGAAATTATTTTGTAAATTTGAAAAACGTGCTTTACTCTGTGTTTCTGTCCAAGACACACTTTCAATGGCATTTTTGTGAGAAAACCATAAAAAACAAAGCAACATATTTAAGGCTGTGTAAAGCCCACTCTTGATATTATTTTATGCTGGCTTATTCAACTGATGTAGGTTTAGTTTCCTACAACTGAAAATAAGCAACTGCGTGTCAGCAGAAAAGGATCTGAAATCCAACAGAAATATAAAAACATTGGGAGTTTTTTTCAGCAACAAGAAGAACATTAAAAATGAAATAGGCTGAAACTTGGTTCCCACTAATGGCTGCTTTATGGCCTGTATCAAATGAATTTCACCAGTTTTCAGAGAAGAAGTACCCACGTCACAAACCTATTACAATAATTAGCAATCTTAACGGTAGTCCTAGCAAAAAGGACAAGGACTGAAGAGTTGTGGAGAATGAACTACCTTCTCACATACAGAGGTGGCTTTTCCAGGTCAGGGATAAAGCATACCATCAAAATAGGCTGAGAAAAGATGTACTCATGCTTTAGTTTCCTAGGCTGTCAACTTTGCACCATTCTAAAGCAACAAATTCAATAAAAACAACCCCAGCCAACACACAACACGAACAATCAAAGCAATTCTTCCTTTTTTTCCCCCACCTGATTTATCTCTTATATTGACAAGCAAGCCAGAAAATGTGATTAGGTCAAGATACAAGAACTATGACAATAGAAAAAAAAAAAAGATCAAGTAAGAAAATGGAGACTTTAAGCACAAAAATGTACCCCCAAAAGCCCCATGTGTTCCAAAGGAAAAAACCCACAGGAAAATAGCAAAGGTTGCAGGGACAGTTACGGCAGCCAAGGTTTCCCCCGTACTGTAATTCTAACTTAGGGAGGGTAGCCTGACAAACGTCAACACTCTTTTCCTTACACTGGTAAAGTATCTCAGCAATCTACAACAAAAGACCTGCTTTTACTGGGGTTTTATTTCTCATGCAAAATTCTTCATTACTATTATTATTCAACTTCTGTTATTCAGTGTTTGTCTTCCTAGTGTGTTTAGGCAGGTAACTTATATGAGGAAAAAACAGGTTAAGCCTCTGATTGTTAAAACTTGAAACATTTCCAAGTCCCTCTGAGATCTTGTGATGAATGGCACAGGTTAGAGTAGCTCTCAAATTAGCAGAAAAGTAGTTGTGCAGATAAAGACAAAAACATCAAAATTAGAAAAATAGGACAAAAGACACAAAAGCCTTACTTGCCTCAAAATGTGTTAGTAGTTTTAATAAGGATTTAAAAAGTTGTCCAAATTAGCAGATGAGCAGCTACCAAGAACCCCTATCTACCCACCTCTTCTTTTCATATTTTAATTTAAACTTCAGTCTTTGAAAAGCATTATCATTGGAAAGTATACGGGTTCAGGTAAAAGATTTTGTCTGGGGGTTTGTATGACTTTTTCTATGACATTAACCAAGCAAGTTCATTAGCACATTAACAAAAGGCATCATCTGCATGTTTCTCTACACCTTGATCTCCATTTGAGATTCCTTAGTTTTGTATAAAGATCAAGAAGATGGATTTTAATCTAGCGATAGAGGCAATGTGTACACCTATCATTACAACTCCTCTGAGAAGTCTTGAAAATTTCCCTACTATAATTTCCTCATCTTTCCTATTATATTCTCATAAGGCTGCTCTTATTTCTCCGCCTTCTTTCACCTTCTCTGTTTCTTACTTTGACTGCTTCACTTTGCTTTGTATTCTTATCCATTATCTCATTCCCTACAGTGCATACTTTGGTTTGAAGGGAGCAAAGGTACCCAACATCGACCATTCTTCCTTTCCTCTTACATTTCTAAGCATTTTGAATGTGATATTTACAATTGCCCATGGACACATCCTTCTAGCAATGTCCTTGAAGGTTTCAGAAACTTCCATGTCATTTATCTGCTCTTCTCAAAGTATAACAATGATTTTTCTCAGCTACGCTCAAAATCTGCACTTTATCCTCACTCTCCTGCACATTTTTTCTCTCTTTAGCCCAGTAAAATCTAGCTATTCTTTATGATTTTTATTTTTTTTTTTTGTCTCAAAGTTTTTAAAATGTGCTCTTGTAAAGATTATCTTCAAACCTTTCCCACATTTCTGATAATTTCACAATGTTCCACCTCAAGCTTTTCTTTCTCTGAATTTTATTTCTGGACTATCTCATCCATAAAGCTAAACCAAACTACCCATTTGTCCACTTCATACTGTGTATACAGACTCTAACTTGGTATTTTTCACAGACTCAGTGAAAGTACCACAAGGCATTGTAACCACTTTTCCTGGATCCCTTTGGACATAACCACTAATTCCAGTCCATAATCTATACTTAGCTTAGACCTTTCTCTGTATCTGCATACTCAGCTCTGTTGCTCACTCCCTCTGCATAGCACCTCTAAGAAGTTTCTTACCAACCCACTCAAACTCTCGACCATGTCATCATCACTTACATCTAAACATCACAGTACTGTTCTCTCTGCTCTTGGAAAAATGCAGTCTTGTCATATTAATATTTATTCAGAAGGCTGCTGCAAAGGTTGTTTTTTCTTGCCTACAACCCCAATCTTGTCACCTTTCTCTGCACTCCTCCAGGTAAATTGCAAGTCGTCCTTTCCAAATGCTTCACAACAGCTCACTCCCCTATTTTTTATCTCTCATTCAATATTAAAGGGACAAGTCCCTTCTTTAATGAGCCCTAATGTCAGCCTGCATCTTCCACTTAACTTTTCAAGCAAGCACCTGTAAAATTTTCTTCCACTACATTATCCATGATGATTCACAAACTTAGTCTATTGTCCTTGAAACTGTCCTTTAGAATAGCACCTACAAAAACAGAGAAGATGTGAGCCTGCTCTTGTGCCTCCAAGTCTGTCTATGATGCTGACTTCAGTGTCCTTGTTATCCTTCCTCACCAGATCTGCCTCTGGTCTTAGACCACAGATTCTCTAACACAAACTGCCTTTTTCCTCTGTGTTTATACAATGTCTGCTACAACAAATCATGATGAAATCAAATCACACTAACATGGTAATACAAAAGAAGAAAAGAAACACCAAAACCAACTATGGGCCCCTTCTAACTATGATTTTCCTGCCTAAAAGTTTCTTTTTAAAAGTGTATGATAAACTTACACACTACCCTTATTTCTTCTTCTAAGAACATATGTTCTCTCTCTTATTTTGTACAACACAATTTGCTAAAATTCAGATGGGAACATTACAGTTCTGTCTTCAAAAATAACAGTCCTAACACACATTTGCTGTGTATCAAAAGCTACTACATTTTGGAGATCATTAATGCATTGCATGTAAATATGACTGTTGTAGAATAAATTTTTCCTTTTTGTTGACACATCATACCCCAACATTCAGCATGTGTGGGTATTTATTTAAAAGAAGTGAGAATGTCTTGTATAAAAATGCTATTAATAAAATACCAGTGGTGGTTGTGAATTTTCTTTTTCACATCCCTCCCCTACATCAGTACATTCTAAATCAGCCTTTATTTGGAGACTGACTACTGTTTTTAGCAAGGTTCATACCATACACTTGTTTTAAAAAATGGCTGGTTCTCAGATTCTAATTCAGAATGATTCAGTATAAAAAAAAAAAAAAACAAAACCAACATAATTTCAAAGTACAAGACAACATAAACACATGTGGCACAACCGAACCGGTAGGGTCAGTGATTTGTGTAAAAATATGAAGGAAAAGAAGACAGTTTCTTGCTCTTTGATAAATGGTATATCCATGAATATGGGGAGGATAAAAAAGGGGACCAGAAGAAAAAAACCCCAAGAATGTGAAGTGAACCAGGCAGGTCCAGAAGGGCTGAATGGTGGAAAATTTACAAACAGCAGAGAAGACACAATTCACAGGTGCTTAAATTCAGAGGGCAGAAGGGATCACAACAGACATACAAGATTTCAAATTTCTGTATCAAGCCAATATATCTCAGGAAATTAATACATGTTTCAGAAAGATATCCATGATTCAAGCACATTCACTGCTTAAGAAACTATCACTTCCCATAGAAAGATGTTTTAATGTATTATCATTTTGTCACATCTCATTTTTTTCTAGACTGAATTTGCCTAGCTTCAATTTCTACATCTTGTTAGGTACTTGTAAGCTAGATTAAAGACTGATCTTCTGTTAAAGGATTTTTTTTTTCTCCACATGAGACTTTCAGATCAAAATTAATTCATTTCTTAACAATCAAATCATTTCTTTGACAAGTAAAGTAAACAGAGCTCTTTAACTCTCTCATTTCCAGACCCTGATTCACTCTTCTGTCCCCTTCCCGAATCTCATCCATTTTCAGTGTCCTTGATTAATGACTATTAACTATTAACTATTAACTATTAACTGAGTATGAATGAAATAAACAAGGTGCACAAGGGAGGGTAGAAAAAGGTACAAAAGTAACAACATAAACCAGGAAACAATGTAAAAGTTGACTAAAATTATGGATACAAAAAGCAGCATAGGAATAAAAAAAGTAATCTTTGATTCTAACATCTCAAAGACGTTTTCCTTTAAAGCCCTGGGAAGAAAGATCTCAATCTTCTCAAATCAGTGGTCTCCCCCTAAACTTTTTGTACCGCCAAAGAGAGTACAAGAGGAGTAGTTTTACCAAGAGCATGGTTTTTGGCTAAGAGGAGACCATCCTTAAATAGTCAAAGATTTGAGCAAGAATTATTTAAAATACTAAAATGTTACACTTTTAGTTAACACGTAGCTTTTCTGCCTGTTATTCCAAACACATAGGAATTTACTTACAAAGCATGCTAACTTATCAGTTTACTCTCTTCTCTTTATGTATTCTTATCTGGTCCCATGAAGAAGACAGAAAAAGCTACAATGCAATTTAAGATATCCTTTATTAAATCAATACAACTAGGTAAAATACACAAATAGGAGAGGCTTGGAAGTTTGGGAAAGTCAGATGGTATGGTTAAACAGTAAAACAAGTCATCAGAAACAAATCGTTAGAAACCAAAAAATTTAGAAACAAAAGCTGAAGTTGCACCCAAATGAAGAAAGAATCACAAAATTGAAAAATCAAATAAAATAATAAAATTAGGTAAAAAAATGAGCGTACTCTTTCTTTTGTGCTAAATCTTCCTGCCAGCTGATAATGGGGATAAAGAACGAGCACTCACAGAGGACAACAACATTTCAGAGAGGTGAAATTAACTCTTTGCATCAGTGCAAAATTTACTTCATTGTAGAAGAAATGAAGACATTTCACCACAGAAGCCTTTTTGACATGTCTTCTGTAAAAGGAAGTCCTGGTTAATAAACCTTGAGCTCTTCCAAGGTACCAACAAGTACTCAGATAAGGGTGATCTGGGTAACACAGCCTGATTCTGATTCCAAAATGCTATTGGCAAAGACCCTCACTAACAACATTTTAGGAAAATAGACTGTTGCAGGACAAGAGTCCTGACACAGCTAAATAATAGAACAAAAGACAGGGAGCAGGGTGGTAGCAAATGGTCAGTTCCCACAGTGGAGGGAGATAATCAGCAGAGTTCCCCTGGGACCTGCTCTATTCAGCATGTTTACAAGAGATGAGCACTGAGGTGGCAAAGTTTGCTAATGTTAAGAAGTTGTTCAAGATAGTGAGGAAAAGACTGTGAAGGATTGCAGAAGGATGAAAGTGAGTAATTGGACAATAAAATGACAGATGAAATTCAGTGTGGATAAATGCAAAGTGCACAATGGAAAAAATAATTCTCACTTGATATAGAAAATGAAGGTCTCCACACTGACCATCACTGGAAAGCTTCTGATGTTGTGACAGACAGTGTCATGAAACTATTAGCTCTGTGCTCATCTGCAGTGAAAAAAGCAAATCACCACTAGGATTTTTAGAAGGGGAACAAAAAGTATAATTATTCCACTACATATATGTATGCACACTTTGAATGCAATACTGCTCTCACAGTCATCTGAAAATGAGTAGATTGAAACTGGAAAAGATACAGAGCAGGGCAACTAAGATCAGAGGTATGGAATGGTTTCTACCTGAGTTGAGTGATAAAGAGCTACAACCTCACAATGAACATGAGCAGACAGACTGTTCATTGTATATTCCCGAACATACATGAAGAGATCAAATTAAGTGAACAGGAACCAGGAGCCCCTTCTTCCTAAGCAAAGAGGGGAAATGTTCCTTTTGGCAGCTTCCTCCTTACAAATAGATGCTGGCATACAAGACTGTTATATCAGGAGACTGGAAAAAAGAAAAGACTGGAAGAAAGGGATTCCTTTAGGGTTGCTAAGATGACAAACACAACAAATTCAAGAAATGGTTTCCAAAAGTTTGAATTCAGCAACACTCGGGTCATTTTGATGTATGAAAACAGAGAGACTTTATTAAGGCTGTCCCATGTTGATGGAACCTGTTACCTGACCCATTGGAATTTGCAAGGTTAGAACGTTGCCATCTTTGAAGAGCATTGCAGTAAGGTAAAATATTCACATATAGGCAGATACAAAAAACTCAGGCCATTAATGTAAGAGCAGAATCAGGACAATGTAATTCAGTGCTCTGTCACCAAAATCTCATCCACTATTATATTGGATGCCATTTAGTATTTCAAAGACTTTCTTTCATTATAGGTTTAGTTCTGAAAGCTTGTGAATTCATTACATTTGTAAGGAACACTAAGATCTCAAAGAAGATTGTAACCTATGTGTTAATCTTTAAGGAGAAGGAATTGTCCCTTCTCCTCACATGGTCATTCATTCTTGATGTGGGTTCTAAAGTCAACTATATAATTAATAGAATATTATACACTATTACTAATCAAATCCAGGGGTGCATTGTCACAAGCATTTCTCTTACTGACTTGATGTTACATGTACTTGCTTACGCTCCTATGTGGCATGTAATCTCTCTGAAACTCTTAGGAAAAAAATAAACTTGTTTGTAGCTAAAAATTCACAGGTCCCATATCAGACATGAAAATACAACTTTTGCTCTTGACAGATTCAGTCTCAGACAAGGGAAACTGAAGGAAGAACAAATTCCCTGGTACGCAAGACAGACTGAGTCTGTTAACCTGCAGAACACACTGCAAACCTTCCTCTTTGGTAAAGCTTTTCCATCGCGACATTTGTAATAACAAGTTTCCAAAATTCTACTACGCAAACAGCTGCCTCAGGAAGTTTTCCACATTGAAACAAATATAAGACCAAGAGCAGAGATTTCTTGACTTTGTTATTGCTAATTTAATAATTGGTGGACATGTTGAAAACAATGATATAATGCATGTAAAAACAATCACAGCTGATGGTACAAAGACTGCTATTGTGATGGCTCATACACTAAGTTATAGGGTAGATGTAAACTACACGGTTCATGGATAATTTCTGAACAGCAAAAAATAACATTTTCAAACCTATACATGGAATTAATACCCTTCACTATAGCAAGACATTACCAGTGACTGGGTGGTATTACTATACCTATTTCCAGTATACATAAACAAGAACTCCCGAGCATACTCATGAAAACTAAAAATAAAATAGAATTGTATATCCACCGCTGAAGTAAACTGTTTACTAAATATCTATTATTACATTATAACACATAATATGACAAACTGCCAGTTTGGCTTACACTACTGTATTTTTAAACAATAATCAAGAGTTGGCAGAGAGCTAGATAAGTGCTTATTTACTGCATTTTGTATAAATCTAAACAAATAAATATATGGCATGCTGTCCTAATTTAACTTCTCTTGGCTGATATTGGATTGTTCCTTTCGGAATATTTTCCAAGCATAGACTAAAATGTCTGGAACAGTCACAAACTGACTCTCATACTGGTAATTTCTGCTCATGTACAAGGAAAAGAGTACAAGACCCTGACATAAGGTGAAAGCACAGAGAGAAGGGTCTATTCTGAATTATCTTTTATATGGAAAGAATCTTTTAACTTTGCACTGGACACTGCGAAGTTGCAAGACCGGACACTGTTCAAATGATGTGTTATAGCAAAGAACATGTGTTCCTCAGATTACACTGATGTTGCACTAAATCACTTATATACATCACTGTATTAATTTGCCTGCAAGATCTAATCAATGTAAAAGAAGTCACTATCACTTTGCACACCAGTGTTGAATTCTTCCCTACAAAGGACTGTATTTCCTTCATTTTCTTGTGTTTTTCTTTTTTTCTTTTTATCTCCCTATAACCATTATGTAACTAAGGCTTTCAGTTGTAGGAAAAGTGAATCAAGGCTACAGTAATATTTCACACTTTACATCAGCTTTTTAGTTTCTTCAAGGCATTGAGAAGGGATCATATAACTTTGTCACTGTCTTCATCACATGTCATTACTGAATCTGAAGGACTGATCAATCCATTAGAGTCGTTTGAATACTCATTTTATAAAACTTTATAGTGTTACAACAAATCTAAAAAAGCCTTAAGAATGTAGAAATAAAAATTGAATCAAGTGTTTGTTATAACGAGCCTTATGTTTTCATATAGTACTTCACATTGTTTTGTAATTTAATTATTTTATTTATGCAAATAAGGCCCCAAATGCTATTGCACTCAAGAAGTTAAACACTTGACATTTTTACTCCTTAAAATGCAACATTTTATGATGCCTAGATATGTTTATTAATTAGTGATTATTAACACCCAGTAAACAACATCACGTCTTGTAAAAACACAATCTTTCTTCACAGCATGAGGCTGAAATCTATTATTCACTGATTCCATATGCTGAAATACACTCAAATGATCACAAATGACCTTAAGCATTAGATAAATGTAAATGAGGACAGAGTAGAAAATGTGCTTTTGATTGATATCTAAGAGACCAGGTTTGAAATCTTGACAAGGGATGAAATCTGAAATCTCATACACTGGAAATCTACAAAATCTAAGCTTCTGAATGGACATCCCATACAGCCTCTCCTCAGCAGAGTGTCAGAGGGCTCACAAGAGATGCTCAGCACGTGGAACCTGAAAGACCTGGGGCCTGCGTGGCCTTTGTCTACCTGGCAGGCTTTTATTAGGATGCAGAGATGTATCTCTAAGTTATATGGACATGCACCCTAATGAAGGCAGAATTTTTCCAGCCCTAAGTGCTCACTTAAAAGAACTTCTCTGCACAGATTGGCTGCAAAAGCATAGGGTTAAATGACATGAATGATAGCCAGTAACACTCTATGGGTTTAACCCTGTATGTTAGTAAGCTTATTCTGCATAACAGTTTGCTTTTGTCAGCCCTTTTTCCACTTTACTTTTTTCACTTTTAGAAGGACTGGGAGCCCTTCTGGAATGTGAGCCGTCAAAAAAACTATATTATTTAGACACACAAATAAGAGTGCACCATTTGCTCTTAGGTAGCCATCTTCTAATTCTTAACCCTATACCACGAATATGAAGTACTTTACAATTTACTTTTTAAAATAGTGGAAGAGATGAACACACTTCATTTTTTCAGCTACTTCCAGTCCTACTGTACCTGAAGATACCTCAGCAAAGCAGACAGTTCAGTGGCACCACCTATTACAGGATGGGTAGGAAGGAGTCTGGAGACAATCTGAAAGCAAAGTCTCTAAACCTCTGCAATGCTCATCCTCCAGAGTGTGCCATCAGGTCTTACTCAGAGGCAACAAGGCAGGTGCACTCTGAGAAAAATGCTGGGTGCAGCCTGCACTCCAAGACACAGTCAATGAGAGAAGGCCCCCAGCACCCCGTGCCTGGTTCCCATGTTCCCTATCTGTCCTTGCAATGACAACACAATAGTGAGCGCACAGACAGGGTGACCAAAAACCCTCCCATCCGTGCTCCAACATCTGCTTCATGAGCAAATGGGATTTGTTGCAACCCTAGATTCTATTTAACACGAAACCTGCCAGTGGTTTAAGGACATTCATTCCAAGCCTGATATTCAGCACAATAGGTAGTGTTGACTCCGAAGCAGCCAGATTTCAACCATGCACTGAACCATGGGTTGAAGAGACATAGCGTATGTTAAAAGAAGATAAAAAGGAAAGAGAGGTCATGTCACCAAGATTAATCATGCTGTATTTCCTATGCCAAAAAGCAATTTAATTTTTTTTAATACTTCTGAATTTCTGGCTTGCATCACTTACCTACTTACATTTCATATACACCTCTGTCGGCATCAGCAACATAGGTCACACTTTCACACACGTTTCACATCTACATTAACTACAGAAGTACATGCAAGGATCAGTAATATAGTTTAATAGCATTTTCAGGAAAAAAGTTTAGTAGAATCTTACCGGCTTGACACTTTCTGAGCCTTAAATACTCCAGCATTTTGGTTTCTTGTGATGATCTCATTTACATCTGTAGTATAATTGTTAAGAATTATCTACAAAACTAGAGCAATAACAAAAATAATAAACCCCGCTCTTTTCCATTGCTAATACCTTCATAATGTCTCTCCTCTGTTTGGTCTTCTTTATTCTGTGCTAAGAGTCAGTCTTTTTTCAGAAGCATAAATTTTATAGTACCGCTCCAGCACATCAGCCATATATCTATGCAGCAATTTGCTCTTGTTGCCAACCTCTATTTACTGTTTCATTTAAGGAATTTCTAGCCCAGGAAACTGACAAAATACTTCCGGTACCTTATATATACACACCTTATATATATTTAAAGGCAATTATTTACAAATATAAGAATGGCAATCATAATGAACTGAAATTTTTTAGCACGGTTACTAAATGTTCACTTTAGTTTGTGCTGCTTTTGACTATATCACTATATCCCAGTGCTGAGATTTTGGACACTTACAGGTTTTGAGTACCTGCCCTGCCACAAAGACACAAACATTCATTCCTGGCTCTGCCTGTGTGAATCCAGCACACAACAGGACCACCTTAAGCTATAGGCAAAGGAGTTTCTAGTCCATTTGCTTTCCTGAGAAAGATCTGGAACTATCATAAAAGAGTACAAAGCAATAAATGCCTTTTTGTCCCCTTAGGTACCACAACAGTGCCTCAGCTTTGTATCTCAGCTTCCTGTAGTTTGAAAGATCAGGTCACAAATTTGAGTAGCCATTCAAGCAGGTGAAAGCAAAGTTTCAGGGGAAGCTGAGCCCAGTCACCTGTGGCTAGAAAGATAACCTTCATAATCAATCATTTGTAGTTAGTGAGAAGCCATTGGAAGGAAAAGGTATAGCAAGTAAGTGAAAACTATGAGAATACTAATTGTCCCTAATTATCACTCAGTGTGAATCCATATGCATTTGAATGATTCAATCTCAAATATAAAAAATTATCTTAGACATTTTTTATAAAGATGCCAAGAATCCCTCTTTCTTTATTTAAGGCACAGGAAATCTGATACTAATTAGGAGGATGTTTCTAGGTCCACAAAATACCTCAAATTTTTTGAAGTGTTCCTATAAGAAAACTGGACACTAGTTTCAGGCTAATTCAAAATATCATTAATATATCTTTTTATTTGCTTTGCTGAAATCACATAATTGGCCTTCCTAACAGAGCTGGTTATTTAAGTAAAGTTATTTTAGGAAAGCCTCTATCCAAACAATGGAATAGACAACTGGTATTTTCTGAAGCCAAAAACTAGAAAAGGAATGACAGAAAACTGGTTTAAACAAATCTCTGTAGTTTGGATGTGCCTTTTAAATCTTCTCTACGGTATGTAATGAGAAGTAGTAAATGAATGGTCTATACCTATGAAGCAATAGGAAGGGAAAGGTAACTACGAGCAAAGCATGCTGTTTATAAGTCAAGGCAGAAATAACATTGTCGATAAATTAGCTACACTGCACTTAAATTATACATCTGAGTAAAACTATTAATAATGGTTATAAACATGTTAACACCAGCTTTTTTAAATAATTTATGAGCCCATGTCGTCAGGCATTCAGGCTGAACGTGACCCTTCTAATCTAAATTTCCCAGGACTGTTGAAAGATCCATACGCTGTATCTTAATGGCCATTACAGTGCACTGCAACAATGTTTTGTATTACTGATGCTTTCAGTAGTTCAAGTCACCAGTGCATGGTGTGAAACAGAGCTAAGGCAGAAGGTACATAGCCCCTCTGAAATAGGAAAGAATTTTTACTAAAAGGAACCTCGTCCTTGGGTTTGGACACGTCGAACTGAATACAGCTGCTTCCAGTGTTCTGAGGAAACAGAATTTGATGTTCATGATTGACTTATGCCATGGATATTACTTGAGTTCGAAAACTTGTATCTGAATTCATATGACCCAGAATTACAAATGGGCATGAATGTGGTAACTTTTCCCTGTGTATATATTTATTATTAACTAGATATGTCTATATTTTTACTTTTAATAATTTCCTCACTTAAATGATCCTGAAAAAATTTTGATAAAATGCACTAAAACAATAACAAAGTTTTGAACCAAACTTCAAAAAGGAGTAAGGTCTGACTTTATTTTATTGATTTTGCTATATAAATTATCTATTTCATCAATTAAAACCTGATCACAACACGGAAAACCAGTGAGTTAGAGTGAAGTCTTTTAAATGGATTAGCAACTCAAATCATAATATCCTTTTAAAAACCTCCATAAACATAATACATAAGATCATGGATCAATATAAAAATATAGCAATATATTTCACAGTGAGAGGGTTAAAATGACAACAATTATTTGAAATTAACTAATTCATAAATTATTTTAACTTCTAACATTTCAATAACATATCCTAATATAGATATTGAAAACATACAAAGTGAATACTTCACATGGCAGTATGAAATGGAGATTAATAGGAAGCATGTCAAAAATTAAAAGAAAAATCAAGTCCTAAAAAGCTGGAGATTTCACAAAGCAAAGCTGTTAGTTATGCTCACTGAATAGTGATAGCAACAACAAAAACAACAATAATTATGATGATGTTGATAATACAAAGGCAGATTCTCAGATGCAATGCACTATTGCCAGGTCGATTTTCAATTACATTTCACTGATGTATTCATTTGTTTCTTAATGTGCTCATCTTGCCCATTAAGAATAATTAGCAGGCTTGCTTGGTGATTTCCTGGCTTCTGACAGGGATTTTTTTCTTTTTTTGTTGACAACCACTTTTACTTTTTGGAAAGTAATCTTTGGATATTATAGTATGACTGGCATGTAATTTAAGCTTCCTAAGAAATTTAAAGGGAAGATGTAAACAGTAATTTTAAAACAAGATTATTTTAATCTATAATACCTACATAAAAAGCATAATACTAGGCATTAACCATCCCTGAAGAGCAGAATCTAGGAAAGAAAACAGTATTTTATCCCACATTACCTTAATTTGGTATGCTAAACAATTAAAAAATACCATCAGCAATAACAAAAATTAGCAGAAATAGGTCATTTATAGTCAGTAGCACTTTGGTCCAAATGCTATTTTCCAATTACACCTAAAATTCTTACTGATTTCAGTGAATCTGGTGTGGCTGAAATAGATCTAAATTTAGCCTAAATTTCCATTATAGCTAATCACTATAGAAAAGAGTGTAAAAGAAAATTACCATAAGACAGATCTTAAAATTACTACTGAAATCCATAAACAACATAAAATGCAACATAAATTTTATTACGTGCACTTTTAAGGATACATTCCACCCACATGGCAAAGTTCTTAGCCTGCTGCACTTTGGCACCCCGCTAATATTAAGCCCATTGTAAAATCCAACACAATAAAAGCACTTTGAATGCTGAGCCTTCTGAGCACCAAATGTTAAAAAAAAAAAATAAATTCCTGTTAGAGCCGTCCACCAATGGCTTCCCTGTTAGGGATTCACTGAGTGAATACAGATGAAGACTTCTTGTAGGGCTTTTGGAAACAGAAGACATTTCTAAAACATATTGTGAAAAACTAAGGTGTGAAAATTGGATGACATTAACAGTATCTTTTTCAGGAATAAAAGCACTTTTATTTGCTTAATTCCAAAGACTGAGTGAAACTTTTGGCACTTGCCAATTTTCCTCACTACAAGAGACTTCTACATTTCAAAAAAGTTCAGGTATGTTTATGGAATCTGCTGTGCAAGGTATTTGCTGACTTGATGATTACTGAGCCCACCTGAAGCTTTCTGTGGATAAAATGACCTTTTGTTAAATACCTATGCTTCTGTACAACATTAGCTTGTTTTGTTAGGCTAGTTTTGAAACACTTCTTTTTTCCCACATTTTTTATCTTCATAATGGCATAGAAGAAAGATTGGAAAGGGTGGCGCTGATTCAAATACACAGAATAATGAATACTTCCTCCTCAAGACACAAGTGTAACAAGCTAGAATTTAACAAAATAAGAATCCCTGGAACACAGTTGACAACTTGTCTTTTCAAGAAAATGGAGACTTTTAGTAGGTTTACTTCAAGTTTTAACAGATACGATCTACGATTGGCTGGTTTTAACAGGAAATTGTGTTGTAAGCAATTATAGTTACCTCAGTTGCCTCTGAGAAAGTCTTTTTTAAAGGTAGTAGTTAACAGTATTGCACTGAAATGTCTCCTGTTGTAACAGGCATCAGCAACTGCAATTTATTTAAGCCACAGATTATTTAACTTCTTTTTTTTCCCATTAATTACTCATTATGGTAGCTCTCAAATACATACAAAACTTAAATCTAAATAATTCTGATGCTGCAGTGGCTGAAACCTGAAAAATTAGCCTGCCTTAAAATGTAAATGGAAAGATTATCAAGGAACAAAAGCAAATAGATATCTTCCTTTTTTCCCTCTCAATTTCTAAGGGCTATTAGTATTCGCTGTATATATCTGTTCTTGTTCTGTGCTGATATTTAATGTGGCCACAAATTATGCTCACTCATTCTCTCTCTTAGCCCAAGTCCAGTTCAATTTTCTGAACTGTATGTTCATATTAGAAGGGCATAATAGCAATTTAATCTATTATAAAAAATACAATAAAATACTTTCTACAAGGGACAGAGGAGTTTTGCAATCTTACATCAAGAGAAATAATGATAAATTGATAATTGATTAAGCGAACTGAATGGGTAATTTGCAGGCAGTTATAACTTAGCAGCAACAATGAAACATTTCAGTATACACTGGAAAAGCTATGACAATATATGAATGCTGGGTATGTTTTATGAGGCTGGTATCTGAAAGTAGGAAAAAAAATCTAGCTCCTTTGCAAAACGGATACGTGAAGGGGAGCTAATGATTTGATTCACTACTACACCTCCTGTGAACGTGCAGCATACACACACAGGTCTTTCAGCACTCAACCACAAGACAAATATTTACGACTGTACTTGCTCTATACCAACACCTGCATTTTTAATTAAAGGAGAAAATGTGGCATTTATTATGTGGGAAGCCATAGCTCTGTTCAAGACATTCTACGTGTATTTTTTAATTACTTATGTGGGGACTTTTCTTAATACACCCCATGCTGTCTGTCTTTATATCGATTGTTACTCAGCCAGTAAAAAAGGAACGAGCACAACAAACCAGTTTTCTATCTGAATAAGGATACTTTTGATGGCCTTTTCATTTCCATCAGTTAACAGAACTTCTTTGACATCTGCAGAAATAGCAACCTGAAAAAAAGAGCACAGCAAACAATGAGCAAATATGCTTGTCTGTGTGGAAGTGAAGACAGGAGTGACAAGCCTTCAGTATCATGCTTCCTCACCTATTTCTCTGTAACAATCTTCAATCTTTTTTCATTTTATGTCTGCATTATTTTAATCATTCAATCAAATCAGTCAATACTTTTATCATTCCATTTGCGGGAGCCTCTATCTTGCTATCATTCTGTTCCGTAATTGCATTGTGACAGCCGATGATGGTATTCTGAGAGGCTTTCATTTGCGGGCTTCTGTTTATCTAGTAGAGCCATCATACAAGGCTGTCACTCTGCCTTTCAGCTTGCTTCTGTCTGACTGCCTGATGCCCTTCATATAACTTTGCATTGCAGGCAGATGGCTTTGTAAGGGTAATTTTTTTGTGAGCTTTGACATGCTCGCACATTGGGCTGTAACCTCGACACATTGTATAAGAGCGACAGGTTTGTCAAATGCCAATCAGTGTAACAATATGCTTTTATTTGTAGAGACATAAAAACTTGTCTAATGCACTGCACTGCTACATAATATCTCCTGAATACATGACTCAGAACCCAGAGAATGGTGAACGACTCTCCTGAATGGCCAATCTAATTCAAAAGAATCTAATTACCGAGAGCTCTGGATCATGTTTGTTGGTGTAATAATGCAGGCAAAACATTAGCAGCTATATCATGGTGCTCCAACTGTGATTCGCCAGGCTATTCCTGTATCTTAGCAAATGGGACTATAATCTGAAAAAAAAAAAAAGCTTCGGCTATGGCAATGAAAACAGACCGTACGTGGCCTGGAATGTCACAACAAAAGATATTGACTACACCGAGGTAAAATGTTTCTGCTCATCGAGGCAACCATAAAATCAATATGATACGAAAGCAAGTCAATCTAGAAGGTCTCTCAAGACTCCGCAGCTTGACCGCAGCTGAGGCTGTTGACAGTTCTCTGACCCAGCAGTTGGAGGCACTGGAACATTTTCCCTTTTGTTTCTTCCTCTGAATGGGATTGGAATTGAGAAAAGACCTACCATGAGCCCAGCCAAGCATGTCATGCCACCCCCTAGCTCACACACAGCAAGGTCCCTGAAAGAGAGAAAGGAAATGGTAGAACCCATACAAATTAGATGAAAATGGTCAGAGAGACATATATGTTACAAGAACAAATTGCCATCTGCAGTAAGAACTGAGCTACCAGGAAGTTGTAGAGACATGACTAGGCTACCTCATGTCGTTTTGCGTTTTAAAAATAATTATGAAATAGAAAAGTCACAAAGCAGGCAAATCAGTGGGGGTTCCCTCATTAGCGTTCAGTGCAACATTACCACCGCTGAGCTGAAAAATCTGAGAAGGTTCCCTTTTTTCCCTTGTCAATGGCTCTGTCTTTTAGAACTAAACTAGCTAGAGTAGCGAAAGATAATTGTTAGGAAAGGATAACAATGCTAATCCACATTCATTCTTGCAAAAACAGCTAGAGAAGTAAATGGGGAAATTAATATTATTTATATATCTCTCCATATAGTTATGCCTAAAAGCCTTTTTATATTAAAAAGAGAGAAGTTTTAAAGCAAGCTGTATACCACAAAACAATTACACATGAAGAAATCCGATCCTTCAATTAGCACTTAAAACTGCAAGTGACCTACAAACAATGCTGTTACGAACAACGATGGGAACAGCAAACGGTTAAGCCACAGAAAACCAAACGAAGTTAGTGTCAAGAGCCTAAACTGAGCCCGATCAAAGGGCTGAATACATGGTCTAAAAGGCTGCTTTTAACTTAGACCATACTGTGCTGTTATTAAGACGTGCATGTGAAATATAATTTGGCGCAAAGAGTGTGCCGGATGGGAGCTTGCAGGGGGAGCCAT
The DNA here is from genome assembly GCA_035583185.1 of Anabacerthia variegaticeps. NCBI lineage: Eukaryota > Metazoa > Chordata > Aves > Passeriformes > Furnariidae > Anabacerthia > Anabacerthia variegaticeps. Next base: position 25,705,543 of record JAWWEW010000112.1, on the reverse strand, counting down.
AAAGAATGTCCTCCAGAGCCATGGCCTGCCCCAGGAGGGGAGGAGGGAGGGATGCTGACCCCACATCGAAACTGTGTGAAGCAGCGTCTGGGGCAAGGCAGAGCCTCAATTTAGGAATACACTGCTTTATAGCAAAATCTGTGGCAACTGTTACAGCTGGCAGAAACATTCCCATTGAGACATTTCTGACAGGCAGAAAACGGAATGTCAGCTAAACAGTTTGGTTGTTTTGTTTTGAGGGTTTTTGTGCACCTTTTCTTCTCCTCTAAGATATCAACATCTGAAAATCTATTTTTATCTGGACGTATCACCTCACTACTCACTCAACACTGATATTTAGGAAGAGCATCTACGATGCCTATCAGTATAGAGATGCTGATATTTTGTTCACTGAGGTGAGCAGACTAGGCTGTATGACTGTGTACTAATGCTCACTGTGTGGATGGGATAGATTTAGTTTTCTTAGACCCCACAAATTTTATTTGAGAAAAGTTTAGTTGTCTTATATAATCAAAATGAGACAAAAGACAGACACAGTTTGGAGGAACAAGCTGTACATAAACCCAATGAGAATACAAAAACAGTTGTAGTAATTTGCAGTTTGTGGTTTAAATAGAATGATTATAAGTTTTTCTCACATAATTTTTTATTTTCATAAACCAAGTATGTTTTATATTAGAAGTATATACACATATATATATTATATATATATAAGACTTAAAAAGCACTTAATCCTTTAAAAGAGTCATGCTTACTGAAATAAACAAAGAAAGTATTTAATGTGAGGCGTGTTTAATTGTGAGAACCAAATTTCTATGCACATAATATATACGCATATACATACACCCAAATACACATAAATATTTATGCATACAAATAATTTGTTTCAGTGCAAAGTTTCCATATTAGCAGATTTTAAAAGTCGTCTCTGTCTCTCAGGTAATATTTAGTGACATTTATTAATGAGATTTAAAATGAGAAACGCTACTGAGAGAGTACTGTCAAGAGGGCATAATCCCGAGAAACAAGGATGTGAAACTTCCCGTTTACTCCATGGCAGTTTGACTGATCCCTCTCTCTGAGTATCCTGGCTTGGACACCCAAACTAGGAAAACACCCTTCGAGTCAGCAACACAGGGAGGTTTGCTGTGAGGAGCCTTGGAGAACAAACAGGACATTCGAGCCACTGCATGGGGTTGGGCAGCAAAATGCTACAGGGACATCAGTACGGCAGCAGAAGTCACACCATGCAGTGCCCAGCTGAACTGGGAGGAAGGAGCAGCAGCTGCCACATCAGGTGCATTAGTCACCTTCTCTAAAGGGCCGGGCTTCTTTCAGGTGATAGAGTAGAAAGGAGGCTCTATAAGCCAGGACACACTTTGGTGCCAGGCCTTGGGTCTCAGGTAGGAGTCCGAGCAAGCTGATATGCTTGCTGATTTGGTAACAAGGGGCAGGTAATTACACTTTGGTCTTCCTTATTTTACCAACACCATATGCACACAAACTGAGGGACTTTGTATGTTCCAAGCTGGTTTACTTGGTATTAGCCTTACACCCTCACTGAGAACACAATTTATGCCCCCAAATGCATTGTTATAATGGCTTTCATTGCACCCTATTCATCCTCTGGACAATGAACCTTCAAGGGTTTCCAAGTGCAAATCTCACTATACTCAGGGGAAAGAAAGAGGACGCAGGATGGATTTTATTTTTAGCTGTTCCTATTGGAGCCTTGATAGCTGACTTCTGCAAGTTTAGAAAACGTGAAAAACACCAAAACTGAATAGAAGTGCAGGATGTTTCAAAACTGTTTCACAACACTTAAAAGACAGGTGCGAATTCCTCCATTATTATATACAGTGATTATTATGTATTTTATCAGGTAATATTTTGCTTGCTTTTGCAACAGATGTCAGTTTAAAGAATATCTTATTTTTCCTGACCTTCACAATCAGTACTGATCGATTGGAGCTTCACTTTTGTTTCCCAAAAATCAAAGTGAAATAAAACGCCTTGAGTGGAAATCAAAAGTCTTTGACATATAGCAGAAAGCTTGCTGTGCAATATTAGTACCCAAAGGCAGCTCAGAATTCTTTGTTAAGAGCAACATGCTTTCACCTTGAACATTTTAAATTTAATCTGAGGACTTAAATCATAGCAATCTTTACCATGCAGATACAAAAAAACTAACAGATTGGAAAATATCTTTTTATGTTTAACTCTGTACCTGAATATTCCATTATGCTTTAGGCAGTAGTAAGCCAGTACTTCTTCAGATGGCCAGAGACCTACAAAACAAAGATATTCGCTTTCTTAGAACAGGTTATTTTTGGGTCTAAAATAATATATTGAATGCATATAACCATTTGCAGACTTCTACCCACTGTTTTGTTTTCTAAATCTGTCATAATAACATGGAACAAAGAAAAAAAGAGAAGACTTATGGTTTAAGCATTAGAATTGAATATTTCATACACTTCACCTCAACTAATTATCAGAAATGTATAGATGCATTGCACACACATAAACACTTATCTATACATATAGTGAAGACTTAAAAGTCATATAAAATTTAATTAATTTGGGCACATTCACATGAACATCAACCTGTTTGTACCAGGCCAGATGAAAGGCCAACCCTGCCTTGCAGCCTGTTTCCAACAGGGGACAGGAGTCCTCTCCTTTTTCATCAGCTACAGATCTCATCATACTATAGTCACTCCATTTCTTCCCAGATTGTTTTTATTTAGCTCCTTTTCTCTTCGTTTGTGTTAGGTCAGGCATCAGTCTGACTGTAAGGGACACTGACCAGCAGCACATGCTAAGGACAAATGCAGGACTAGGTCAACAAAACAGTGTTATTTCTAGTTGTGGCTCAAGAAGTTCTTGAGGAGAAGAGGAAATACAAGTGATTAAGTTCTGTTTAACAGGCACTGAAGGATTTTTCTACTTGTTCTGTGGACTGTGGTAAACTTTCCATAGCTGCAACAGGCAGCACAGATCCCATGGGGCTTGCACACTCTCCTGCAGTCACCAGACTCCACTGCTGGAGGCAGTCTGGGGAAAACACTCATACCTGGGCACTTGACTTAGGTCTGCAAAGCTTCCCAAAGTTAAAGGAGGATGAATCACAGCCATATGCAGCCACATTATGGTTGTATGAGTTTTTCATCTGTTTTTGCTTAGCAATGAAAAAACACGCTTACAACATTTCCGTACACAGGTAAAATCCAGGGTCAGCTCCCCCCCCCCACCCCAACACATGGCATTATGAATTAATGAGACAGAAACTTAATATGATGAACTACAGACATTTCAACAGTTTCAGTAAACTTCAAACAGACATGTAGATTATCCTTTAGATATTTCTAAACAACTGAATTACTGGGCATCCTTTAGACCATTTTTACCAATTTTTTGTTCTTAAGACATCAAAACCATCTCACCATTTTCAACAGGAGAGTTTGGGAGAAACTGTCTGCCTTTAAATCACTTAGAGCCTGATTGTAATCATCATCAATGTAATTCTTTCTTTTCATCCAGTAAGTATTCTGAACTACTCTACCTCATAGTGATAGGTAATGAAAATTTATGAAGATCTTAAAGGAAAAAAAAGTGATGATACATATACATGACAAAACCACTAACGCAATATTGATATTTATCCTGTTTATGATGGTTCAGGCTGATCAGATGTTTGTGAATGTGCTATTTTGCTTTGAGTTGCTAAGGGTTAAAATAAAATATTCCCACAAGACTACCCATTCTTTAGTGAAACATACACTAAGAATTGTACAGAGTTTTCCACTTCCCTTTGAGCATTTCAATGCCTTTGAGCATTGAAATATGCTAAAATGACAGATTTTGCAATAATAACTGTTTAAATATTTTAGTGTATAATATAAAGAATGTTTCAGTTTGCAGTGAGTGGTGTATACTCAAGCAATAAAAGTGCTTTTTTAATATTTAGTGAAGACATAGCTAATTTAATACCATTTATAATACTTATATCTCACATTACAAAAAAAACCACACCCACAAACAGAAAAAATGAAAACCCTTTTAGAGCAAACTTTTAGTGAGTGAATTTTAAAAATACTTGTCAAGTGTAGCAAAATCCTTCAACATCTGATTTTTCAGTACCCTCAGTCAAATGTCTCTCACTTTTCTACAGTTATTATTGAGAGGGCACTTTGAATGGTGTCACTGAATCTTTTATGAGAGGTCACTGTTCTTTCCCCTGCTACCGTTACAGTGTTGATACCAGCTGAAACTGCAGGTGTATCAGATAGCTCTGTGTTGAGAGAAGGGCAAGGCACCTTTGGAAAGACAATGCTCTTCTTTAGGCAGATCCCAGCAAGGCACACAGCTCTCCTCTCTGCTGCTTTCCCCCATGGGGAAGGAAGTATCACCTCAGCAATGATACAAGCAGCTGGCAGCTAAAGAAGCAAGAGTCAGGAGGTCTTTCATGAACATGACTCAAGTGTGGAAGCACACTGTGCTGCCAGCTAAGCCAAGAAGCCAGAAGCCAGAATACTTGTGTTAATTTTAGTAAAAGGAAAAGCTTCTCGTGCTTGAACAGGTAGGTAAGCCTCTTTACCTTCAAAACAGGGATAAGCTTAAAGATCCATGTGGAGGAGTTTGCATTCTGTCTTCTTCCCCTTCACTCTGACCTACATTCACCAACACGGTGACCTACATTTTGAAATTGCAACTATAAAATAGTTCTGCTTCTGTTAGAAAACATACCACTGTAATGCAGAAATGCAGCAATTCCTATGAATTAACAAGTACCACTAGGTTGTGAAAAGCATAATTTATTGCCTGCAAACACATACATATGGATATGGATTAAGTTTCCTGTGAACACACTTAAAATTATTCTTTCATATTTAAAATAAAGTTATTCTCATTTTGATTTCTGAATTTGATTATCAATACACAACATTGGTACCTATTTGCATGAGCAACTACTTACATGATAGTAAATTATTTACATATGTATAAGCAAAAGAATATCAAAAGATGCCCCAATGGTGCTTGTGTTTACAAGTCTATGAATACACTACAAGTCTTAAACAGGGAGACTGAAAAATCTCACTATATGAGGAAAAAGAGAGAAAAAAGAGTATCTTTTTGCAAAAATAAATATTTTGAAACATTTACTGGAGGGTTTAAAACTATTGCCTTGATAACAACAATGTGAAAACAGAGAACAATTGCCAGAAAACATTGGAATCTCTATTGAAATGTATAAAAAAAATTAAGCTGCACTGGTGCTCAAAGGAGACCCTCAAGAATGGGCATGTCTGAGAACATGGGAGAAAGACTGGTCATGGAGCAATGCCTGCCCACATTTCAACTCCTGGCAGGTATCCTTTAATCACTAGGATGGAGTAGGAGATCCACTACAAACGTGCCAGCAGAGAGATGATGTCTGCTTCCAAACAGCTTTATGATACTTATTATAGTAGAAGGGATAAAAAAACATTATCACTAAATCATATGGATGGATAGAGAAATGCTACATGTGCACTGAAGAGATGTACAAAACAGAGGCATTTCTATGGCACTGATCACCATATCATAAAATCTCACCACAGTAGTAGAGTCTGTCTCACAGGAACTTGATGACACCATGAATTTCCATTGTCCCAAGGTGGCATATTAGTAACCAAATGAAGAGACAGAGACATTTCAAGTTACTTAGACACACTGAATGAAAATATGGGATGGTCAAAACAACCTGAACTATCCTTACACCCTGAGGTATGACATAACCAAGAAAAGACACCCAATATACGCTAATAAAATGCTAAGAACACATAAGTTGGTTTTATTACTCTCACCGTGCTTGCTATTGGAAAGTGTCAGGTCTTCTAAATTATGTATAGACAGCGTTCTGAGGATGCACTGGTTTAACTATCAGATGGAGCACCACTAGTCCAAAGCAACATAAAACTGTGCTGCTTCTGCACCAAATCTAAAAATGCTGAAACCTGTGTGACAGTATAGGAAACTGTCCACCAGAAATAAACTATCTAGTATTAAATAAATTACATTAAAATTATTGTTTCTCCTCTGTTGCTTTTCATCACGCATTTTAAAGAATGCTGTCACCTTTGGATAACAAATATTGAGATCTGGTGTGAAGTTCTTAAAGAAAAGAAGTCAGTAGAAAAGAATTTTTAGATAAGTATTTTTAAAGAAGACATTCGATTATTGGAGCCATTATGCCCTAGTGGTGCTCCACAGGTACAAAGAAGTCACAGTAGCTACTGATTACTTTAACTGGGATAGTTCAAGATTAGTGGAACTCTGCTCTACTGTCTGCCAGGAAACAGAGAGGCAACTGGAGGTGACAGGTGAGCTGTCCCCTGAAGCACTGAGTAGGAGTTATAAGATGTCCTACAACTACTTAATTCATGCTAGGAGATTAAAAAGTCCCTTTCCAAGCTAAGCCAAATTGAACGTATTTTCACATTTCCCTAGCACTTCACGCAGTGACCTGTACAGACGTCTGATTTCAAAATTCAAATTTTGTCTTCTATTTGCACTATTAAACTATGTGATGTCTTCCTATTCATTTGAAGTCTCAAGTAAATTTTGCACAAATCATATCTTAACCCTCAAAAGACAATTTAAATTTGAAAAGTCAGTAATTTTGCCCATATGAATATACTCAAAAAGATCTTTTTTTTCTACTACGTCCTGATTCTTGACTACATGAAATCACTTTATTTGCTTTGATATTCATCAAAGTGAGAGGAAATAAAGAAGGTTGGGGCAAAGAGATTAATAATGTCTCAAAAGTAGTACCAACAACTGCACTGAGCAATGATGAATTGTTTGCTGATCCTAAATACTTTTTATCTCTACTGACAACAATTGTTGGTGGAGAGCAGAGAAACCTGTGGCACTACATAGACTGTGCAGAGGTGTTAAATTAAGTACCTATCCAGACAGTCAATTATTCCCCATCTCCTCTCCTAAAAGACTGTAGAGTACATGGAAAATCCACAAAACTAAGGCATCTACTGGAAAAGGCTATTCTAGGAATATAACATAAGGAATAGTAGGAGTTTACAATAAGGTTCTTTCATTCTTACTGTAGCATTGTCACAACTCTCACTATCAAGCATTGCTTTCTACTATGAACTATATTCAAGTCACATGGGAAGGTAAATTTGATGATTTTACCCTAGTTAGTTTTTCTGTGGATCACCACCACCATGCATGGTCCACCTACTGAAGGTGCTGGAGAAGTAAGAGAGCAGGTCAAAACCAAGGTTCAATAGCACAGTACCTTGGAGTTAAATTTCCAAATTAAGCTCTAGCGAATATTATGAACCCTTCTGTCAGTAGCACACTACACTTCACTTCCATGTCAGAGAGAAAACATGAAACTATGAACAGCACAATTAAGACCACATAAAAAGTGGATGCACAGTGTACGTCTGCCAAATACATCTTGCTAGTAACTTATAACATGGGTGTTCGAATTTGACTAATTGCTTGAGTAAAGACTACATGCAAATAATTGCACTGCTGTACTTAGTTGGCACAGATAGCCCTCAGAAATACTTCTTGCTCTTAACTTCCCTCAAACTCCATAGCTCAAGCCCCTTTTCAATAATAATTTTATGATAAAAAATGTTCCTCGGTATAGTCACCGAGTAAAGATTTTATTTTCATTCTCTTGTTCACAGAGCATGCAAAATGTGACATAAATGAAAGGATAATCAGTAATCCCTGCTACCTAAGATCCCACCTAAAGTGTATTGAATCTAAAAAATGTAAACACATGTAATAAGGCACTAATACTACAAATACTCATTTTTTAGATACCATAAAATGCATGTCTAGAGGAACGGAAACCTTTCACAGAAAAGAACTTCTACAATAATCTAAAGATAAGTCTGGTCACTTCAGTAAAATGAAGAAATCCAGGGAATTGCTCAGTTAGGACAAAAACTGACTGAAGAAAAAATCTTACTACTTCATTCTGTTTGCAGTACACAAAAAAGTTGAAGTTTACACCCATTTACAGCAGAACCATCTAAAAGAGGAGTCATTGTCACCAAGTTAATTGCAGATGGTGTGCCTGGAATTGTAGAATTACATTCTACAAATTTGAATTTGAGAGCAGATTTTCAAAAGGAGCAGCTACAGAGTAGTGTGCCCTTCTGGACATTTGGCAACCTCAAATGCCAACATTTTTAAGAGCTAACCCATCTTGAAAGTCCAGTTGCCTAGTCTGTGGCTCTGCATTCTGAAATTTACCCCAAGAGTATTTGCAAGTGAGCAACTTCAGCAGTAAATGCACACAGTGTGAAAAAAAAAGTATTTAATAACCTTTAGAGTAGCACCTTATATCTGTGCCTTACTGGCACCTGGCTTTTGCAGATGGCAAACCACCTTTTAAGTCCAGTGAGGAGGAGTAATTTGAGGCAGGGAGAATGGCTAGCTTACTTTTCCACAGCAGGAATGCTATAAGTGAGTTTGAAAAGGTATAAGAACACCAGAAAAAAATTGAATAGAATATAAAGAGAAACAAGTCTCACCATTTTTTTCCCCCTATGCACATACATATTGTAGAAAGTCTTGTCTCTCTTCCAATCTAAAGCAGAATTCATGATATTCAGATCATTGAAAAATATGTATAAGCACCGGCTGAGATCTTCAGCCTAGGCAAAATGGCCTCAGCACTGTATCTCTCACTTTCATTCTCATTATTATTCATGACTAGGAGAGAAACATGATGGTCTGCAATCTGCAAATTTCTTTTAGAGTGCAAACTCAAGAAGCTCAGTGGAACTGAAATGCAGTAACAAGTCAAAGCTGTAAATGTACGCATATCCCTTCCATAAGGAAAATCGGCCAACTGTACGAGTCTACTTGTAAGATTGTCTTTAACATCTTTTTCAAATGAATGAATTTGTGTTGTGTGTGCGTGGTTTTTTTACCTAGTTTTCAAATAGTTATTAAAAATTAAACAACACTGGAACAAACCTTTTGTGATTATAGCCTTCATTCTCCTGCAAAAAACTGGATCTATAAATTTATGTACCATTGTAGATGTAAATTACAAAATTTTATATTCAACTATATTAAAACATCTATTCCAAAAATGATTACCAGTTGTGAAAAGCAGACAGGCTTATCACTTGCTGTCAGTTGTTCATGTCTAGTTAAGCAATAATGTGCTAAAACTGCTCTTTTGTTTTGTGTAAGAATTTTGGCAATAGAAGAAATGAACACTCGTTTAATAAAAACTCAGGCTGCTTTTTGCTTTGATGGAGGAAGCAGCTGCCTGTTTTCATTTGCTGCAGAGCAGCAAAACCCATCAATATAATAAGCAGCTTAGATGCATCCATCCACAGCATCTGTAAGGATATAGGGCTATTCGCTCAAAACCAATCCTTGGTTTAATTTTAACAAAGATGTGTCTGACATATTTGAAAATGCATTATAATAGGGTTTTGAAATACTAACATTTTCTCTTTTCTTTTTAAATACTTTTCACAGATTTCGAAAGGCAAGTATATATATTGGAGTGATAAAAATGATAAAACAAATATTACTATAGCAAACAGCAGAACTAGCCTAAAAATGCAAAGATGTAACGTTAAGAGATGCCTTCTGGTTCACAGACTCCCCTGTCCCTTGAAAATACAGAAAAACAGTGTTTCAATCTTTTCAATTGAAGGTTTTTTTCACCATAACCAAGAGAGGAGAAAGATACTAGAAATAAGTATCACCGACACCAAACCCTGCAAAGATCATAGATACATTATACAAATATATTACCTGAGATACATTTTTCCTTCCCCACTTTATGCTTTGTTAAAAGTAAATAGATTAATGCTCATTTCCAAAGATACTTATCAAATTATTTTCTACTATTGCCGGAAAGGAATATAATTGTTACTAAGTTTCAGCACTGTGAGTTTATCCCAAGTGACAACTTCTAATTGCAATAAAAAAATTTTAATTAAAAGTACAGTTATATGAATTTCACATGTAATTACAAAAACAGGAAGAGAGAGATAAAAGACCATCTGAGATAGAAACCACAAAACTCTATTTTCATTCTAAAAATGTGATATGGCACATTTATATTATTAAAAATTCTTAAGACATTATTATTATTTTAGTGCTGTTCGGCTTTCTAAGACCTTTCTAAGCTGAGCTTTTAGATGATTTGCACATTAACTGAGAAGTCAGATAATTCTTAATCCTCCTCTTTTTCAGATCCAATAATGGATAAGGGAGCATCTTAGCATGATCAACTAGCAATCTGCCTAGCCTGAGTGGTAGTACACCTGAATTTAGGATTAGTCATCCGGTTTTCATAATATCTGATTTAAATGAGCACTCATTCTGAGAAGAGTAGAAAAAGAATATTCAATGATATTTGAGCTGTACCATTTAAATGTGTAAGAATAAATCTGGAGTGCATGCATATTTACTTCCTTCACAAGCAATAAACTACACAGAGAAAGGAAGATTTTAAAGAACCATGTCCAGGCAAATAGTTAGACAGCTCAATTAAATAGATGCCTTTTTTCAGTATTCACAACAACTACAGACACAATCAGCTGTAGCCTTGTATTTCTATTTAGTCAATCCCAATATCCTAATTTCACTGCGTCTACAGATGAAGTGACGAAATTAGTTGGCTTGGGGATTTTGTGTGGGGGTTTTTCATAGGGTTTTGCAGCTGGTTTGGGTTTGTTTAGTTGGTTTGTTTTGATTTTTACAGCAACAACATGGATAGAGAATGTAAAAACCTGTAGATTAACAGTGGCCACTAATATTGCTTATCTTGCTCAAGTATTTGATACAGAACACAGAAGTTTTAGTAACTGCCTTATGCACAGTTATGTAATGCTCAAGATAAATACAACAGATTTTATTTGGTGGATTTTGACCGTGTTCAGAAGTGGTGTCTACAGCTTGGATTTCTTGTGTTTGGTTTGTGGTTTGTTTTTTAACCCATCAAACTAACTAAACAAAGATAATACGTTTTTGGTCACAGTAGCTTCTGACTCAGTACTTTTCTCCCCTATCGAGCTTCGCCATTCTACACAGTTAACCAAACTATTAGACAAGCATCTGTTCTTACTGCCATGAGATATTAACTGGGTATGAGTGAAAATAATAATTGCAAGGACAGTTCAATTTGAAGGTTTTAGACCATCCTTGTCTAACAAAACAGCGTACCTTAGTCCGTGGAATTTCATGTACTGGCAAAGGGTAACCCTGCACCTTTCATAAACTTAAAAAAAATCGTTAGGTCACTCTGTTGAAGGGGCCTTTATTCTTTCTCCAAGGGCTTCTTCAACCAGTGCTAAATGTGCAGTTTTCAAAAGTCTGCACTACTGGCAACAGTTCTGCAGCAGGTGCCCAAAATCTCCCTACATCCCTAAACCTTGTTTTCATCTCACGTGGGAAAAGATTTGTAAAAAGTTGTTTAAATGCGAATGCTGCACAAATATGAACCAATCTCAGACATCTCATCTATTTACGGATCTACATTCCATACGAATTTAGATTGTAAGAGTTAAGGCAAACGCTATAATTTCTAGCAAAGGAAAATAAAGTTGTTTTGTGAAAGGCCAAGGACTAAATAAGGACAAAGATCCTTCAGGTCCTTCCAGGTCAGGTTTGACACACATTCATAGGGCAATACGAGAGAACTTAAACTACCATTGTTCATGGCTGGTTTTGCCTGAACAGGTTTCAAGAACCATGGCTGGTGATCTTGCACTTTTCATGAGCGCTAAATACATGGACCAGATATTCAGCCGGTATTATGCCAGTGTATCTCAGCTAATGAACCAGCCTTGAATCTGAAATATGCATGGCCCTTCTCAGAAACAAAGTAGAATTTATTATATTAGTACATGCTAGTAATACTGCTTGGATAATCTTGTACAGTCAATCCATGGGTATCCTTCTCAGGAAATCAAAGTTTCAGCAGGTTATGTTAAGTGAGGATACAAAAGCAACAAGAGTAGATTTTAGTCTACAAAGTGGCCTGAAATATTAACAATCAATTTTCCCAGATAACCTTTCACATTTCCATGTTACTGTAATAAACCATGACCTAACTGACCACATTCTTATTTTAAAAGGCATAAGTAAAGCAGAAATGAAGCACAGGTGCTACAAAAATTCTGCTGAAAACACTGTAGAGCTCTATAAACACTTTCGCTTCTACACTCTGACACAGAAGTGCTCTTAGGTCAAGAATAATGTGCTTTGACTAAGATATATAGCTTAGGGACTTATGCCATTTTTCAGTGTTGAAGAATGTACTTCAGAACAGCCAATGGCCTGAGTCTCAGAAACACAAGAACAAAAGCAAAGCAAATCATTACACTCAAGTTAATTAAATGAAAGCAGACAAACGCCTATAAGCTAAACTTGTAACAAGATGTTTATGTTTATTGTTGGTAGGTCTGGAAAGACAGTTGATCAAATTTTAAATTAAGTGAGGACACATTATCTGACTTCAGGAATTGCTCAGTCATGTGCCAGCACAGCAATTGGGCCCCATATTTTGACACTGCAATTTGAGTAGGAGACTTCTCGCCTGTGTACTACGTTCCATGGTGGCAACAGACCTATGGGCAACCCTAGGATTCTCCCTGGAGACTAGTAAGGTTTTTACAAAATGGGACATAGGCCACTTTATTCTTTGAGGCAGTTTTTTACTAACCGCAAAGAAAAAACAGTGCCATCAGCTTCTACAGAATTTCTTCCACAGACAGACCTTGAAATACTGTGTTAAATCTCATGCCAATCTTCCATATTAGCAGGTAAACTCTTCAATATCTAGATTATGTTTTCACTTACTGAGTTTTGAGCTCAGACTTTACAAATGGAAAGGCAGGTGTATAATCTTCTGAAATTCAAACTTTTCCCTTAAGGTTTAAGTGTGTTGTGACATCATTTTCACATAGCTCTCAATAGAGTAAGAACACTGTAATAATGAGGAAAATAACTTTTTTTTTTTTTAAAGGAGTTGTATAACACCATTATAGTAATCAGCAGTTAACAACAAATTTTAGCACTTTCTTGTTCTCTTTTCCTGTTAAGAGCTTGAGTCGCAATATAAGAGCAATTTCCTATTACTTCTGGGGAAGGGAGGGGATGGAGGAAGACGGGATCATGAAATATATACAATTTTCACATATAACACTCTGTTGAAAATGTAATTCTCTATGTCTTCTTTTCTAAAAATATGTTCTATATTCCTGAATTGTCTTTGCTATCAGGAGCAGGATTGAAATCTCCACTTTAGTATTTATCTGAGGCTGTGATAGCTCAGTTGTCTGCCTCCAAATGCCAAGATAGGGGGAATCTCATCAACCGGAGACCAGCTGCATGATGGGCAGTTAATAGATATATCAAACCTTAGGATATATGCTAAGCTGAGGAGATGATTGGTTGGTTGATATACTGATTGATTAGCATAGGGAGAATGGGTTTCTTCTTGACAACCTAAGATTATGCTTCAGCTAAGCTCAAATTGCTTACACCTCTTCTATTGGGTTTAAAATTACAGTCCTGTCATCTAAAATCTCTCTTCAATGAAATTTTTACCATATATAAAAATTAAAGGGAAAAAGAAAGTAGGTGCAATGGATAAGAGTAAATGGAGTAGATATATTTCACACTACTGCTGTTGGTACCACTAGAAAAAGTTGATAAGTAAATCCACTTGAAATATGTTACATATTCTGTACACTACTAGAGAGCACTTTACAATAATTTAGAAGCAGGGGGGGTGGGGAGGGAAGTTCAAAGTACTAAAAAGGAAGCAGCGCTGATATTATTACTTTAAAGAAACTATAGTAGTTATTAAGCAAGGTAATTATACAGTTGTGATACTACCAATATATTTTTGTCCTCTTTACAGGCATTTCCTAGGTTTCATAGAAACGTATTTAAATTCTATTATACATGAGAGAAATATCATATAATTGCAATAGAACGCCTCGCTTCACAAGGAAAGCCTTACATTCTGCATGCTGGAGTTCTGTATTTTTCCTTGAGAAGTCCAGAATTTGCCTTCCCAAGAAAGCAGATAGAACTGAATTTTGTTTCCAAAATATTTTAGACTGCATCATCATAATGACACAGACACTTAAGGAAAACAAAAGTAGTTTTTAAAAATTACTATACTATGTAATTATATGTTGCCATAACAAATGCATTTCTTAGGCATATCATCCATTTAATTCCCAGCATTACATGTACCAGATGAGAAAGATACAAACATTATTAAATACATCATTGAAAAAACAAACTTTTTATTATCTTTAATTTGATACTTCCAAACACTTCCCTACATGGGCAAACAAGTATTTAGTAGTCGTGTGACAAAAAGAAAGTGGCTCATTGAGAATGTTGAAATCTGCATTAATAAATCCAACTGGGTTCCTCAGATTTTTTTCTTCCCACTCCTATCTGCTATGAGCGGTAGGGGATCAGCTGCAACTCAAATCCCCAGCTGAACAACCCAAATACAACTGAGTGAGCAGACTTAAAACAAGGCCATTTATTGGTGCCTGTTATGCAAACAAAGCATCCAAGTCTTAGAAACAGATGTCAACTGAAGCATATGCTTACTGTAAACTGGAATTTGATTCTCTTTATAAAAATAGACTTAAATGGGCCTTCAGAGACTAGGCTGCCTCTTGTTGTATACCATTGCCTAACTTGATACAGCCTTAAGCTTTTTAAAAGATGAATAGACTGATATCCAAGGGCAAAAAAATAAAGGTAAAAAAAAATAAAAAATTAAATGGGAAATAAATGATAACATGTTGGAGCAGTTCCCAGAAGCAATTTTACAGATTTTCTCTAAAAACACAAGACAGGAAGTTCAAAGCACAGCACAGGTCACCTATGGCATGTTGAGTTATCATTTTTATACCACTTAGGGTGAAAAAGGGACTTTATGTTCAAGTGGCAAGTTCAGTACTCTGCTTTTCTTCTTCCCTTTTTTTTTTTCACCTCTTCTCACATCTTGATGCCTTTTAAATGTCACTTATTTTACATGAGGCAGTTGGTGGAGACATGAGTCAACAGCAATCAGAACCATTATCCCCTGCAGCGAGCCCTGGTCCTAATGCATTATGACACCTTAGCTGGCCAGCCACCGATTTACCTTTCTGCTTCTTAGGGAATTAAGTGGCATCATGTGAAAATGGTTGTGATATGAACAGCATGGGCATAACTGGTATTAAATTTACCTCTCAGCCTAAGTGAATTTTCCTCACATGTGACTAATCAAAATGAAAGCTGCGGACATGGGCAGATCTGGCCAGCACTTCTCCACCCCTGGGATTGGGGCTATTTTGTTTTATCTCTTTGTACAAGCTGGCAGAAGTTTAAAGTGAAGGGGATAATCCAGTGCTGGTGTCTTTATGAAATAACATCCTTACATGAAGAGGCTTTTAACTGTCTGTCGCTGTCCTCTCAAAAAAAAAAAGAGCGTGACAATCTCATTTTGCTGAGCACCCTCCCATGAAAGGAGAAAATAATAGCCATAACAGCTATGGCTAGTACTGACCTTACATGATCCATTATCCACTAAACACTTTAAAAGTCAGTTTTACATACACTGTGGGGGAAATTAGAGAACTATCACAATCATTTTCACTTTAGTGAATTTGACTTCTGTTTGAAGTCAGTGACTTGATATCCTCGTACATAACTCTCCATGTCGCTCCAAAAAAAGAAAGAGCAAATATTGCTGTAAAAATCGATCTTGTGCAAAAATGTGGGAAACACACCATACTTTTCCTATTCTGATTAATAAAGATACTGACAGCAGTGAAACTCAATTTGGCATGAACTTTCTTTGGAGTAAATGTGAAATAATACAAAAATCATTATATAATTTAGAAGTGTTCAGCATCAGTACAAAAATATTTTTATCAATCATTTCAGCTGAGATAAGTAGGTGCCAAAGAAAGTGCAGGCAGAGCAATTATCATCCTGTGCAGTCACAGAGATATTTATTCACAGACTAGAGTGGCTTGCATTTTACTACAAACCAGCTGTGAATGTTACTGATAATAACAGCAGTGCTAGATTTCCCCAAAGTACTATAGTCTCTTTCTAACAACTCAATTGCAGAGGACAAAACCACCTGGAGCATGAAGTCCTCTCCTACTTGAAAAACTGCTCAACCTTCTGTGACTGTGAGAATGAATTTCGAATGCATGAATTTTAGGCATTTACTGTTTGCTCTAAGTTAAAGTCAGTAGTAACACGTAGCTCAAATTAGAAGTATTTCATCAATTTTTTTTTCCAATAAATGTTTATTAAAAGCTGTGACTCAGTAAAATTTTAAGACTTAATTTACTCTATATAACCATGAACTTTGGCTACGCATTAAATTAGTCTATTTTTTTCCTATGATGGTTTTATGCTGCTTCACATACCAGGGTTTGTTAAGTCCAGAGAGTACCAGAAGACTTTCAACTTGCAACAATCTATTCCTGTATGTATGTAACACATATTTGACTGGAGACAAAATAATTTTTAAAAAATTCAAAAATTAGGCAGCAGAAACCTAACAGGACTAAATTCTGGTATTTACAATATCAAAGCATGCTTTTCCCATGGAAAGAGAGACATAGAAATACACAGATTTACATCAAAGTATTTATCTCACATATAACACTTTTTAAGAACCTAAACAAACACCAACAAATACCATAAATTCTCCTTACACTCATTTTTAGAAACGATTAAAGGTAAAGATTAGGAAGAGGGTTCAGATTTTTAATCTTTACAACACAGGAAAAAATATTAATCATGCATGGAGCTTGCCTGGGTAACCTTCATTTTATCAATGAGGCCATATAATTAAGGTCAAGTTAATGTAGAGATTGAAATTTAGGGAACATGTCAATTAAGATAAACAGGAAAATTACCTCTTCCTAAAAGGATTAGCCTCAAGTGGAAAGGTTGGTTCAGAAAATTACAATCCATTTGGTAAGGAAGACAGATCCACAGTAAAGTTAAATTTGAAGTGCACAGGCTAGTAGATTCTCCCCAAAAGAGTAGCAGGGGAAAAAAAATAGAATTATCCTTCTCTTATTATTTTCGATAAAAAGAAAATAATCATTTGCACAGCAAAAAATGGTTGCAATAGGTATGACATATCTCTTACCTTTCTTGCCTTCAGTTTCAGACTTAATTGGACAATGAAAGCTTAACACTCACAAAAAAGCAGAAGGTACCCTGTTTTCAATGGCATTACATATTAGTGTCACCCTAACAATATCTAGACCAAACGGATATTTGTAAATATCCAGTTGAGATGATCCTGTTTTGTACCCTAAACAACAAGAACTATTATTTCAGAGTTTGACGAGAAACATGAGAATGACAATGCACAAGCAACAGCGATACTCTCCCATTGTCTAGAGGGTCTTGTAATTCCCCATTTAGTCATGCCCACTTCAACTTCAGAAACTATTGGGAAAAAAAAAGTTCCATTAATTGTACTCCTTTTTTGATTTATGGCTTTTGTGACACCAGAACAAAGAAACTAAGAAAAGTTTGTATAGAACATGGGAGCCTTTACTAAGATGAGAAAGCTGATAACTGTTTGAGACATGAAGACTTCCACTCTTCTGATATTCTCTGCTAGAAATTCCTTACCTAATTGCATGCTACTTCCCTGCTTTCCAAACACAGAATAGCACAGTAAACAAAACAAAGGTGGCAGCTTTTACAGAGTTGAGGCTCTCCTGAATTGAGTAAAACAGTTAGCAATGAAACTGTGCACTGGGATAGTGGTTTTTCGAATGCGTATCTTGAATGCTTCCCACTTATCACCTAGAAGCACATCTGGGAAGCTGGGTTTTTGAATATATATATATATAAACCCACCACATACACGTTATTTTTTTTCCATCCCAGAGTCCTTACGGGAAGCAATGGTTCACAGAATTGTTGTTCCTAGCTTCCCTTTCAACAACTATACCTCCAAAGTAACTTCCAAACCACGCAGCAGAATTTAAACCTCCTCAGGCACAGTCATTGCTCTGACAGGTCTGCCAGGACCAAAATGCCCAGGACCAGCCTGACAGGACCGATGCAATCACTGCTCACCTTCTGTCCTTTCCAGCTTCTCTTTCCACAAGAGTGCCTCCAAAGTGTTACACCGCCCTGACCGCTGCAGTGCTGGTGACGTTCACTTCATCTCATAGTCACAGCACTTGCATGAAGCCAGCATGTCTATTTACAGATTTGCCATGTGACAAGCTTCAGCTAATGACAGAATGTTTTTATGCCATTCTTTTTCTAACCACATTCTGGGAACCAATGTCAGTTTGTCCGTACAAAAGCATTCTTCTTATTTAATAACAATGTCTTCAAATATGCATCCTTCTGATTTAATAACAATTCCAAAGGTTCAGCTTGGGTTTTCTCTTTATTAAATAAATACTGTGGAATAAACTACTCTTTTTACTCAATTGGTATTTAAACTATAGGAATTTCAAACTATTCCGTCCTGTAGAGGGACAACATGTTATGAGAGTCTCTACATAATGCTGAGATATTTTAATTAAAAACAAAGACTAATGCAAGTATTCAGTCAGAGCAAAGCAGCAATATCACATTGCAATATCAGATTTTCTTAAATTCAGCTGTTAACTGTTGAAACAAACCATTCCAGTAAAATGCTAGCAATGACCACAAATTTTGGGAACATATGTGCCAGAGAACACATTAATATTGCTGCAGCATTGCTTATTAGGGCAACAAAACTTTCTTTTATGAAAGAAAGATTAAACATGAAACAAACTTATCTATGTGTCTATTGTCAAAATGGCTGAATGGGTGCAGTTTAAAGGCACCATTCCAATTACCCCCTGGGTATTGTTGTACACCTTAGTTTTGTTAGGCAGGATAAATAGGAGAAATATTAGAGCAACCAAGCAGATGGTCTGTGGAACTAGATTACACACTTCAGAAATGGGAGAGAAGCAACACATTCAACCCTTCTGTTTGGACAGAAGAGCCGTCTTAGCCTGTCTGACCCATCAGCTAGTAAGCTGGAGTGTACCGCCAAGTGCTATCATGCTGCTCCTTTAAAAAGCAAACAACCTCACTTTTTATGATAGGCACTGGATCATTTTAAGAGACTGTAGGTAATGTATGCTGCATTAGACAGATGGTCATATCATGAAACCATATACAAGTCACCATGACTAAAACTCACGTTCGCTATCTTGTTAATCCGCATAAACTGCAAAACAAAGCAAACCTATGCTGAATGCTCTCCTAGTACCTAACTGTGCACGGATATGCACGCACGTATAATAATTACGTACCACTGAAACATGTAATAAGGTTCACTGTTTTATTTGACATGCTTTTTCATAACCTAGTATTAATTTTGTATATATCATTTTGCAGTGTGAAAATTCTGATTCTAATCTCACCTTGATTTAACCTTTGCATAACTTCACTGACTTCCATGGAGTCAATGAAAAGTAGAGAACAGACAATTTAGATCAGATGTATCTTCTCTAGCCATAAATAAGCTAAATACCAACAGAGACCAGACTAACACTCTACCAGAGCCAGGTTTTACTGTACAATTTCCAAAATAACTGGTTTTTTTCTGTCCATGCTTCAACACAGTCAGCATTATGACTGCAGAATGTTGTGACTGCCTTTGCAATAGTATGTTTGCATCTCCCATTCACACTTACAGAAGAAAAAAAGGGAAGACGTGGCTAGTCTTCTTGACAATGTTCAGTAAAAGTGTATCACATCACAAAATCGTGTATTAAAAGATCCATGTGTAAATATTCTCCCCACCAGGGCTCCCATGAAATTGAAAGAGTATCTTGCTTCTTTCTGATACACATTAGAGATTATTTGGTAATAAATTATAAATACTTGGTAATCAAATTTAATTTTTTTTTTAGGCAATTAAAACTTCGTTTATCTTTAAAAAATTAAAAAAGGAAATGTTTCCAGCAAGCAGGCCTTTACAAAATGAGTTGTCTCTACATATATTCACATGAAGAGCCACTCAAGGCTAGAGGCAGTTTCGCCCTCCCATGACTACACACAGCACACACAAGCCCCACCTAACCTCCTGCTCAGTTGAAGGATATCTAAGATAGCACATTTCCTATCCGCTAGGCTGCTCTCAGCCACAGAACTGCAACCAAACCCGGCAGACCAGGAACGATTTCAAGTTGTACCTGGAGAGTTGCCGGTAAGCAACCTCCGCCTCTTCCCGGCGCGGCAGTGCATAGGTGCATATTCCCCGTCAAGCTGACCCCAGGCAGTACTGTAAACATGGTGACAGATGCCAGGAGACAGGTCTGAAAAACTTCCAAATGAGCAATTCTAAGTCTGCTGCACTAAACGCAGCACAGTTTCTGGATACTTTCCCGGATGGTTTAACATTTGGAAAAAATACGGATGGGAAACTGCATGCATCCAGAGTGCAGACGTCCATAAGTGACAGAGGAGATACAGACTCCGCTCTGCCGCTGCACACACTGACTAGCAGAGATCTGCCCTGGCTTTTGATCCCTTGCCTCCTAACAGAAAACATTGGACCCTGGGCAGGTAATGAAGAGCACACCAAGCAAAGTCCCATTGTGCATCTAAATGGTTTTGCATTATTCTGACCCACAATATCCCTTGAACTAAAGTGGGAGAGATAAGAGGAAAGGGAGAGCAAAATGAAAGGTTTTAGAGGAGAAAGTGAGTGGAATAGATAAGGGTGCTTATGGGCCATGCCTTGAATATCAACTGATCAGTCACAAAGGTGATCCTGGTTGGGTTCAAATACAGAAAAGAAGAGAAAGGAAGAACAGAATTGCAATTTTCGATTATATCTTCAAACCTCATGGATTAGGAGTGCTAGAGTTGAAACCTATGGAAGTGCTAGTGTTGCTCTCTGGATGCCTGACAAGAGCCTGTTCCTAAAGCCCTTGCAATCCATAAGTCAGAGTGTATGGTTAGGCCTAGAGCCTGTTCCTTGGTGCCAAAGAGAAAATCCCCTCAGTCTTTTGCATAGTTCTCTGGGTTTGAAAGTGCTCCTCATTCACATGAAGATCATCAGCCATGGAAAATCTAGCACTGCCCCTTTCTTAGCACGCTAAATAACATACAAACCTTGTCCTTCTGGCACATCTGTGAGTTGGAAAGTTGTACCTGCTGTGCAGAGAAGGCCAGCTTTTCTACAAGCTGACCCCTTAGATACCTAACAAATTCTCTAAGTTCAGTTTTTCAATAGCAACTACCAGAGAACTCAAGAGAAACTTGTATTTAAAGCTGAATTTGAATATCCAGTTCTCAAGAGTTATCATGTACAAATAGAAAATTAAAGAGTTCTGCAAACATTTTTAGAATTATAAGCCAAATGTTTCAAAGTGTGAAACTTAATTTGGACACTTGCACAAAAACATTAACGTAGAAATATAATGGATTAGAGTGGGTGGATGCCACAAAAGGTGTGACTAGTTCACTGTGTATGAACATAGTCATCAAAAGGAAAACATTTTGCTAAGATCGTCTCAAAGGCCACTATAATTTCCACAGTCACTCAGGAACTACAGAAGAACAATTTTAGAGATTACAGGAAGTATTTGCTATTAACTTGATATAGATTTGCCTAAGAAAAAAGGCTGGACTTTAATTTAGACTACACTGCTGCATTGCTTGCAAATCATATTTTACTACATGACTGCTGATTTTCTCATCTATGTACTGAATTTTATAGCAGAAACTGTAAGTCTTATTTTTAAGTCACTACAACACTTCATTTATTAAAACAAAACCTCATAGGTCACACAAAAATAAAGACAATTTGTCAAGCATAAGCATTCTTGGGATCCCTTTTGGCCCTTTCCATTGCAAAGCGAAAAATCTCACTGGTACTCAAATTATACTCCTTCAAAGAACTTCAGAGCGTAGTTAGTTAGATTATAAGATATAAAATAGCTTCTAGAATATGCATGAGCAAAACTGAGTTCTAGTAAGTTATTGTGCATAAAATTTCTTTAGGCTTCACTTTACATATGTCATTGTTACCATGAAAGAAAAACCTTGGTGCAAGTAACGATAGAAAAGCAGCTGTTTCTATTCTAGTTTGATGATCAAATTAATGATCGCCTTCATGGGGCAAAGTCTGGCTCTAAACTTAAATCTGCATATAAATCTGAATTTCCCCAAAATTCAAAAGAAGCTAGACTCAGAATATGTATTTCATCACACTAAAATCATGAAGTATCATTACTCAACCTGAACATAATGCATTATAGCACTGTTATTTCCTAACCTTCATACAGATAGTACACAACATTAAGCACAGTTTTAACTTCTTAATATATAACTTTTGCCTCACTTTTACTGTCACTGTTTGTAAGGATAGGAGAGACAGTAGCAACAGATTACACTGTATTTTTGAAAAAATGCACGTGAAACTGGGTTACCTGATATAAACCAGAAATTACAAATGTGACTTAGTTCAGCCAAAAAGAGCAAATTCACAAGTTTTTCTAGCATATTTTCTTCATATTTTCCTAGAATTACTAACAGGTGTGGGCTTTGCAAAATAAAAGTTTGAGAAATCGATGTAGTCTGGTAATAGTATGACAGCACTAACTATGCAAAATTTACCTAATATAATTTATCACATCATTGGGAAAATTCTTATAGTGTAAAAGCATCTGCTTGTATGTAGCATGGGAGAAGAAGTGTAAAACAAACCTGAGAGGTTCTGGCATCCAAAAGCTGCTCTTGACAAGGTACATTAATTAAGGATTATGGATTTCTGCACTTTGTATTAGCAGCAGTTTAAAGTATAATTCATGTAGTGGCATTCTCAAAACACAGCATCTTGAGTGTGATTTTTTGCAGAACAGTCCCCTCTTGAGGAGAATATTTTCAAATGACAAATTCTGGGTAACTCAAATAATCCAAAAATATTTTCAGACATCTTACTGTTGCTTGTGGGAATATACATAGATACATCCTGGGAAGCACAAAAAGAGTGTCTTGACACAACAAAGTTGGTTCCTGGAAGACATACATTCCAAAGTCCTCAAGGAAGCAGACTTAAAAAAAAATAAAATTATGCATTCCTAAATATCAATGACACAATAGACAGCATATTATTAATGACAAAAATATGAATTAGTGACAGAACTAGGGATTACTTAAATACATAGCTTTTTCTAGGTTTATGTGATAAGCAATTCTAATACAACATCCAGGAAACTGTATATGCCTTGACATGTGACTGAATTAAGCACTAATGAAATGTACACCACTGAAGAATTTTCCTAATATTCCAACAAATTGTCATTGATATGGCCATGCACCTTTATTTTTTCCTATTATGTATGTCTTTGGTTAAATAAGTACTGTAAAAAAGTTTAAAAAAAAAAGTAAAAAGAATGAAGTTAATATTAAATTTAGGAACATATTATAACAATATAATATAATATAAAGTATATTGGTTGGCTTAAACTCATTCTGTTTCTGAGCTATGTATTTCCTAAACAGAAAGGCAGAATCATTAATAACACTCACATGAAAACAGAAACCAGTATGATTCAGGGTTTCGTACTATGTGTGCACACACATACCCATATATGAAGGGAAACACTATTTCTTTACTATGGCATATATAAGAGCTCCTTACACTAATGCAAAGTTAAAAATAAAGAAGTCTTATTGTTATATTAAAGAAACCTGTTCTTAATCTTGTGTCAGTGTGTAAATTAGATGAGTCACCTGCCTTTCATTCTGATCTACATCATAGCAAGGACTAGACAAACCATTTTGCTTTACTCCATTCACCTACACTGAATGCAATAAAAATGATACAACAAACATAATAAAAACTAAGGCTAAAATTATCAGAGAGGGTTTTGGCAGGCAACATATAATAACCCTTCCTTCCTGCCTGCCTTCCTCCCTCCCTTTTCTTTCTTTCTCTATCTCCTTGTACCTCTCTTATTTTTGTATTCAACATCCCAAAGTGATGGAACACAGAATGGTGTGCATTATTACGATACTATCAGTTGCCTAAAAAAGCTCAAACTGACATAACAATTAGTAACTTTAGAAAAGAATGCAACTGAAGAAGAAAGTAAATGCTGCATAGAAATATCTGAAAATACCTAGAAAAATAACAATGCAGCAAGATATAATATCATTAAATAGTAAAAAGATCATCACCTCTGCATGTATGAGAGCACTATTTCCAGTGAACTTACATTTGAATTTATTATATCCAACAGTGCAGTTCAGTTTTAAAACTGTATACACCAGAAAATTCTAATATAAATTTACAATAAAAATTTAAACCATCTAAACCAGTTAAGACAAACAGGCTTTCTAGTCCATTAATAGTGTTAGTAATCACTCATATTAAATAAGATCTTTCTGTATCATGCCAGACAATGCACTGATTTCTGCAGGTTCACAGAAAGATTGTGCTCACATTAAGTATGGGAAGAATGGATAGAATATAGAAGGGATTTCTAATTTTCTGCAACATGAGGAATGGTCACTACTGAATTTGACATGTTCTTTCTGATGAGAATATGACAAATGTTGTATTCCAAAAAAGCATACAGCCATGTTCCACAACTGCTATTTAGCATTCCTAGATCCATCAGAAAACTGTCAGTTTAACAGAGCAAGAGTAAAACCTAAGACTGAGAGAAATTCGCACTGAAGTCAACCTAGGACAGCAAATACGGCCTGGGAATGAAAAAAGTGTAATTCTTGAATCTGCTACACACTGGCCATGTGACCATAAGCAAGTTGCTTTGACCTTACCTTTATCATTTTCACCTCTGTGTACAGTGTTACGTACAATTGTTTTCATTGAATTCAAGGTGTAAATCCACATTCTTTTCCCAGAATAAATATGGACTTTCCACAGTGCCTTCAAACAGTCATTTCACTGCTATGTGATGGACTCTGCCTTGCCTGCTCTTCACCTTTTTCACTTACTGCTCTTCATGGCAATACCTCTTCCTATACGATCAAGTATTGAAGAGTAGTTTTGCACCCTAAGTTTAGCCACACTACTTAAGCAGCAATATTAGGAAATGTTTTCAGCCTTGGCATCCTAGATAATCCAAGGAGAAAGAAGGGGCTTACCAGAGCTAAGAAAGTTTTCTGAACTGTTCTCTGGAAATGGCTACCTTATAATGGAAACCCAAAGGTCACTAGATCTCTAGCCTCATCACTTAAGTATTAAGGGTCTACAAATTATTACAATTGAAACAAAAAACTACAAACTTTTTATTTTCAGCTTATCCTTTTAACTACTTAGAATCTGGACCCTGTGAACACAATGCTACTTTGGGACACGATCATCCTAATATACTACCCTTTCTATAGGTGTGCATGAAAACACCTGTGTGTGCTCCCTTAGTCTGGAATTCCTTTCTTAGTGGGTCTGTAGTTCACCTAGACATGGCAGCTGCCATGCTCTTTTAGTCAAGGATTCCAGTTTGCTGTTGCATGCTTCACTTCCAGTCCAGAAATAAGTGCTCTTTACTCTAGCAAGGTCTTCCATAAATGTGTCATGCTATCAACAGAAAGATGGCTGGGCATTCAGAGCCCATAAATCAACACATATAGCCACATATGCAAAGTTTGGGAACATAATTCCTTCTTAACACTACACTGACAAGTTAACAGTAGCACACACTTCCTCCAGGTGAAACCCCCATCCAGGACTTGTACAAAGTTTTTCAAAACAGTCTATTTTAAAGAAGTTTTTTTCACAAAGAGTACTCAAACACTATTTTCTCTGGTCCTGTACTGTCACATTCAAATACATCTAAGAGACTAGTCCAATATACTTTTCCTTGCAGGAGCCCATGCAAGTTTTGACACTATCGTAATGTGGTCTTTTCCAGGTGTTAAGTGTTCTGTTTTGCTTACTGTTTTGCCCTGCTGAGCAAGCAAAAAGGTAAAACCTTCTATCTGAAATCCTCCTAATTGTTTCAAGAAGCCTGAGAAAATTATTAAATTAAAGTGCAATATTTTCTATCCACCACTCTGCTATGACTGCTTTGAAGACAAGATTTCTTTTTGTTAAGAGCTTGATTCTTTCATAGATAATCTGCCTAAAAATTCCTGAAGATGTACCACCTAGGCTTAATGACTTAGTGCTCTCTTAATACCTCCACGTTTGTTCAGTATCCCAGCAACATTATCTTCTGTCTTAATTACTCCCCATTATTACTGGTAATTCATTAGATCCATTTACTCTTTTAAAAATATCCTATATCCCATGCACTGAATGTATCAAAGTTTCAGCTTAGAAATTTACTCTGATTCTTCAGTTCCCTTTTCACAGTCAGGCTGCTGCAATTTGTGTTTGTAGCTACTGGTTTTAGCAGGGTCAGCTTCACAAGTTTGAAAGTTCTTTGTGGTTGAAATAGCTTCCTTGCAGTTTACTAGAATTTGCTTATTGTTGCTTCCTAGTTCCATTGTGCTAAGGAGTATGAATGCTTTATGAAAATCAACAATTTTTCTTAAAGTATATAAAAAGGTTCTCACTCCCTTGAATTTTACTTTTTTTTACCTAAGCACTTCTATTCTTTGTTGAAGTTTAGTAAGCAATGAACTTTTCATTTTTCCCTTTTTGTTTTTTTGTTTGTTTTTTTTCATAAACAAATGCTAAATTTAGTTATGCTATGATTAGTAAATATTATAATCTTTTTTTGACAGAGCTCGTATTATAAAACAAACCAGTGTTTTATCTTTTGGTCCTCCATTCTTTCCTTGGGCTGATTGTTAGATCGCCCCAGCACAGGAAAGACAACACACTTCTTGGCCTGGGACATCCGTTTCCCTTCCAATCTATAAACCGAGGATTTAAATATCCGTGGTGAATTAATTTGACATTTTATGGCTATTGTTTTACTGCAATTATACAAAAATAGGTCAAAATACAGATGGTAAGATATTTAACGGCTATGAGATCTTAATGCTTCTATGTTATTAAAATCATTAAAACCACCATTGTGAACAAAGAAAGTAAACAGACAGGAGATAAATCTGATCTTTCATCACTAAAAACCAGGGAAGAGTTCACTGAAGTCCATTAAGTTGCACTCATGAAAATGACAGGGAATACAAGCATTCCTTCTTTATTCCTTGTTTTTACAACTCTTACATTTCTTCTTTTGTGATCATATGTTATAGTCCTTTATTGAGATTACTGTGTACATTTTGAAGCTATCAATACACAAGTTCACTAACAAAATACTCTAGTGCAAAAAAAAAATCTCTTCTGTCTTGCTCTTTAGAAATAATATAGGGGCTTAGTTTTGTAATTGTAATTTAAAAATATGTGCATTCCCTGCTTATGTTAACAAATGGCATGAAAAAGGACAAAATAGAAGAAAACAAGGTCGAAATGCTCTACTGGCACTGTTGCCTCCAGCAAGAGGCAGTTTGACGTCACGAGATCAAACAGCAGCAAACACTCTATTTTCAGATATCTGAAAGCAGTAATACATACATACAAAGAAGTGTATTATATTTTCCTCCTTTATAAGGATTGATATTAACTGCTTCTTAATGATTTTAAAGAACGATTACTCTGCTTTTTGTTCTTAAAATTTGTCAGATGCACAGTAAATCTTGAAACAAGTTGAAAAAGAAAAAGCTACTAAAATGGGGAAGATAACTTTAAGTCCCCAAACACTCCTAAGTGTCATAGCAGTAACTGAAATGTCCCTGGACTACTAATATTACTGACTCAAAACACAATCAAATACACTAAATATCTACTAATAAACAGAATGCAGGTTATGCTCACTGTATTTATAATAAAATTTTTGCAATAGCCTATTTTATTTACAATAACTAAAATTATGTCAGCGAGCTACATGTTGGGTTTATTTGGTGACAATTTTAATTAGTATAGCATATATGAGTAGATTATAATAATTTGTTCCTTACATTTCTGGATAATTAAGAGTGGCATCAAACTTGCTGTTCTGAACATCTGCTCTCTGTATTATTTTTTTTGGTAACGACTCCCTCAAGAAGTATTATTATTAAATGAAAGACAGTGGAAAAGGTAAGGTAAAAAGGTGATGAAAGGTAAAAACAGTACATACCTGTGTATTGAGAACGTATTTTAAAAATCTAAAGAAGAAATTGACAGAAATAAATATATCACTCCACTCAGCTATATCTTCCACAACATTTTAGTTTTGCCAATCTTGCAACTTCATACAATGCTCACCTAACAGTAAGAATTGTATTTGCAATTTTAGATTAAATAAAACTCATTTTAAAAGACAAATTAACATCTTAATCCTGCATCTCTGATATAGTCACTGTTGCTGCCTAAGGTTTTTTTCTTATTTCTTGTGCTTCAGGAACAATTACTCTATCTAAGAGCAGTTCCACTCATATTGAAAACAATGGGAAGCATTAGTCATTTTGCAGAAGTGTATCTTTGCTGAGGGCAACTGTGGCTTCAATCCCATTGAGAGCAATAGGAGGTAGCAGCAATTTTGGAAGAAGGACATGGTCTATGGAATACTCCATAGGAGAACGTTATTCATCAGCTCTTGCTGAATGAGAAAATTTCAGTTCTGGAGAACAACAGCAAAAGAAAACCTGCAAGCCTTTAAAAATCTTTTATACACAGGATTTTAGTATGGAGTGTAGGGCATAGGCATCCTGGTAAGATCTTCAGCAAATACTCAAGTAAGGGAAGAATATATTTTTGTAATTCACTGAAATTCCAAAGAGACAAATCTTTGCGCTTACTTTAAGTCAAACTGACCAACATTTATGCACTGGAAAACTGGAACTACTATTTCTGTGCCCCAAACTACATGTAGAAATTTTAGAGTGATTTATTTCATTTGTTCTCTAGGTAGCATTTTCTAAAGCAAATAGTGACTGTTAAATCTAAAGAACTGCAGGTAAAAGTGATCTTCTTAAAATGGTGTTATCATTTCCTTTAAAATATGCTTAATATATCTGCAATTAATCTTACAAGTGAGGTCAATATGTCTTAAATAGACTATATTAGATTGAATTATCACTGGTATTTCCACCTTCTTCTGCTGCTGTTTTAACATCTCTCATTCCTGTTGCTGCAGACAAACTATCAGAAGAAAAGGCAGAGGAAAACCTTCAGCTGCTCCTAATTGTTGAAGAACCTGAAAACATTCATATTGATTTGACTGACCTAAAACAGAGGAACAGCCTTCACCCTTTTAAAACTGCTTATGTACATGATTTTTCAACAAGATTGCTAAGATAATTTTTCAACATTCCTGATTCAGAGTATGACAATTCAGAGCTCATGGGGAAAAAAGGATGTCAAAATCGCTAAAATTTCAGATTTACAATTGTTTTAATGGAACCTAATGAATCCCTTTAACCCTGACCCAAACTGTCAGTAGGCTACAGCATGAAAGCACCCATGAAGTGTTATCATTTTTCTGTGTTACACCCAGTAGGTTGTTATTTCCACTAGCTCACACAACACATCACCTGCAGCATTGTATACCCACTTCACTCCTCAAAAGAAGTACCTGCAGAAACTTCTCTACTAATGCACTACAGTGGGATATTGACTATGTGTTTCAGTATCTCCCTTGCTCTTTGTGCTAGAAAATAGTCTTACGAATGGCTTTTGTGGGTTTTTTCCTTTCTCTGACCCAGCACAACCATTAAATACACAGATCCTGGCAGATAGTTCTATCTGAATAGTATCTGTGCACTGAAAAGACACTAAAAAGGCAACAGTGATGCACAATTTAACCCACGTATCATTTTAATGATGTAAAAATGTACCCTCACTCCAGAACACAGGGTGTGTTTTGGAAAGACATGTAGATGTCATATGAAACAATTTTAACAGAAACTGCAAACCTGAAACTGGAGATAACATGAACAAATACAAACCCTCCAGAGTATTATTTTTAAAAAGAGGGGGTTAAGGTTAGTACACTTGAAAAAGTTTTTTTTACCTATATAAAAAAAGTCACAAATACTCAGTGTAATACAAATGGTTGGCATAAATTTTGTTGAAAAAATTAAAAAATTGTGCATCATCTCAAATAAAATTAAAAACTGTGAGGAACATGCTGAGGAACAGCTTATGTTAAATACCAAAATTGCCATAACAGGGGTATGAAAGGAGATTATGGCGCCAAAAAGAACACATGTGGAAGAGATCAGAAGGAAAAAGATTACATTTATTTGGAAAAAATACAGTCCCAAAAGGATATTGTGCATTATAATGCCTTACCTTAGTATTTACTATAAAATCACCAAAAGAAAAATGAAGGCAGACAGCCCTACTGTACAACTGTGATAGAAGCTGACAAAGGCTGACTTCTCTCCATCTGCCTAGGATCTAGTGGGATCATGTGCAAACACACCTCTTTCCCCTACTCAGGAACGAGGTACTGTTTACAAGCCCTGTATGTACCTCAATTATTAGAGAAATATCAAAAGTGTTAATGTTTTGGGTTTTTTTTTTCCTAACCTTAGGATACACCTTTTTAAAGTTAAACTATTCCATTATTACAATAACTGCATGCACTTATTGAAAATATGTGCAAAATTTTGATTAAGTTACCTTTTCAGATACGTGAATGCTAAATAAACTCATATTCTTTTTCATATAAGTAGATAAAAGAATACCGCTGCAGAAAAGAATGTTTTTTACTATATTAGGAGATATGGCTGAGTTTAGCAACAGTCAACCTCTTGTATGAGAGAGGGAATCAAGCACTCACTTGTAAAGACTGTAATATACAATTAAAATGAACCATATAAATGGAAAATGTGATATAACATGAAGTTCAACATAAAGTTGCTCAATGCATATAATTACACCAATTACATTTAGAAATTGTATTTACTTGCCAAGAAAGAAATAAGAAATTAAAAGGCAATTGTATAAAGTGACACCACACAACCTTCTCATTTAATCTTGCTGAATATATTTTAAATATTTCAAAAGAAAGGCCATCAAGTTCTAATTCAAAACACCAGCCAAATAAAACATGCAATTTTCATACTCCATGATTTTCACTGTGCAACAAAAACATTTAGCTTTTATAGGAAGGCTTTTGAATTGTGATATACTGGTTTTAGATTGATCTAGAAAGGGAGGTCAATGACACCTTCCTAATACAATTACTAAAATTAATGTCTTTTGCTAATTTTCAAGCAAAAGCACGTAATGGATTGTGGATCAAATAACTTTTTCAGGACTGCCTGAAGAATGACAATATCATCACTTGAGATTCACTCAAGGGTGGTATTTCAATAGATCAAAGAGGAAGATGAGAGTGATACACCCTGGCTCTATAGGATCAGATTTTCAAAACTGTGTGGATGTTTATCTCTTACTGTCAATTGTCTTAACAATCTTTTCCAGTATGAAACTATGAAGGTAAAGACAGAAGAAAAGAACATCCAAATTTGTATCTGAGAATGAAAAATTCGCTTCTGCACACCAAAGCATGTTTAGCATCTTCTTTTTAAGAACTAAATTTTCAGAAGTACCTCAGTTCTTATCTGCCTATACCTTGATACACAAAAATGTAGGTATTTCTTTATGAATGGCTACCCAATGGAACTCAAAAACAAATCTAAGGTATATCAAGTTGCACTCATCTGACATAAAACATCTCAATTAAAGTATACAGAAATCTAGACCTGTATTGCAGAAGACATGACGAGTGATTTTGTCAGATTATTATCTGGAGAGAATCATCAAGAAACAACATTTTCTTCAAGCGTACCAACGATCTTTACACTTTAAAGTCTCTGCCAGCCTTTGGATCCTTTTCCAATTATGGCATTATAGAACATTCCAATCTAGATCCTGGTCTAAAATTGTCACATATTGAAAATTTAAGGAAGGAAATCCAACAATAACTGAAGGGATTCACCTAAAGAAAATACTTTATTTAAGTATTCTAAAAGATAGAATTGTGTTTCTAGTCTTTAATTTGTCTATAAAGTTAAATCTCTAAGTAAAGGTTGAAGACCAAATTTTGAAATTTCAAAAATTTTCAAAGGAGACTTATTGACATGACATCAAACAGAAATCTTTGTCTTTCTTTCAAATCAGAAAATGCACCAAAACTAACATTTTTTTCAAAGAGAATTCCATCTGTGTCATTCTTGCAATGTCCAATGCAGAATACTTTGATGAAAAAATCCTGAGTTCTACATTTAGGGCTGTTTAGATTGCTTTCCTTCAGACATACTACTGAGAATAGACTAGACTGGTTGTATTAGCACATGATCCAGAAATCCTTCTTAGTGACACAGACAGAGAACAAGAAATATCTTGATTCTTCCCTCCACAAAAAGAGAGAAGTTGTACCAGCAACAATAACAACTGCATTTTTCAAAAAAAATGCTGCTTCTGAACAGCTGAAGCAGGGAAGAATTTCAATATAAAAAAGGAGTAGATGCCATTGTCATGTTCCGTGGAGGTGATATTGAGGTAATGGGGATAGATTAGATGACCTTTGGAGCTCACTTCTAACCTTATTTCCTCCAGACTATGATATCTTCACCAAGTTCCAGAGAGAAGGCAGATAAGAGCTGATTTCTTTGGGGAGGTATTAGTTAGACTACAACCACAACAGAATCTCTGCAAGGGCAAAGGGATATATCATTCCACATAACAAAAGTACTGACATTTTGAGGGAGACACACAAAGTCTAAGCAAGGCACTTCAGAGAATCACAGCAAGTATTGGATGATGTGAGGTGAGTTACAAATACCTGAAATTTTGACTTGCATTCAAGTTGTTTAATGTTGGTTATTAACTTTTGGCTGAAAGATATGGTTTGAGAATTTAAACTTCTCAGTGGCTTAGTTTTCAGATACAACAAAACTACTGAAAAATTTGGAAAAGTGCATGTTTTACCTAACAGATTAATTACTCATTCCAGTACAACAGACACGGGGTGTGTGATCAATATATCCCCAGTGCTGATGTGGGCTTTGTGCAAGCTCCCTCCCATGGTTGCTGTGGAAGCATTTTGTCTCCTGAGAAAAAGAAGTATTGCTTCTGTCTTTAGAAATCTAACAGAGTTTTGCGATCTGACTTTGGCCAGCCATCCTCTGGACATTCCTTACAACCCTTGTCTTCAAACCCCCTGATCCTCGAAACCTACTTGAATGTAATTCTCCATGAAAACCTATTTTCTGTCTCTGGGCTGATACATCAGTCTTACCCAAATGGAAATTGCTTTCTCCTCCTGATATTAGAGAGTCCTAGTGAAGGTATGGCCAAGCATGGAAAATAGCTCCAGAGGCTGTCACTTTTAGGAACAGGCAACGCTATTGAATTACATACCTCTGAAATTGTTCCTAAAATGGGAAGCCTGTGGCAATTAAATTGTTTCTTATTTAAACCTCAGCTGAAAACATAAAAGTTATATTGCCCCAAAAGTTTTAAGTTGGTTGTGCTGCAGTTTGTTGACTGGAAAATGTATTATATTTTCTATTTAGCAATTTTGCACTAGCCATTCATAAGATTGATATGGTCCAGAAATATTTGTGGTTTTGAACAGCTTCATGACACTTCAATGGTAACACCTTTTTAGGGAAGTATGTAGATAAGCTAACACCTCTATTGTTCTGATACAACTGATATTCATCCAATGTGATAAGATAGAAAAACTGCAAATAGTAATAAGGCTTTTGTATGGCAGTAAAGAGAAATGCCTTTTCTACCCATTCCAGCACAGCTCCACCAGATGCTGCCAGAAACATAGCTTAAAAAAATGACTACTACCCATGCACAGCAAAAAAAAAAAACCATAGCCCTATTCAAGGAATTTATCATTCCACTTCAGTGACTCATTACCACATAATACCTTCACTTAAGACATTAAAAAGGGCAAAATAAATACTTGAAATTAAGGTTGGTGTTTTATTTTCTGTGAAGCATATCCAGGGTACACTTGTCTACACATTAACTGTGAACTGCTGCAATTAAAGTAGAACCTTCTCCAGCAATACTGAAGGAAACAGCTTTTGTTAAAGCCACCTTGTTGTAAAAGTAGGGGGAAGGAGGAAACTTAACTCAGGGCAGAAAGCTCTCAGAACACCATGGTTTAGAACAAATACACCAGCCAGCCTGATGCAAAGGCAGACTGATGAGGAGGAATGTTAAAACTCAAGAGCTGCTGTGCAATGGTTTTTACCGTGCAGCGCATACCCCCCCCTATACAAAGTAATGTAGGCTCCATGTGTTTGAACCTGACTCTTCAGAACCAGATCGATTCCTAGTTTTCAGGTCTTGCTGCTGCCACCTGTTGTGCAGTCCGTTTCCCTGTTTTTCTTTTGTGTTTTGCCTCTCCTACTACAGACCTTGGATGTGCACTGATGTTTCTTACCCACAGGCAGCAGGACTCTATTCATTGCAAGTATCACCACATGCGGATATATTTAAGTTATGATCTTCAAACCCTGAAACTGCCTTGTTATCTTACCTATTCTTGGCCAGACAAATAACCTACTAGTACTTTTCTTTCACTACTGCTTCCAGGGAAAACAACACCTATCCATTTCCTCTATTATAACTCTTCCAAGTTCATGCCAAGCCCACAAGAGAAAAAAACTCTTCCCATACATTTGACAACTTCAGGTAAACAAAGCACACCTTAGACCACTCCCAGCTATTTTCAACCACTTCCTTGCAGCCCTCTAAAGAAGAAATGGCAGTTCCCCTGATTGCAAATCACCTGTTGATAATTATCATGGAATCATAGACAGGTTTGACTTTAGAAGACCATCTATTTCCAACCTCCCTGCCATGGGAAATGACACCTCCCACTAGACCAGGGTGCTCAGAGCCCCATCCAATCTGGCCTTCAACACTTCCAGGGATGGAGCACCCATGACTTCTCTGGGCAACCTGTTTCCATGCCTCACTATCCTCATAGTAAAGACTTAATAATACCTAATCCAAACCTACTCTCATTCAGTTTGATGCCATGTATTGCCATACTTGCTTCCCTAGAAATATGTTGTTCCTCTAATACCATTTTATATCATCATTTTTAGTCTTCTTTTAAGCAGTGACAACAGGTTGCAAACTGTTGTCTCATAAAATGTCATCTTTGCAATTTAGTAGTTTTAAGTAGATATTTCAGTCTAATTCCTCGCCCTTTTTTTCCCAATAGCCACTTTATCACTTTACTGCTGTAATCCACAACCCTTTGGACTAAGCAGGAATGAGAGACATAAATCCAGCCTGCAAGTTACTTAAACTCATGCTGGCCAAGCCAAAGTCTTTGTGTGACATTAATGACCTCACAGAAAAAAATCTGTAGGATGCTCAAAACTATGTTATCTTCTGGTAAACTGTCTCAGGGAAACCCAACCTAAATCAAACCAAGCAGTCTGCTGTTATAGCAAACAAGTGCAAGAGTGTGCATATCCCTTTTCTTGGGGGAAAGTGATGACAACACTAATTTCTTGTGTTAAAAATCTGTCATTTTGGGGCAATTTGGATGGTATTTTTAGCATGTTTACAAGTATTGACAACTTTACAGATACTGTTAAAGTGAAAACAGAATAAAGTGGTTTTAGATGATTTCTTAGATTTATCCATTTGTGGATAGTTTTCAGGTATTAATTGAACACCTCAAAGAAAGCCAGTTGTCAATTAAAAAAATCCATTTAAATGAAGACCTTTTCACCACAACAAATGAAAAGCCACACCACTATGAGCTCCTAGTCTTAATCATTCCCCATTGGGTCTTACCTTTAGTTGTTGTTCTGGCATATGGCTCATATTTCATCAGTGAACAGAAAATAACATCTTAATGAAAATTACATGCAATATAATATTGCAGGTAACAGAATACCTGTATGTATTTTATATATATATATTTGTCATTTTGCATACACACACTAAAAATGTACACAAAAACCTTTCAATTTACCTTAGTAATTTCTCAGAAATGCCATGCTGACATGACTGAAACCAAGACATCTTCTATAAATGCATACTAAAAGTGCACATAAAATAGCACTTTAAAAGTTATTTCTCTATGCTCACAGATTTAAGAGTGTATTGCCAGGCTTAGATAACACTGACGTAAGCTCAATAGTTAGTACATGCTAATGCCAACTCACACAGACAGGAATTCAGGGCAATCATCCAGCCCCAAAGGAGGATAGATGTGGAAGAGTTTTGCCTGCCAAATTAGTAATGTCTCTGATACAAGCACATGAGGTGACAGCAAGGGCACTCCAATGACATGCATCACCTTTACTGGGGTAAAAACTTCCCTGTCAACAAAATTTTCTCTGCCAATTACTTATGCTGCATTTTATACAGCTATGCAGCACAAATCAGCAAGGAAGCAGAGAAGAAAAAACAGAAGCCAGTGCCTTTAACTTTCAAAATAAAACAAAATTTCTATATAATGAGGAACATAACTTTCTATATTACGTAACTCCTGAAGCTGAATGTTTCTGGAGCTAAGGAACAAGGTGGGTTTGGGGTTTTTTTCTATTGGAAAAGTGATGCCAAATTCATAGTTTTGTTCACTATCCATTTTTAAGTAACACGTATTTTAATAATGTACACAGAATTTTACTTACATGTCATTTACTGAGGCCACTGTGATTAAATTATGCAAACAGTGAAGGAAAATGGGAAGATTTATGACGTATCAAAAAACTGCATAAGAATGGCTTTTCACAGTGTTTTCCTGGATGTCAAAAATAATCCAGCCAAGCTCATGATTAATTTTTACACAAGATGTTACTAAAAGATTAAAACTGTTGTGATACCCAGGGTGTGAAAGTTAACTTAGTTCACTCACAACAAATCTGCTTTAAGATGATGTAATCCAGTACTGATTCTCCTAATTGCTTAGCCACAGGCCATAAATGTGTCAGTTCTCTCTCTTCTTGATTGCTACTGTAGTACAGTGATAAAACAAGTAGAACACAGTGGCTGTCTAATGAGTTGGTTACTAGTCACATGTGTTAAAGCAGATTAAAAGTTGTTGAAAGGTCATATTTGTAATTAAAGTGAAAGAAAGAAGGACAGTACCGGTCTTTATTTTACCTCTTCACATAATACAGCTCAAGATTTAGAAGGGTAATATCCCTATTATATCCTCTGCCTTAAGAAATGCACTTATTTAATAACAATTGATAGAATCATTAAAGCTGGACAAGACCTCTAAGATCCTCGGGTCCAACCTTTGACCAAACACCACCACATCAACTAGACGACAGCACTAAGTGCCATGTTGAGTCATTTCTCCAACACTTCCAGGGATGGTGACTCCACCACTTCCCTGGGCAGCCCGTTCCAACGCTTGACAACCCTTTCATCCTGATGTCCAACCTAAATCTCCCCTGGCACAGCTTGAGCCTATGTCCTGTTGTCCTGTCATTAGTTCCCTGGGAGAAGAGGCCAATCCCCACCTGGCTACAACCTCCTTTCAACCAGTTGTAGAGAGCAATAAGGTCTCCCCTGAGCCTCCTCTTCGCCAGGCTGAACCATCCCAGCTCCCTCAGCCACTCCTTGTATGATATACCTCTAGCCTCTCCACCAGCTTCACTGCCTTTCTCTGGACACACTCCAGCTCTTCAATGCCTTTGTTGTAGTGAAGGGCCCATAACTGGAGACAGGATTTGAGGTGTGGCCTCACCAGTGCTGAGTAGAGGGGAACAATCACTTTCCTAGTCCTAATCTCTTTCCTGATATGATACGATTTATGAAAACTTACCATAGAAAGGAATGCGTGGGCAGAGGGTACACATCCTTAGGACTCATCATGAATGATTAATGTACAGCTGATGAGGACTGCAATCACAAACTTCCAATGTTTTCTTGATAATATGATTATTTCTTTTCCTTGCAGTTCTCTTTCTAACAATAGCCTTCCCAGAACTGACCAAACATGCAGTGGAACAAGGGGTTTATAGTCTTGAGGCAAAATCTGGGTCCATTGTTATCAGTGTTTCAGTCTGACAGTGCTAGCCCAGTATCTTGAAGGTGCTCGAGCATGTTCCGACTCCTCCTACCTACTTATAAATCCACAGTGGTAAAACTGTAATTTCCAATGTACTACTACACTGCTATTGTATGTGCTTTTTTAGATTAGCAACATTCCTTAGATAAGAGGTATGGGTTTTTCTTTGAAATAAACCCCAACATTATCTACGTTGCTGCCAAGTTGGAAGGGAACGATCGTGACTAAGCAGTCATGGATAATAAGTAGTATGGATCAAAGTCCTCGGAGGTTCCTCACTGTTGTGTGCAACAGACAAACAAGTCATGCTGGAGAACAAGATGACTAACCCCCATTAGCTCCTACCACTAGGGTGAAAGGAAGAAAAAAATTCTGTCTTCTCAGTAGGGATTGACATCATGTGACATAAGTCAACAACATGAAACTGCTAGTTCTAAAAGGTCACGGAATTTCTAAAACTACATTAAAATGTCTAAATTGAAAAATCATTAAGAGAGTCAACACAGGGGAGTGACACATTAA
Source organism: Anabacerthia variegaticeps (assembly GCA_035583185.1). NCBI lineage: Eukaryota > Metazoa > Chordata > Aves > Passeriformes > Furnariidae > Anabacerthia > Anabacerthia variegaticeps. The sequence continues at coordinate 25,666,961 of JAWWEW010000112.1, read as the reverse complement.
ACCTCATCTTGAAGACAGAGAGAAGACTGCTTGTGGAACTAAAAATCAGAGAATTTGAGAGTCGAGCTATCAGGAGTCAACACATTTGCTACAAAAATGATGGGATACCATCCAAACTCAAATACAGAGTTTAAAAGACCAATTTCAGAATGTGACAATAATTCTAAGCTAAATCAGACTGAGAAAAGAATTTGAAAACAGAAATACTCACAGGAAATGAAAGCTGTTTAGAAGCCTTGTTTCTAATGCCCATAAAAATCTGAGAAAAAACCTATGCTAATTTAAAAAAATAGTTTAACCCCCCTATTATTTAAAGAAGATACTGAAACTAGGAAAGGTATCAAGTTTATGTGAGGTGCAAATAGATGAAAAAAGAGATCAATTGTTGGAAGATTTAAGGATAATTTAAATGAGTTTCAAGACATACTAGGAACAACAGAGGATCTATAAATCGTATCCATCACAAATCATGCAGAAGAGGTTGAAAAGTTCAATAAATAATTACTTTCTGCACTTAGGAAATAAAACAGGATAACCTGCTCTGATCAAGTGATCAGGATATAGTACTTTTCCAACAGTATCTCAGGAAGATACTCAACAACAGCTACTACAGTCAGATATTTTTCAATCGGTATACATATGGCTAACTCTAAGGGTTTTATGATAGCCTGGAAGTTCCTTGAAAAATTAATGCTGATTTCCAACGTATCTCAGAACTGCAGAGAAGTTGCAGGAGACTGGGTGAAAACAGCACTGTATCAGTATTCAACAAATGGCAAACAAGATAAGCCAGGTAGCTCTGACAACATGACACTGGTCCTAGATACAGTAATGGGATGGCCATTACAGGATTTTTACTAATAAGAAGTTGAAGGAGGACAGTATAATTAATGCCAGCCAATACAGGTTTATCTCTGATAAAGATTGTGCTGATGATGCTTCTGTAAAGCCACAAATAATCAATTCTGAAATAATATTAAGAGAAATTCAGCATGGCACAAACAAATAAGGTCTCAAAATGGAAGCTACTATTGAGAACATACATTTTTCCTGAGATCCTGGGGTGGTATATTTTTGACCTTATGTCATTTAAAATCTTCATCTGGACGCATAAAATCATTACAGATATAATTTGCAGATAGCATAAAAGGTGATGTAGGGGATAATCATGAAGAAGACAGTTCAATGGTACAGTCTGGTCTGGATTTCTTGATAATCTGGATGCACGCAAGTAATTTGTGGTTCATACCACCAAATGTAAACTCGTACATCCAGGAAAAAACGAATTCTGTAAACACTTCTGTGATGGGAGACTCAGTTCTTCAAAGAGTTAATGTATTCCTATTTGTGGGCAGAGAATATTGCCAGCCAAAAGGCATTATATTTCCTGTCTAGCTAATATGGTTGCTAGTAAATACTGATGTCAGTGCTGATGTCTGCACTTCAAAAGGTTTCAGACAACAATTATGAAAGTTAATAAAGACTTTTTTAAAGGGAAACGTAAAAGGGGATCTAATAATTTAGTTTATAAAACAAAAGGTGAGAAGTGAGCCCACTGAGAATGTACAAGCCTCTACATGGGGAAAAAAATGGATAACAAAGGTCCCTAGCTGAAAAGGCAAAGTTTTAACAAGATTTATTGGCTGGCCACTGAAACCAACAAAAAACCAAAAAATCAAATAGGAATTTGTCAATAATGAGACAGTAACAGCCAATTATTTTGGTGGCTTGTATTTCTTGGGAAATTTCATTAACTTCTTTGGACATGCTTTGACTTTCTTCAAATGAAACTCAGGAAATTGTCAGTCTAGGAGATTGAAACAGGGAGGTGAACTGCCTGGCCACAAAAGTTCTATGAAAATACTAGCACACTGGAAGGCAGCACAGTCTAGAAAGCAGAGCTCCAGGGAGAATAACCTACTGCTCGTAGCACTGTCACTAACAGGTAGCATTGACTCAGACAATTCAGTCCTCTGGTCCCACATTTTTCTTCATCAATTGAAGGCAACAGTGCTTGTAAAATTTTATATATGCACAATTTTCTTAATTGCAATTAATATTCTGGCCTCATATACATATTGAATTCACCCAAAATGCCATCTCCTCTCCTCAAACTCAATGCTTCTATTAAAAATAACAGGCTACAATTAAAATGGCCTGAGAGGGAATGCCTGTTATACTCAGCCTCCAGAAATAAACCATTAACGTATTTTATGGAAGTGACCAAAACAATCCAAAAGACTATTCCTTGCTTCTTCGCCAGTAATCAAAATCTCCACTAAATAATTGCATTTTTTTGCAGTAATATGCATTATTTATCCACTAAACTTGAAAGTACCTTACACAAATGGAAGTCTTACTTCATGTTAAACAAATTATCTTCATATCAACTTTCATTTTAAAGATTTACAACTCATTTACACCTATAAAACAGGAAAACTAAGGCACAAACCATGACCATTCTGCAAGTTACTGATATTCCAAACTGTGCTCATGATGGGCTTCCTGCCCGTGACTATGGTCACATCAAATTTGGGATTAATTCTTACAGAGCATGGCATAAAATGTTCCACACCCTTTGTTGCCCTCTTTCCTGTTTGGGGTATGAGCACCTTTCACGGCTATGAGAAAAAGAAGTATTTCCTGTGGAAAAATAATATTGTTGCTTGGAGTATTAGCTGATATACTTTAAATGGCAGTCAATCTCCTGTGTGTTATACTGTTTGTGGCTCTTAGAATAATGTCTAGAAGCTCCAGGGGCTTGCTCGTTTCTTTTTTTTTTTTAAATCGCCCTCCTTAAAAAAATGAAGAATTCTTACTGAGAGAAAATAGTAGTTGAGAATATAAAATTCGAAGAAATAGCACCAACATTTTCAAAATGAATGCTTGACATCAAGATCTAAATACAGGTTAAGTACCTAATCTGGTGAATAAACATGGATTTAGAAGCAGGAGTTTAACCTTAGGCATTCAGGAGGAAACACTCTAGCTATTACCTTTAAATGCTGAGTATTTAATATTAACACATATTAAAAGTTACAGGCATGCTAATTTTAACACCTACATGTTGACAGCTTCAATTTATTTCTAGTAGCAGTTGGGATTTTGTTTACATTAAGGTACAAAGATAAAGTCAGCTAGCTTACTTCACTTTTATTTCTTTAGCTCCTTTTACAACAGAGTAGCAGTCAACCTACTACAGGAAAATATCTTTAGAGTATCACATAGTTTTAAAAGAACAGACTCATCATGATATCCTGCTGACTTGCTTCAATAGCCTAGGGCAATTTAATTATGGCAGACCTCATCTTAATTCCTATCCCTTTCTTTTCTTTCCCCTTTTCCACATCTATCACAATCCACTTGGATTAAAATCAAAGATTACAAAATGTTTACAAGACTGTACATGCCAAATACACCTCTCCTAATCTGAAATGGTCTCAAAACCATTGTAGTGTTTGTACAGGTGGGATTGGAACTTGCCATCCAGGGCTTTGGAAATCAAATGCTGAATAAATTCTCAAACTTCCTAAGTGCTTTATGTTATCAATAGCCACAAGAAACACAGTCACGTCATACAGATCAAATACAGTTAAAGACATCTTTTAGCAACAACTCCTTAGAGCAGCAAAAAGAGAGACAGAGTGGAAAGGTAGGCAGAGTCACCGAAAGCTGTACTGCTGAACTCTGCAGAAGGCTCCTTGAAATAAATATTTCAAACCTTTATATGAATATTTTAAGCATGACAACTACACATAAACACACAGCCAAAGTGCTCAAATCCACTCAAGAAAGACTATTAAGTCATCAACCTGCTCCTGACAGGATCCACAGAATATGGCAACAGTGAGAAGTCAGGAGACAGTTGGAATCATTTCAAGACTGCTAATTTAACTTGTCTTAAAACCAACCAATGCTCAACGTGTCATCATCAATGTCATCTCACTGCAGTCTGAAAAGCCTTTGACCTAAAGCAAAAAGGTCCCCAAGTGCCACCCTTCTTGTCTACTGGTTGAAAATCTAATTGGTTCTGCTGACAGGCTTGGGAATTGGTAGGAAGGCTGTTCAGTTAATCTCCAAGGGCCAGCAAAGAGCTCAGTATCCATCTCTGAGCTTTGCTCCCTGGCTGTCGTAAAATGACTCTGATGGTAGTGCAAGCTCTTATGCTTCAGCTGTCTTCTGACTTCTGTTAAGTCAAATCCAATAAAGTTTGTCACTCAATAATCTGAGAGCTACCCAACAAAACCTCTTTGATCAATAACAGCTTGCCTGCTTGCACTGAGGAAGGTGACCTATTAAAGATTAAAAACACACCTGCTGCTTGCAGCACAGAACATCTTTTTTTACTTTTACATAAAAATTCATCCATTAAAATGAGTTTAACTGCTACAACTATATATAAATATTACATGCCACAAAGCTAAAATAAGATTAAAAGAAATATTTTAGTTATAGTACAGTGCTTTTATTCAATTTGAGTCATTGCTTTTCTTAGAATCAGAAAGACCTCATCCAAAAGGCCTTTCACCACCCACTTGTAACTTCTCCTTTAGATCTCTCTGTATGTTCTACCTGGTTTTAAATTTTCTGCCTGCTAAGAGCAAATAGCTCTTCTTTAGTGACAATCCAATAATCTAATTTGTTTCTGCCTATTTGCTTATGACAGAACGCAAATATTCATGTTGCAAGGAAATGCAATTTAAAACTTTAATTATAAACATCTTCCCCTTTGTTTGAGAAATTTTCCTGAACTGTAGATACACTTTATCAGAGGCTATGATCAACAAGTGCTTTACAAGACCCCAAAGATGAAAAACCAGGCTGTTGGTGGGGGTTTTTTGTTACATTTCTTCTGAACAATTAAGTATTAGTTGAAATGCCTTACCTGATGATTTACAGAAAACAGAAGGATATAGGTAAACAAAGCACATAATTAAAGGTGTAGTACTTATTAATAAATTCCTGAAAGAGAAATCGCATACAAGTAAATTCGACTGCCTGAACCACCAGTGCCTGTTTGGAATGGGCTATCAATCTCCCAGAAAATCACAGAGCCCCTTAGAGCAGCAAACTCAAGATACATGAGGTAAGCAGTATATCTCTTGCTTGTCATGCTTTGTTTAACCTAGTGTCCTTCAGGCATCTATTTACGTAAAACAGCAGCTAGAGAGTGACATGACATTTCAAAGAGCTAGGAGATACAGATCTATATCTTCAATCAAAATTAAATAAATACATGTCCCTAAATTCTCTGAACTGTAAAAAAAAAAAAAAAAAAAAAAAAAAGGCAAGACAGAAGTAGGTTTGTATGGGTTTACACTGTCATTAGTTACTACTTCCCAATAAACCAAAATACTAGTTTATGGATGCTGAGGCTGGACAAACATGAAACAAGAATTACACCTTAGGTAAAGCTACTTTGGTATCTGAAAAGCAGTCTAAATTTAGTGAGACAATCAGACACTAAATTATTACCATAAATAAATCCCCTACTGCCAACATCTGTGAGCCTCAGTAATGAGTATCTGTGCAAAGTGCTTCTGCAGGTTTGCAAGGCTTCTGCCCCTCCTGCTCCTGCAGGGGCCCAACAGGGATGTGTCACCCTGTGCCAGGCTTTGCTGTCAACCAGGACATTTTTCAGCAACAACAAGGCTACAGGCTCTGAGCTGAGTCAGAAACACCGGCCTGTCCAGAAACACTGCATGCGCTCTAATAAGGACAAAGCCTGAGGTGCAGATAGTGGATGGTCATCTAATGGTGCCTCCAAAAAAATGTCAACTACACAGACTAAATTTTGAGTAGTAAAATCCCAGCAAACACAACCTAAACCACCAAAACCTAGGGCATAGATAAAGGCAAGTGACGACCAAAAGAATGTCTTGATCACTAGCCATGAAGTTTCTTATAGAAAAGGAATCTGTTTGAGAGTCACATCTGCTTCAGTGTTACAAGTTTTACAGGAGATAATGAAGACAAATGCTTTTATTATACATTATAAAATGTGTGCATTGCCTACAGAATATCCTAAAAATTACATATATTAGACTCTAACAAGAACTGCACAGAAAGTTCAGTTCAATAACCCCTGGCAGTTACTCCTCAATTCAGCGGGTGCAGTCAAGTGCATGTGTTCTGCTGGGCTTTCAGCTGGAGACATCAGAGAACACCTTCACTTTTTCCCACTGTCCAAAATTCCCAGCAGGCTACACCAAAATCACTCTTCTTCTGAATGACCCTATAAACATCTGTGAGAAAAGGAGTAAGAGGCACCAGAAGAACGATATGGGAAAGAAACACAAGATCTCCATAAATATTCCTGCTGCACTGAGGCTTTCCATTTCACACATTTCTAGCAGCCAGAAGTGGCCAGCTTGGCTGCAGTCTCTGAGAAACTGTTGATATTTATCAGGTAAACACATACCATTTTCAAGCTGTTAATTAATCAGTGGTTTCTTTTCCATGTTGGAAAAACACTGTGTTAGGCTTCTAATGTATCACAACACTAGGGAACTTATTTATGCCCCAGGGGACACATCAAGGGTCTGTGTCCAAGGGATCTCTTTCTGAAATAGTTCAATGCTGTGTAGTTATTGATGGAATCTTAATGTAGCTCGATGTCTTTTTTGAACACTGGATGGTATCAACATCTGCATGATTTGATGGTAGGTAATATCACTTAATTTCCTCCTTCATAACAAATAACTGTTATTCATAAATACCTATCTGTGGCCTGATTTGCAAAGTTGCTTGGCACTTGTAGCTAAGTAAGAGGAAGCTAGACAAAGAGCCAATAAAGTGTTGTGGAACGCTAAGTAGCTTAAAAAAACACACCTTACACATGTCAACTTGGGCATTCAAAATATAGGCTGGCACTTTTCTCTGTGGCTCACTCCTCTTTTAATAATGTCATCTCACCTCACAGGGGCTTTGTGAAAATTAATTAATTACGGTTTGTGAGGCATTCAGATGCTAATGATACCTACAATGGAAAGAAAGCCTATGGAGAAATTAATAGTTTTGAATTCAATGTAATGATTGAATGTGAACACCACATGTGGGTCACATATTGGCCAATAAGAATAACAGAAAACATGAATAGCTGCTCATTCACTGATCTCTGTTACGACGTACACTGAATGAGAAAGGAGTCCTGTGGTAAAAAACATAATATATGTGTAGATAAATAAAAATAATACTTCAATACATAAACAGGAAATGCTGAGATGATCGGTAGCAAACAGAATTGTCTGATTTTTCAGCTTTTAAACATAAAATTTTGCAAACACTTAAACTCTCAATAAAAGCGCAAATTAAAAAAAAAAAAAAAACAAACTTTTTTTTTTCCCTTTGTTTCACAACCTGGACAACTGTCTCTGCAACATCAAAACCCACACCCATAATAAGTGCCGGGCTAGCCAGTGGATTTCAGAGGCTCGCTAAGAGCAGAGGAATGTCACATGCAGGCACCTCAAGTTTTGCTTGATGTTCTGAGCAGACAGCAGCCCAGCAGTTGCCTTCCTGGGAAAGCACCTGTCTCCTACCCTTCTACCTTGTGAGCACAGGTATATTTTGCCACTTAGCACAATCTCTTCCAATGTCTCAAACAACTAACTGAGCTTTCCTTCCAGGAACTCAAGCCCCTCCCTCTTTTCCTAAAAGGCCCTTGATCCTGAATTTTGGTGGGTTGGCAGCATGGAATTGTTCAAACACCCAGGTCCTCATTTGAGCATCTGGCCTTTGCACAAACAGCAGAAGTCTCCTTGCACAGCACAGAAGCAGTACAACTCTCTACTGAAATGACTAGAGAACATTAAACCAAAACCACCTAGTAGGCAACAAGAAAAAAAAACCTCAAACCCAACATAAGCTTTCCTTTAACTCAATCCAAAACGACTCAGCCAATATAAAACCTCCAAAACTTCCCTTTGGTAGTAACTTACTATGGAAAATGCCAGAAGAAAAAAATCCCTATGTAGCGAAGTACCCCATTTAAAACTGTTTTGAGATTAAATGCACATCCTGTTTCCATCTTCTCACTATTTTACATTTAAAGGGCTTCTCCATATCCAAATTCCAGCAGTGGGAAATTTCTCTCAGCAGAACACAGTTCTGCAATTATTCCTTAAATGGTCCAGACACATGTTAATTCAAACTGGCATTGGGACTGGGGAGAAAAATTGACGAACAAGGCCCTAAACTGCATCCTGTGGAGCAACATAAGGTGTCCACAGCTGTTTGACTCTATCTCAGTGTAGGACAGAGTCAAGGACAGACATCAGAGCTCCCCCATCTCACTGGAAAGATGATTCTACACAGCAGCACATTCAGATCCATTTAAGTAAAGCTTCCATGTAGCTTACATGAGCAAATGTTAGAAATTATTTTGTAGATTTCTAGATGCTTTGTATTCCAAACAAACTACAGTTTATGGGGTCAACTCCTGCAACCAGTTATATCAATGCAGACGTGGGGTATCTGCACGGGAGGTGATTCTGTACACCTTTTTAGCAGCAACTGGAAGCAGGATTTGGCCTTAATTTTTAATAATGTTTTCCAGCGGTCAAATAACACCATATTTTCAAAATGGATATATTTGGTTGCAGTCAAGATGCAGACAAGCAAACAGTCCAGGGTTTGGACTCTTTTGACATGACCTAATATGGGTTATTGTCCTGATGTTATCTTGGTTTTGATTGCAGCAAAATTATTAAAAAAAACCCAAGTGATTCGTCATGCCCTGCTTTAAGAAAATGCCCAGTCACAAAACTAGTCTCATTTTTTAACACACTCCATATACCCAGTTTGGTACATGCAGGTCAGGGTTTCTTATTTGCAAAAGCTCCCCTATTCCACCTCTGCAGATGCCTTCCTTCCTGAGAGTACTTCAGTCTAGAAATGAGTTTTCATTTTCTTGCATATAATATGGACACAATAATTCACACTGCCTGGGATTTTAGTGATCTACTTTGATTTCAGTAGCATAAATAATTCCCTCTGAGCCATGTATTCTTAAGGCAGTATAATTTCAAAGGTCCTTCACAGTATTGATTTTTAATACTTCATATTTGTTCTTCTAGCTTCTTTTGTCTTTGATCAAGGTTAACTATCCTAGTAATATTTTCAAGGTTTCCTTTTCCAACGTTTGGATTTGTAAACATTTAATTAAAATAATTAGAAGAGGTTAAGACATGACAGTAAGAATTATCAGAATCACAAAAATCTCTCATGAAGAGAGAGCAAAAAGACTGAGTGTGTATTTGAGAGATGAGAGAAACAATGAATTATATAGATAACATTTATCATAAGTTTCTATTCATCATTTCTGGTAATACAAGAACAAAAGGATACGCAATGAAATTGAGAGATGATAAAATTTAAATCTGATATCAAAGGAACATGTTTCTAGAAAGAAAAAAAAACCCACACCAAACAAGCCATGAAACTGTTATAGGAAATAGAGGTTTTACAGACAGAATTAAGCCTTCCAAGTTGTTTCAGACCTCTGCTATAATATATGAAACATAGCAAAGAACATCTGGACTCAGTCAGACCAAAGACTCACATGGACTAGCTGGTCTGTGATATCAGTCAGTATTAGATATCAGCAGAATTGCATAAAATCACAACAAACACACACTGATATTCACTCATATATCAGGTCAAAATTGCAATAAACTGGGTCTTCCTGATCCACAGCTTGCATTCACATCTTTAAATTGTGATTCCTGGTGGACTTGGATTTGCCCATCACATTTTGAATCGATACACACTTTCAGGCTTCAAAAATATCTTCTGTCAATAAATTCCAAGGCTTCATTCTGTGTTGCCTGCTGGTTTTATTAAGGATGTCTCCCTCTCCTTGATTTACAAAACCCAAAAATGCTTCCTCTTCTCCCCCCTGTTTAATGATGTACATTCCTACATCACACCCTACCATTCAGCTCTTTTTGAACTGTCAGGTCCTTATTCCAACTGCTCCACACCAAACTGGAAACTGTTCTGTTACCCTGGTTACCCACACTTTTCCTCTCTGTGCTTTTCCTCATTTTCTTATGCCCTTTTTGAGGTGAGAGAACAAGATGGAGTCTGTATGAAGTACTTACCATTCAACATAGTAATCTGATTCCTAGCATTGTCTGCCCTCGCCCAAATCACCGAGCACTCTGCTGAAGTTTTTTCATGTTTGTTTTAACTGTTCCAGAACCTAACAATATGTACGAACACTCTGGGCTGTATTTTCCATTAAAGTTACCTTGTATTTATTGATGTTTAATATAATCCATAATTTTACCAACTCATCGTTCAGCACCATGAGTTCCCACTCGTGACAGTGCAGCTCTTAGTACTCATCTCTGGTGGATTCTGGTACTATTCCCCTTGATCAAGAAAAGTGATCACTTTATTCTAAGCCTTTGCTTCCTATCATCAGGTACAAATTCAGAAGAGTTTCATTTTACATCCTGGTGAACTGGCTAAGGTGCCTGTAATTCTTCAGTTCCTTCTCAAATACAACTTCTCAAATATAAACATCGTATTTGCTGCTCTCCCACCATACAGAAGTACCTAGTAACTTTATGGATTTGTTCAAAATACTGATCAGACCTCCATGAGTCACTTCTTCTAAGAGTTTGGTGATGGAGCACATCTGGTCTTGAATAACAGAAATCTTTGAATTTCACTTTGGCAAAGATTTGGACCTGAATTGTATCATTCGTTACCTCCACTGGGTTTTTTTGTCCTCAGATTCAGTGGCATTGTATTGCTGAGAAATGCATAAAGTTCCTCCCCTTTCATCTTGATTTGTGCAACAAATTCCAAATAGGTTTTGCAAGCTCATCCTAGAAAAATTCCACAACTCTCTCCCTTAGTCTCGAGTCACAAGTGACTTCACTAAATAGCTCTGTTTACCCAAGTTTGCATTTTTAAATCAATTACTTAGGAAACAAATTACTTTTATCTCCCCATTTAATCTGAACTGAATGAATGAGATTATTTGCTATAATCAGCTCTTCTATGATAGACTTACAGTAAATAGGTCTCAAATGGCATCAGATCTTGCTGACCCAGTGACAGCATGATGAAGTCTGTTAGCTATCCATGTTCAGACACAGAGAGGAAAAATGCTAGGAATTCTGAGAAAAGGAAAGGCAAGGTCTCCAATAACAGCAAAACCCCCAGGAGTATTGTGCTCTTCAATCATATTCATATTTACAAATGACATGGGAAATTGTTACATAGCAAATTTACAGTGCCATTTGAATAGAACTGCTTTTACCATTTCCCCAAAAATTTATTTGGCTATATCAGATTTCTGCAAGTACACACTCTCTATTTCTGTAAAATGAAGAATTTTCAGGAGGAGGATTTGCATAATCACACATGAAAAAAAGCAGGAATATTTATTAAAGGCTCTTGTAAAACATTATTCTACATTAGTTCATTTTCATCACTGCAATTCAACTTTTAGATTAGTCTTTTAACCAACTTAATTGTCCACCTTATTACTGTTATAACATTCTCCTCTCTATTTTTCTAAGATACTCTATGCATTGCCAAACACCATTTAGAAGAACTTGCATGCTCTTTCAGTTTAAAATCAGCCATGGAGACTGTACAAGCCTCCACCAGTCATTTTCCTTATTTCACTCTCTGAAGTTACTCCTTATTTGTAACCTCAAACCTAAATGCAGATTATTCCAGACATTGAATTGAGTCCTGCACATTGAAAAAAATTCCTCATTTTTGCCAAAAATTGAGTTTTACAGACTTGCAGAACATTGCAAGTTCTTCTCATGCCTCTGACCTCTCCTTACCTCATTGTACTTCAATCTCCTTTTCTGTGCACTGAAATAAATTCAGTGAAAATCAAAGAAGCCCAGCACCTTGTTTCCCCAGCTTCATTTAAGCAGCTTTATGAATAGATATGTTGTCCAGGACTCTCTCCATTCCTACCAAGACGTTATGTAAAACAGGCTGTAGATCCAAACAAGTCTATCAATTTAGCCTAACATGGAGTCTTGACCAGGTCCTGTCAGCCACTGCTAGAGCCCTGACCCTTTCTAGTGTGCAGCTCATTGCCACAATATACAATAAAGAGCTTCCACAATGGCGCTCTCTGGAATTATAGGAAGGATTAAGCAGTTATGGGCAATAGGGAAAATGATCCTTCAGCTTTCAGTCGGTGTGATGTACTGATAGGTGAAAAGATACTTAAAGCTGAAATGTTTGAACTTGACAGTGACACTCTTAGAAAACCTTTAAGCTGGAACTCATAAAAATAATCAACTTACATTAATAGTAAAATCCTTGTTTATAGGGTATCATAAATAAAGGCATCAGCTGCATTTAAAAGGCTTTAGCATAGTATCACCTACAAAACCACTTACATTCCTCTTTTACTTAAGTTTCAGTGTTTGAGTCTTTCTTATGTAAGAAAATGAAAGCGAGCAAGTGATACTCAACTTTGCAGCTCACATTTCAGCTACAACTTAGAAACGCTTTATGAAGCTTTTACGTCTCACAAATGCCAACTATCTTCCCAAATACTAATGCACTTTCTCAAATCAGATAAAACTGTAATCTGTCTCACAGTAGAAGTAATGCAGTGATGAATATGGGACTGTTAAAGTACATCAAAACCAAGCTGGTCCATCCAGCAAGAGCATCCAAATGATCACAGGAAAGCGAAGAATGGATGTTCACAGAAAAAAAACAACAAATCAAACAAAAACCAAAACAACAAAAAAACCACAAAAAACCTCCCATACAAACAAAACATCAACATAAAAACAAACAAAAACCCAACAACCAAAACGAACAAAAAAACACAACCAAAAACCCCCCACAACTCCCCAAATCTATTTAAAAAAAAAGCAAGCAAACTATGTGACTCGTTACAGTCAAGTATTTGACAGTTTATATCCCAGCATAAATATATTATTGCCCTCTTACTTCTTCTCTCTCTGAATGCTTATGCTCATAAACCAAGCCTGTGTATAAATAACACCACTTATATACTTAGCCATTTTGTTACACATGTATAGCAAGTATGTTTGTTTCTTCTTCTAACTACAGACAACTTCTATGCTACATGCAAGCTTCTGTAAGTCACACTAAATTCTTACAGAATTATTAGATTGAAACAGAAGGAAGCTCTTAAGATGCACATGGTCTGTGTTTCCCCTTGACATTTTATCAGGAGAAATTAAATTGATTTGAAAGAAAACACTGGGATAAAATAGCAAAGTAGCCACCACAGTACACTTAATTATTACATTTAACTATTTTGCAAACTTTCATCATGTCAGTTTTCTGGTTCTCTCTGGCCTAGTGGTCACTCTGAGTCAGACCAAAGGTCCATCCAGACCAGCAGCTGTTTTCCAATATTGGCAAAAGAAATTAAAACACAAGAAAAGAATATAAGACAAAAGCAGGCATTTCCTAAAACATGCCCCTCATCTCCAGCAACATTTAGCTCAGCAAGCTCCTGAGATAGCCGTGTTGTCTTATCATGATGCCCTTTAGAGGTTCTTTTTATTTATTAAATGCTCTTTCTTGGAATGAGGTGGCCATAATGCAGTAAACATGGAATAACTAAGTGGGAAAAAACCCCATACCAACAAAAACAAAAAAAGCCAGCCAGCCAACCAACCAACAACACAACCATCCTCCCCTCCACTAAAATAAAAACCAACCAGCCAAACCCCTCCATTATGTATGATTTTATTAGTTAATCAAATAATGGTTGTCTAATTCAATCTGTTCAACTGGCTATCCAGATCAGTTTTAAATTTTTTGTAACATCATAGGGCTGCAAGAGTCTTGATTTAGTATTGCAACGAGCTGCAATAGCCACAGCTAAAGATTTCTTTGTAAGACATATGTCTGAGTTAAAAATACAGCAGAAGTTTGGAATATGTCAAAAGGCATACAATTAATGGTTACAAGAATTCCACAAGTACTCCGAGAGGATTTGAGAGCTTTTTCCCCCCCATTTCAGTACTATCAAGAGATTAGTTATGTGACTTACATCTTGTCAAACCTAAAACCTTTAAATAGACTTTTGAAATCAAAATATTTGACTATGTACTCCATCAAAATATGAGAGAACATTCTACTTACTTTACATCTCTCAAAAAGTAATCTAATAGACCAATATGAGCAACTCACTTCACTAATTTTTTTAATTGACACATCTCCTCTGTTGCCAACAAAATGCAAAACTCAGAAGACTTTTTTGATTGTACTTCGACAACCAACTTTTTCTTCCTCTCTAGTTTTCTCGATAACCATCATATTAATGTCATGGTGACATAAGAAATAAAATTATTTTGGATAAATGGCTAAGCAAGAACTAGAAACTAGAACTAGCAGAAACTAGTAGAAAAAGAGCTAGTAAATCTGAGCTTCATTACAATTAGCCTGGATTAAATGTTTACAGTATAAGAAAGATAAGAAAACTTGAATAATATAAACTTAGCATGATCCCATTGATTTTTTTTAATTATCTTTATCCTAGATATCCTGGATTTACACAAAGAACTATGAGATCGTGGCTTCATGCCAAACTTTATTCAGAGCAACTGTAAGCTGCTGTAAAAGTTGCATCCTGTTCTGCCCTTCTTCACCTGCACTGCCTCCTTGCATTAAATGAAACAACCAGGCTGAAATAATGAAGCCTGTAAATGCAATATGAAAGTAAATTTCAGAGGTGTAGGAAAAAGAAATGAGACTGATTCACTCGATTGTTACTGCACTTTTTCACTAAGTGCTGCAATGGCAACAACAGTTACTTTGAAGAAGAATCTGCAAACCATCAAGAAGTCAAATTATGAAATTCCAAACTAAAGAGAACTTGATCATTTATTATATCATCATCCATTTTTTTGTCAAGTCTACTGATGTTATAGAAATTAGATTATATAACTGAGAAAAGGAGATTCGAGTGTCTTCCAAGTTGTAACTTCTAATATTCAGAGATACCCAAACTCTAGAACTGATCTCGTTCTACCATACGTCTTTAGAGAATATTGAGTTTCTTAATGTTTTCCTAGCAATGAAGACGTCATCATCTTTGCTCTTATTCTAAGAGAATTTTCCTAGGAGATGATTCAGTATATCAACCAATCTGTGATAATATTTTATTACCATTGCTTAAGAAATTTGACATTTATTCCCATATAAAGAAGAAAAATAATACAGTAAATCAGGCCAATGTTCTAACTTGCTTGACGCCATATTTATGATATTGAAAGAGAAACTTCTACACATTTTATGGTCTGCCACAAGCAAACATTTTAGTTATTTTTTTTTATACCATTTCCTTATTTTTTCCCTAAAGTGGAAAAATCAAATCAACATTTCCAAAGTGTTTATCTTCGCAAAAATGCAAGAGAGATTAAAAATACCTTTGCAATGAGAATCACCATGTTAAGATATTTTTCCCCATACAGAATTATATCTGAGAGCCTCACTCAGAGTCTTAAAACAGTTTTTAGTTTTGCCAGGTTTGCAAATAAGACCTTTCCACACAGATTTCAATTGTAAGTCTAGAAATAGCTGAGATATCAACATATCAAAGTCAACGTAATTCAGATGAGTAAATCAGTATGAGACTATAGAAGACCCTAAAATATTTCACAAAAATACTGTAACTTTTCCATATTCCAAATCTTAAAAAATATCTTGTGATAGGATTTCCACTTGACAAAAATGAGACAAAAGCTCTTACGCTTTCGCACTGAACACAGTTACCTCATGTTACTTTGGACTCTGAAGATTCCTGTGAAGGTTTGCCATGTTCAAAACCAGTCTTCTCACAACCAAACAGACCAGACCTCAATATGAAGACCAAACACAGTAAGAATCCAAAAGTCAGGGGTTTGGCTACCTGCCTTCCAGGGTTGCAAATGGTGGTTAAGTCCAACAGACTGTCTTGGAAAGGACTGGACACTATTGACCACACAGTGCCACCACCACTGTCTCTACACATGGAATGCCTGGAAATCTCCCTTTCTGGATCACTTTGTTAAGGCAATTTTCACTGCAGCAAAAGACAGCAAGCCACATAAAAACAACTAAAAGCACACATCAATTATGTTGTGGCAAATACATATAATAGATAACTAGGCCTTGCAAGCTACCACTATGTGAATTAATTTGCCACCACCCTCTTTCAGACACCTGTTGAAACTTTGCTAGCCAGGTAAACACCAAGTCTGGCAGGAAACCTCCAGTACTCTGTGAATATTTGATGCTACCAAGTCATCATCTGTTCCTCATGAATCCTTCAACCATTTTAGTAATTCACCCATTTCATGTTTTATCTTTAGCATCTCATGATTTTACACAATCTCAAAGCTCCTTCTCACAACCTGGTTTTCACATAAGTCTGAGCCAATGTGACAGAGCTGTACAGTATTAAAATATGCCTTCCATCACGGAAAGATGAACCTCTGGCAGAAGAGTTACAAGAATATGCTGCAGCAGTCAACAGCATTGTTGAAGAAGAAAATTAACAAACTACTAAGACTGTTATTTTCCCCTCTAATTAGTCCACTACGGTACCAATTCAGAATTGCCCTTTTCTTGTGCCATGGTTTATAATAGCCAGATCTCGAAAAATAAACCTCATTTTTTTCTAATAAGCCACCAATTGCTATTATTGCTCTTAAAAATAATGCATATTTTTATTTTCTTGAAAGAACTATGTGTTTATTGATGCCATCCCTTATATATATATATATATAAATCTCTATGTGTGGATGACAACCACAGTTGCTTTCTTCACTCCACACCATAATTTATAACTTTTTTAACAGAGTTTCTGAAATACATATTTTCTCTTTACTAAACAAACCATCCTTTCACAGAGGTGCTTACTATTCTCCCTTCTACACTTTGCTTTATTTTTCACCTGGCATATGATTTAACTTGTCTTTACATGATATACTTGTACTTGATACACATCTACAGAGCAAGAAACATCAGTTTCACATTGGTTTTCTTTTCTTTGATTTTAATTTCAAAAACATTATTTTGTCAGGGTTAAATGTAATGGTGCTTTGAAAAGGCTCCCTTTCATGGGTAATTATTCCAGAGGTTACAGTAGTACCATCACTGTGCACTTCCACCAAGCTATTTGCATTCTTTGGGGTTTCTTTTTAAAGGTAGATCCTTTGTTTCTGGCAATTAAATTAAGGTCATAAAATTTATATTCAAAGCTATATAGAACCATCTGTAGATTTTCCAGCATAACAATAATTAGCTAATGTTTTTACAGCACTTTGAAGTTGTAAATTGCTGTGTAAGTGCTCAGTAGTCTTATCATGGCTTCAGCAGGACTCAGGGCAATTAATATAAAACTGCTGGTCATCCAAATACAATTACTTGCTGTGAGCAGGTGGTTTAAATACAATGCCCAGGTAATGACTGACCTTTACAATACAATGGTACAATCACCATCAGAGAACACAGTACATTAGCCAAACACAGCTGGCTTGACTGAGGGATGTAAAAGTATTCATGGTTTCTACATCACCTCTTGGCATTTGAGTCAGGAGGGCTTTCCCTCTGCTAATAACCATAATGCAAATCTCCTTCTTAAATGCCCTCTACACTAATAACCTTTTATAGCAGTAGAGTTCTAATATGAACACTACATAGGAGATTTACTTTTACTAATCTGATACAAAGTTCTATGGACTTGTGTTTCTCTCACACACATTTCCTCACATTATTATTTTGTTTCTCCATAGTGATGCCACAGATAAAGAAAACACATGAGAGAGGAGTTTCCAAAATTACTGATGCTTTAAATACATTATATAGATTTTAGCACAGCTTTCTAACACTTTTTGGTATAGCTTGCTTTGGCCTGTTAATACCTCTGTACAAGATTCCTGAAATATTGTTTAATATTTCTCATCAAGGATTTCAATAGATAGATATATTTTTAGCAAAGCAGAGAACATCTTGTTTGTGGAGGGTATACTAGAAGAATGTAACAGGCACATTCGTTGATATACCCCAGTGAAAACTAACCGAAGAGGACCCACAAAGCTTGAAATTGATCCAATGAGGGCACAAGATGCTGAGAAAATGAAGATAAGGAGTCTTTGGGACCACTGACTCAATTGTGGGAGGCATGCCTGAGGGGGGTCCATGGGGATAGACAATTTTTGGGCAATAAAACTGCAAACCCTAAGTTGTGTGTGTGTGCAATATGCAGTATGTATATTGTGCACCCAAGACCTTCATTGAAGAACCACTCCTTACCTTTCTATACTAACATTGTCCAGAGAATTTTTTCTTCATTTTTTAGGCAACATTACTCAATACAGGAGTGGGCTATTTGCCTGAGTTTTAAAAGTACGTAGTTAGATGTAGTGTTTAGTTTGGTCCTCCCTGTTATCAGATGGCAACAACCAAAAGTTGTGTTTGAATTTTATCAGCATCAATACAGCCTCGCAAGTAGAATCCTTGAATAGCAAATGTAAAACACCGCGTTTATGCATCATATATCTATAAATGTATGTCATGTATGACATAAAATGTATTGCAACTCTATAATATCCTTGCCTCTATTTAAAAAGGAAAATAACCTGAAGGAAAGTCAAGGAACAGTGCTGCACAAGATTTTCAGTTTCACTACACGCTGATACCTGCATTCAACCATATCCACAGTAAAGAAGGATGCCATTTATCTTTTATAATAATATGGAGTTCTCTGTCAGAGTAGGGTCACCGAAATGAGTAATAATCCCACCACTGTCTAAGGTACAACCAGCAGGGTCCAGGTCAACAGGCAAGCAGACAATAATTTGCCCAACAACACTGAATTTCATCTGCCCGCAGCCTCTATCTACTGATTATACAATCAATACACCTCAGATGAGAAGAGCTAACAACTGACCGGGGCAGATCAATGCTAGCAAATAAGCGCTTCATGACAAAAAGTTTGATAATTACCATTCTGAAGCCGTGTAAATGTTGTTTCTATTGTAACGACATTCATGATGATACTGCTATGATTGCACTGTTATTATAGGTTTAATGTTAGGCAATCAAGCTGCAGTGGTCTAGGTATCAACAAACAGCATCAAAAGAAAACATCAAATTGTCCCTATTCTTCTGACATTGTAGCTGCAACATTTTTCTATGTTAGTGGCCACAAATGAACAATAATAAGTGACAATTTAGTGAAAAATACTATTTTCACAGCTTACAAAAGTCACACACTATAGATTGATATAAGTATGATTATTTCTAGACCCAGAAGTGAAGGAACACCCACTTAAACTAGAGGATTAAAAGCAATTCAGTATTGTGCTCTTTGTTTCACATGCATTGGTTCAGAGCTTTTAATTTGCACTTCAACTAGTCATAATCCAGAAGTATAGACAGCTTTGCTCTATTTATTTATTATCACTTTTCATACTGCACATTTCATTTTCCTTTTATTCCTGAGGTGCTGGCTCATTCTCAACACATTAACTTTTAAGAGAACTAGTCCTGACTGACTGTCATGGCTATATTGACTCCAGTTAGCCTCTCACACTCTGAGCACAGAAAAATGCTACTGGGACACACTATTGAAACGTGAAGAAAATCGGGACTTCATAAAACAACAGCACGTAGAGCTGTGGCAGCCTTAACTTTGAAGCTACATAAGATAAATACTATATTTAATATTTCATGTTCTGGACCACAGGAAGACATCTCAGTAGCAAAACATGTTCTCCCAATGGTCACTTTAAAGGTAGAAGCACAGCACTGCTATAGCACTACAAAAACATTTCAGTCACTGCAAATCATAACTCTGATATCTGCCAGGATATCTCTGATGTTGGCATTTCATGAATTAAAGTTTTAATCAGGTCTTTCACAGACAAAACGCAGATGCCTCCAACAGTCTGCAAGTTACCTGTCTACAACTTTTAAATCAGTGATTGGCCAGATTTGCCGTAGCCTAAGGGAAATCACCTGTCTATCCAAGAAGCTAGAGATACCAAACAATAAGGATAAACCCAGACCTTTCACAGTCAGCAATACATGTGTGATTTGAACTAGCTTGAACTAAGATTTCCCTTTCAGCATTTCATCCTCAGAACAACTTCTACCTCACAAGAGATTCAAAGAATTTGATGTATATTAAAATCCTTTCCCTCTCAGATGGGCTCATTTTTATTCAGGGACAATTTTGCTGACTGACAGGTAAGCATTTGGTGCTGAAATTGGACCTGTACAAGAGCTTTGCATTTCATTTGCTCCATTACACCAGTGCATGGATTACTGGGCTTTTACTTTGGCATCTTTCCATTATTTTCAGATATCTGACATGAACAAAATGACTCATCTGACAATCTGTGTAACAAATTTGTTCCAAAAAGAAGAGAACATTATTATACTATTTTGTGCATGTGGGTACCACAACCTTCCACAGTAATCTGGCCAGAAATTCTAAGTGTATAAATAGTAGCTGATATTGTTAAAAAAAAAAAAAAAAAAGAAAAAGAAAAAAAAAGGCAGGAGTGACAGCACAGAAATATCATACCAAAGAAATGAGATTTAGTTTTAACACTACAACTTTCAGTGTCATTTCAATTTCTGAATCATTTCAGGCATGATACCAAATTTACTTTTATTTCTGTTAGGAAAAGAATGCGTAAAAATTGCCGCAAGACTTCTAAATTATCTGATTTAACACAGCTGTTGCCAAACAAGTGTTGGCAAATTCTGGCACCAAAGCATTAACAGTCCTCATAATTGATTCTTTTTGTTAGTTGATTAATTTCCTACCTCAACCTCAGATCTGCTTTTATCCATCACTCTCAACTTGATTTGCAGAAGGAAAAAGGAAGTTTGTTTAGCCTATGACACATGTAAACATGGATAAGTACATTTCTCCGTATGCCCTGATCTTCTATCATAGAAGCATACCCAAATACCATAATTAGGTTACTTCCTACAGAAGCTTTTCAATCTTTTTATAGTAGTTGTTGCCATCATGGCACCTTACTTGCAGCAGGAAATGCAGGTAGAGTCTTTTCTGAGCACTGTAATTTGCCCGATGCCTGTACAGCAGCACCATGGCAGAAATGACAACTCAGCTGTTTAGTGGCATGTGCAGCAGTCCCTTATCCTGACTTTAGGATGCAAGGTCTGCACTCTGATCATGCCAATAATTAACACTACAACAATTTTTCAAGTAGAACCACTGGGTGGACTATCATATAAATCCATTCAGGGATGAGAAAACAAGGGAGTAAAAGGTGAAAGTTGACCAAAAAGGGATGTTTTACATTTTTTTCCCCTTTAAAAAGACAATTGTCTGAATGAATGATATACTCCTCTTTATAATTATTCTCACAATTTAGATGAAAACTAATTTTTAGAGATACATTGGAGTCTTTTATTTTTTCTTTCACCAGTCCATGACATTTGAAACAAATTCCATGATAGGTGCAGAATACTTTAAAATCCAAGTGCAGTTTCCCAGAATTTCCACTGTTTACTTGTGAAGCAATTAAAAATTCTCAAATTCTTTAAACTTCCATACCAACATATTAAATTTGTTTGAGATTAAGCCTTAATTTTTATGTGGAAATGTCTTTATTCAGATTTTCTGAAAATTAAAATTACAGCAATTCTGAAGTACCATGAACTACCCAAATCTTGCTGTCGCAAAACCACTTAATTCTAACAACTTTACTTCAAAAAAACATAATTTATATAGTCAGATTGATCAGTTACTAATGATATAGGAAGAGAAAACAATGGAAGCAGTAAGAGAAGAGTGAGTGCTTAATCCACAGAGCAAATGCTATTGGATAGTTCATTCAGTTGCAATTTCAGGCCTGCAATGTGATCTGTTTTAGAGGTTACACTGACTTACAGCACACAAATGCTACAAACCGTATTAGATGATCCTTAGTCAGAAATCTCATTTATGTAGGAAGTGTTTGAACATCAGCTGGTTGGTTAGGCCACCAGAAACGAACCAAAGGGAATTCTTTGAGACAGCTAAAGAGTCTATAAAACAGTTGAAGTGAGTTCTCAGCCACGGATGTTCCCCCCTAAATGCTGACCTAGATTTCCAAGGGCTGAGGCTTTCACGTGGTCTATGGGGAATGACTGACTGATTTGGTAATGCCTTTTCCACAGAAGTCAGGTCAGGGTGTAGATTATGATATACAAATACATTAAAAAAATCATAGCAAAGTCTAACAGATCTGTGCACATTTGCTCAATAGGAACAGGACACCAAGGGGTCTTAAACAGGTGCAAGGGAGAATTCAGTAGAAATCAGGAAAGCATTTATAGTGATGCAGATGGGGAAAAACTGGAATATGCTAGCTGGAGAATCTCCATCAATTCAGAACTTTAGGAACAGTCAATAAAAATACCTGCCAGGAATAGTTTACACAGATTTAAATCTTCTTAGGTTCATCATAACATGATCTCTTCAGATCCCTTCCAGCACTGTTTTCTGTGATCTGTGATTTTTGGCCACTGTTCACAATGTGAATCAAGTCAGTAAATTTCTCCATGGCTAAAACAAAAAATACAGACCTTGCAGAATAAACTTTGAAAGCCAAAAGGCAATAGTCTCATTGACCGAGTATACAAAATGAGTGAGTAGACAAAGTCAGAAACAGCTGTGCATGTAAAGATTAAAAAAAAAAAAAATAGTTTCACCTAGCCTAGTCAATGTATTAATAGGTACTGGTTTTCTTGCTAAATGACTACGACCATTAGAACACTTTCATATGAACTTTCTAATTGTACTAGCAATCTGAGTTTATACCCAATGGGACAAACTTTTGACAATGCCTCTTTCCATTAGCAAGATAAATTAATATTACCTCCTAAATATTCCTTTGCCAATAGTGAATGAAAAGAGAATTCCAACACATTTATTAAAGATTACTAAGTTAAATTACTCATGCCAAGTTTTTCAGAAGAAGCCCAAGGTGACAAATATCAATATTTCTAAAGGCTCTCTTAAAAATTCCAGTTCTAGTTACTAGGCTTGTGAATACATTAATTCCCGTAAATATTCAGTGTAACAAATACCTGGCATACCATGCTGATCTGGTATCAGGTTTAAACAGCAAGTATCAAAGTGGACAGTGGAAAATTCATTATAACCACAAATCTAGTTTAAATAATTCTTGAAATTCATTAAAAAAAGATTTTCCCTTTATTCCTATGCATAACCAAAATTAATTTCCTTGCTTGTATTTTTTTCCTTTCATACAGTGAAAGTACAAGACTCACAGTAAACTAAGCCATCCTCGTTTACTCTCATGCATGAACTAGACAACACCAAATAGTCCAAACAGAAGAAAAGCTGAGATGAAAACTATAAGAACCAAGGGAAATTTGGGAAGTCCATAAATCAGCCAGTAGCAAAAGAACTTTTCCTCCAGCCAATGAGACACACAGTTTTAGCCAAAGTTATAGAAATGTCCTTTTCCACCCTCATGTACAGACGGCAAAAATTCTGCCTTTTGCATAATTTCTATTTAGTTACAATGACTTTCAGACTTAAAATCTACTTTGTTTCCAAGAATCAAATTATCACCTTTAAAAAGCTAACTTACCTTAGAAGCAGTTTGTGCTTTAGTTTTTTTGTATTAACACATTCATGAAGAAAAGGCTGAAAATATGCTATATGTATTCCTGCAAGAGATTTTTTTGTTTGTTTAGAAAAAAACTTAAGAGTAAGCATCTTTCAATAAACAAAAGAAAAGAAAATCTCTGTGGAAGAAGAAAAAATTAATTACATGCTAAAACTACTATTTTAACAAGCCTAGCTGTAGACTGCATTTCCCTCTGAACACAGGGCATATTTTGATCACTTCTTTGCAGATAAAACCACCTTTTTTGCACTTTCTTCTACTTTCAAAAGCCTTGTTAATGAACACACCTTTAAAAGTAAATCAGGTGGCAGGTAGTTCTACATCATTATGCAAATCCACCTTTCTACTGATTCAGATTTTATCTCTTAAGACCTTTACATATGTAAAAGAGACTAATGATTTTAAATCTTAAAACTGGTCCTCTGGAAGGGACAATATGGTCATTCCAATGCAGTCAAGTAACAAAAGGAAGATGTAACTAAAGCTTTAACCTTTTTTTCTTAAATCTGTGTTCTTAAATCTGGAGACACATTGGCCCTTGCTAGCTCTAGATTTCTAGAGGCTGATAATCTAATTGCTTCCCTAAACAAGGAATTCAAAGATAGTCTGAAGGCATCCAAAACCTTCTCATCC
Source organism: Anabacerthia variegaticeps (assembly GCA_035583185.1). Taxonomy (NCBI): domain Eukaryota; kingdom Metazoa; phylum Chordata; class Aves; order Passeriformes; family Furnariidae; genus Anabacerthia; species Anabacerthia variegaticeps. The sequence goes on along the minus strand of JAWWEW010000112.1, from coordinate 25,642,683 downwards.
CTTCTCACCTCTCAATGCCAAACACAACCTGACCACTGCATTCTGTTTTATTCATTTTGGCTGAATTCATTTGGTGCCTTTTTGTGCACAACTGTGAGGAAAATGCCAGCCAGACACCAGTAGCAGTATTGCAGCAGAAGGTATTTACAGTCATATGTTCTTACTGGCACAGGCTCTTTGTTTATTAGTTTATTTTCATTTGATCTGTTTTAATGAGCTTTTACAACTAATGATTTGTTAGCTTTTTGATGGACTCATTCATACATACGAAATATTTTGCTTGGGATAGGAAAACCTCCCAGACTAAATCCCAAAAGGACAGAAGACACTATAATATGTCCTCGAATGAACGAACAAGATTTCTAATGTTCATTAAAATACTCATGTCTGTTTAAAGAATTTCAATCTAAATGATCTAACTTCATGTGAACCATATTGGGTAAAACGTTAACTGCTAGGATAATTTTTTTTTAGGATGATATAAAACCAAAAAAGATTTTTAATTTTTTCAAAGCCAGATGCAATGAAATAGAAATAAGTTTAACATATTAGTGCTTTACTACCATACAAGTATGTCCACTTTTTTCTCATGAATACTTCCTTTATTACATGACATGGATATAAATCCTTTTAATGTATTTTAAAAAAATAATTGAAACTATACTTATAAAAGGCTTATTGTTATCAAAGAAAAAAGAATGTCATCATGCTTTGTCATAAATTATCAGCCCAGATTTATTCATCTGTAACTTTCCTATAATGAGTCTTACCATGATTGTAATTTACTTCTCTATTTGGCACACAAATTTTATTCATTTAACAGGATTATTCATTAATCAAGTATTTATCAGTCAGGGTCTTCTAGAACTCTGAGAGACTGCTGTAGAGTTCACTTGTTCAATTTTAACAGGATTATATTTATATCAGGTATTTATTTAAGTGGGCTTCATTATACTGGGGAAGCAAACATTACTTATAAGGCTGATACTTGTTTCTAAATACAAATACCAAATACTTGATATGGGAGTAATCCAGTTAAAAAAAATAACCATGAAGCATCTCCATGGTTTTGATTTTACAGCACAATCCATCAGAATTAATACTTTATAAAGGAATAATCCTGAACAAAGTAAAATCCCTAGATAAAAAGTGACCTATAATAATTAAAAAAAAAAAAAAAACCTCAAACCAAACAAACAAACAAAAAAAACCAAACAAACCTTTCCGTTACACAGAGAAACTCAGTAAGCAAAGACAAAAATTATCAATTATTGGTAGCCTGGTATAGCTATGAACCAGAATATTTCCGTAATTTATCTTTTTATTTAAATTTAACTGGGTTTTTTAAGGGTTTTTTGCTTCCTTTCTCTTAACAGTAGTTCCCAGCTAGCAAATAATGTGAGTTTGCAGTATGAAAGCTAGCTAGTATTTGCATACTGCATAGACAACAGCTGAAACTGTAACAGTCCCTGTTATCTTTATACTGGCACATGAAAACAGAGCAGCCAAATTTCTAACACAAGTTATGGGGAAAAAACCCAATTATAGCAATTCTAAATTTTAGATTTATTCTTACCAGTCAAGCCAACTAAGCAGGTACTCAAGATGAAACACACTTAGCAACAAGAGGAGACACCTTATTTTTCATTGATCTCCACTCTTGGGAAGGGAGATGGGAAGACCTGATGATTTGCCTGTAAGCGTGAACCAGTATGTCAGATGAAGGCTCCACTGACTTTTAGAATATAACACATTCAACTTCTCCACAAGATGAGTTTTATTTCAAACATGTAGTTGGAAAAGATTTCTCAGTAACTGATAATGTAGAATAAGAGCCAGCAATGTAGCCTTGCAGCAGAGGTGATTCATAGTACCCTGGGCTGCATTAGGAGGAGTGCTGGCAGTATGTCGAGGGAAGTGATTCTTATCTTCTTCTCAGCACTCATGAGGCCACCACACCTGGAGTACTGTGTCCACCTGGAGTACTGTTCTGGACTTCCCCATATGAGAAACATTAAGGACATAGTGGAGAAAGTCCAGCAAAAAGCCACTAAGATCATAAAGGAACTGGAGCATCTCTCCCGTGAAGAAAAGCTGACAAAGTTTAGCCTGGAGAAGAAAAGGCTTGGGGGTGTGGAATCTCTTCAATGTGTACAAATATCTGAAAGGAGGGTGCAAAGCAGATGGAACCAGGCTCTTTTCACTGGTGCCCAGTAACAGAACAAGAGGCAATGGGTGAAAATGGAACATCAGAAAATCCTTTTTCTTTTACGGTGAGAGAGGCCAAGCATGCAACAGATTGCCAGGGAGGTTGTGGAGTCTTCAGTCTTGGAGATATTCAAAAGCCATCTGGACATGGTGGCCCTGATGGGTGAACAACTGGCTGATAGGTCTGGCTCAGAGGGTTATAATAAATGGGGTTAATCAGGCTGGCTGACAGTCACCAGTGGGAATTCCCAGGCCCAATTTTAGGACTAGTGCTCTTAATGTTTTTATAAATGAACTGGACAAAGAAATTGAATGTACATTAAGTCTGCCAGCGATACTGAATTAGGAAGAGCTGTGGACTCCTTTGAGGGTCAACACATCTTACAGAGATCTGAAAAGACTAGAGAGCTGGGAAGTCACTGACCATACGAAATTTTATAAAAGTGGGTGCTGGATTCCCCACCTGGGACAGGGTAATCCTGGTTGGACATACAAACCAGGGACAAGAGGCTACAGAGCAGCCCTACAGAAAGATCTGGAGGTTTGCAGTGATGGCCCATTCTTATGGGTCCCCTTCCATTCTATGATGAGCAGGGGCGTTGGATCAGATGACTTCCGAAGGTCCCTTCTAACCTCAACCATGCTCTGACTCTGTAATTCTACCACAATATCAAATTAATCTAATACATACTACTTAAGTATTCCATTGTATAACAAAGAGAATATTTTAACCTAATCCACATAATTACTTCCCCTCAAGGAGTATATCTTTTCCAACACAAAAATTATTATGTAGCACTTACATATCCTGCTTTGTAGGTAAAAGTCACATTTCCTTTAATTTTAAAATGTTTTAATATACATATATAAATTCGTATTAAAAATATATACACAGTCTTCAATATAGAAAAATGCATGGTTTCATGGAAAATGATATAGTGAGAAACACTTGGAGTGCTTTTCAGACCGAGAAGCAGGGTCAAGTGAGACAGTCATCTTTTTTGAACATTACTGTCTCCATACACCTTTCTTTGGATGCAGATAGCTACAGCTAATTAAACCACCATGTGATATTTGCAGAAACATTGTAAAGGTACCAACTCCTTCATCAACCTCAGCAGAAAAAGGATTACTTTTGTCTGTGTTGGTCCTTGGAAAAGGCTCGATTCCAGGAGCAGGACAAAGAAAATGGCAAAATTAAGGCTGGCTATAATGACAGAATTAAGAAAACAGGAAGATAAAGCAGGCAAAAATTTGAAACAGTGGAACACAAAAATGTTTTTAGTGACATCTGTGAGGTCTGAAGAGACCTTTCCACTTCATTTGTTGTACAGCCTAGGTCAAAATGAAAAACAACCAACCCAAGAAAACTTCACAATAAAAACCGAAGCACTTTCCTAATTCACCTGTGTAGAGCAACAAGTATTGCAGTCTGGATACTGGATGCTGTTTTCTTGGATGAAAATATAGAAAGGACTTTAGCAAACAGTATGGAATCAGGGAAAAAACCATATAAATAATGGACCTTTTCAAACTGAAAACAGAGATAATAGAATTCATTTGAGAACAGAAAAGATATATTAAAATATGCTCAGTTTGTATTTAATTTTGTCATTGTTTGACTCATGTTATATAATTCAAAATAGTTACAAAACCTAATTAGTTCTAGCAATTTTATACATAATATTTTAATATTTCCGAAAACAACCCTGACAAAGGTACATTGAATAATGACGTTCATTAAACTCACCAAGAATAATGTAACAGATCCCTCAGAAACCTACTTTTCCAATCGGATTCATAGTTATAAAAAAAAAAAATCACTGAACTTCATGCAAAATTACGTTAGAACAAGTATCTTTCTGCCCTTTCTGAAATGAAGATGATCAATGTCTCTCACACCCAAGAAAGTTGGAAGAAATGTTCTTTGACACAATGCTCTTTAGAAGAAATATGCATTCGTCAGAGCAACTATTTTCAGTTTGGGATCAATCACCTTCAATGTGTTTTAATATGGACAGCTGTCACCATTCACAAAAGTCACTATTTTCCAGAAAATGCCATATTGCTGTGTTCATGTTCATCTTTATACATATATACACAATGACACTTGCTTGTTGGGAAATGTAATTTTTCAGATATCATCAAAAGGAATCATGGCATAGGAGAAAGAATGGTCATGAGTGTGACAATAAACAGAAGTGGCTGGAGACTTTAACAGAGGAGTGAGAAATACCGATTTCAAATCAATTGGTTGATTGATTAGGAAGATTTCTAATCAGTACCTTGCACTGGAATTGAACCTTAGCCACCCGACAAATTGAAGATTAATGCAATCCATAGTAAGGAATCCAGAGAAAACAGATCTCATTTCCTTGAGCTGACATGTCAGTGAAAGAATCATTATAGAAGTTCTCCACATAATGGTCTTTGTAGATCCATGAGAAGGGGTATGATAATAGCAAATACCTATCTTTGAAGGCTGATTAATATATTACAGAGCCACTATCATCCATGAGGTGTTTCAGCATTCTGTATTCACTAATGCATTTTGATGTGCCCTGTTTTTAAAAATGGCTTCCAAACACACAATGTAAAGCTTCCACAATTCCTGATTAAACTGTAGGTATCATGGATGCTCAGACATTTCAGCTGTTCAGGTATTCAAATTTCATTATTGTGTATCAAAAATGTGATTAACACATGAAAGTTCAGTGTGGTGATCCTGTCACAGAATAAGGGAAATTTTACAGAACAGATGGTATTTCCAGCATTATGCTAGTTCCTTATTTAAATATTGTTTGGCATCTATATCCTATTGAAACTGGCATAGTACATAGTGAGGGAGGCATGCTGCCATCTCAACATATGGGTACAAATGTTGGTTGGTAAGAGAGGGTAAACAAATCCTATGGGCTTATTGAGGGCAGGATTCCTAAATGAAATGCTACAATTACTCTTTGATCATTCATATTATGGTGACAGCAATGAGACTTTTTTTCCCCAGAAACTGAATAAACAGCCTTTAATAATGATAATGAAATTTGGAGGTTTGAATTTACATGAAAATGAAGCTTGAACTTAACTAACTGAAAAACATCACCAAAAAAAAAGAGATTAAAGTAGCTAGAATTGTGCAAGTCTTTTTTTTCTGTCTTTCTCTTAAAAAGTAAGCATTAAAATTAGTCTTATTCGGGTTTCAATTCTACTGTAAATTAAAAGCAAGATCAAAAGAAATGTAGATTACTACTGACTCCCAAAATTATAATGAAATTTCATCAACTTAAGAAAATCAATCAAAATGAACCAACTTTAATTTTTCATGAAGTATGGGTCATACCTTAGAGCAGAACCCCATACAGATGTTGTTGTACTGTGTGGACCAGAGTAAAATCTGAAGCATAAAATAACTAGGGAACAGTTGCAGATTATGAAGATAAATACTAATTCTACCATGGTGAATTCACAGTCCTGGGAGAAAATGAATTTGAAGTACTCTTCACAAAATTCATTCTTTAATGACTGCAAGAAGACACAGTTTCAAAGGAGCAAATCTTAAGCAAAACTGTTGGTTGAATTGGAAAGTTCAAAAGGATTCAAATGTTTTGTTATACACTGTGCAATTCTAAAAATTTACAGTCAGTGGCCTGAATGCCAGCTTAGAAATATTTCCTAGTAAAAAGGGAAAAAATGTAGTTTAGTAATGATAGATCTCTCAAAAACTCAAATATTGTCAATATAATGTATGTAAGAAATACAGGTGAACACGATAGTGAAATACTAGGGTTATTCATAAAGCTGATGCAAGCTATCTTTGCCTGTATCAGTACTGAAGTTAGATGCAGGCTTCCTACAATTTTAACATATAGAAGTCATGTTTACTCATTTTTATATGTCATTACATCATATCGAATCCTTTCTGAACAACTTTTTTCCTGAACAATTTAGAACCCTGATGTACGCTCGGGTGCATGGAGATGAGGAAGCAACATGTTTTTTTCTACCTCTAATTTCTCATACTTCTACTAGCAGTTCTATTTCATGTTATAACTGCAGGGTGGCATTCAGGGAGACATTCTGTATAGCAATGTATCATCTCAATCCAGAAGGAAAAATGAAAAAAAAAAAAAAAAAAAAAAAGAAAAAGACAAAGGTTCAACCCATCTTGTCATTCATCCATGTAGCAAGATGTAGCTGTGAAATACAATTCCAATCATGTATTTGTAACTTGAAAAAGAAAATCTAATCACACAATACTCTGAACAAAAGCAAGGCACATCTTGAAGTTAATGGGTAATAGTGTATACAATGCAGACCTTTCTAGAGGGTTAGATTTCTGGATGTATTTTTAAAGAATTCGGTTATCTGTGATTTAGCCTCATGTCACAGTCATTTCAGTTACTAGGGAAAGCTTTAAATAAGGATTTCATGTACTACCTACCCATCTAACCTTCCAGGTCATTCAGTCAACTGTGTGTCAGATGTCAACTGCTGCATTGGTCAATTACAGGCACTTGAATATCGTGTCTGCCACTTGCTGAGGATGTCAGCATTCTCAGAGACTTCAGGATGTCGCAAAGTTCACAATTACAGCATATCTCTAATGTTTTCTTTTGTGAAAATTATCACACACAAAGACACACTTTCTTTACAATGATTTCATAAATGACAAATGGGTTTTAGCTGCTCTGGTAATAGATGTTACATACCCTAAATTAACGAGAATTCTTCCAATTATTTTTTTGAAGAAAGGTGCTCCAAACAGTAACACGATGAAATTCTATGAATGAAGTAAGGATGAAGGAGGAGCAATACGTTGTTGAAGATGTGTTTTTAATTTTAAGTTTTATCCTTTTCCCCACCTTGTTTGTGTTAGAGCATTTTAACACTTGACCCCACTTGTCTTTTCCATAACTGTTCCCTCTTGTCTCTCCGTTTCATATCTAAGATCAGTGAACATGTTAGGCAAAATTATTGCCTAGGATTTCCCTCCTGTGACATTTTTCAAACCACAGTCTTACATCTTGACCACACTGAAGCGATTCACACTAGTTTCCACCAACCTTCCTGCCAAAGCCTAAACCCAACACTCTTTCCTCAACTGTTTTAACTTGCCAGTCACAACCAACACCAAACATCACAATTCCTTACACATCTTTTTCCCTGCCAGTGTTTGTGAGCTAGCTCTGTACCACTCCTTTTCTTACCATGCTAGTTACTGTTTTGTTGTTACAAGCATCTTCCTCAGGGTCCTCCTAACTTTTGGAGGAATTTAACAGATCTCAGTCCCTCCTTTCACTACTGTGTGCTTAGAATGTGGACAACATTTACTGACACAAATTTAATTATTGTCCCTATGCAGGTATACCGAACGCCTATTGGTCTTCTCGCCCCTCTTTCTTCCAAGAAGATTTATGGATTTGTCTTTCTTGAGCAGCCAGTTATGGGTTGAACAAATTCATGCCAGACATTTCAGTGTCTGCTATGGGGCTGCAATCCCATACGGCCTAAACAAAGACCTGGCTCTTCCTCTCCAATCCAAGTTGATCTCCCTTTCCCAGCTAGGATGGACAACGCTGCCATTCTCCTGGTCTCTTGCTATTACTGACATGGTATCATCTCTGTTTTAACTTCTCAGCACTCTCAGCAACAAGCAGCATCTACTTGTACAGATAAGCCTTTATAACTTCTCTTTCATTTGAGCTTTTCCCACCTGTCTAACACATTCTGAATTCCTTTCATATAGAGTAAGGTTTGACAATGTTCTCCTTCCATGAAAATTGCCACAAAAAGACACATGCTGCCAACATTTCTTGTTAAGCTTGATTTTTTTGTTTAGCTGCATGTGTAGCAAATGCTGTATTATCCTAAATTAACACAGTCATAGTATACTTCAATTACTTTGCAAGTGAAAAAGTTCAAGTGAATAATTGAGACAAAACACAAGAAACTCGCAGTGCACGTTGTTCCTCTAGTATTACATTCATAACTGTGGGAAGGGTTCACAAAGACATTTTCCAGGGTTTACAATTTACTTACAATTTCTGAATATTCTCTGTGCAAATTTTATGTAACTAACTGATTTTCTTATAGAGTTTTAAAAACTTGCATTCTTACTGAAATTGCGCAAACATACGAAAAAAAGGTGAAACTATAGCATGAACTCATAAAGCTACAGGAGTTTCAAAATAACTAGAAGATACATCATGTTATGAAGAATGAACCAATCAAGAGGCCTCAGGAAGGTCTATGAAGATACAGAAAATAGTGTGGAAAATATAAAAAAAGCAAGACCTAAAATGGCTACAAACTGCAAAGATCTGATATTATCATGCAATTGAAGAATTTCTTACTTTGTTTTCACTTGGCTCTTACTCAGTCAGAGCCTCCCTGAAATCAATAGGAAAGTATTATCATAAGTGCCAGATGAATTTTCCATGCTCAGTAATTTTGTTTGCAATTCTGCCCATCCTCATTCTAGTATAACTCATTCTCAAACATCAGTAGTCTAAAAAAATACATAAATATTTGGGGGTTGACATGATATCTTCCTCCCATCTGCTCAAAATAAACTTGGAACTAAAAAATATCTATGACAACATTGTGATAATAACTAATGACATTCTCAAGGGAAAGGCTTCCTGTTTTCACTGTTAACCCGACAAGTAAAACCCTACTACTAAAAATGACTCTTAAAAAACTGAAATTACTTTGTTTTAAAGGAGAGTAATAAATAATACTATAATTGCTAGACAACGGAATGTTTTATTGAATTATTGAAAGGCTTGAAATCAGCGGGCAACTTTTAGGGCTCATTATTTTACCACGAATCCCTTGCAATATTTGCTGGGCAGAATGATGTCTATGGCTGTATGAAGCTAAACATCTTACTCTGGTATGGTATTGTTAAAAAAAGAAGAAAGAAGTTAAAAAAGAATGTTGGATGGTATTAGCAGGAACTCTTAATGGAAACAAGAAGCAATTTTTTATCTTGATATTCTGACCACACAGTGCAAGATTTCTGCCTCTCCTTGCAAGCAGGCAAAGTCATTAGAACATCCCCATGAAGAACGCTGCACTATCATGGGTGCAGCACATGAAGAAAGTGTTTTAAATCACTAAAGATGCTTGATCACCTAGTGACTACTGGAAATCCTGGAAATAAGCAAGTCCCTTCATGGGCTACCGGACTCCTACTTTTAGCAGGAAATGTTTAATGAAAAAAGTTACGACAAGCCACAAAAAGAAATTACATGCTCCAGATACTAACACATTAATATAAAACTAAAAATGTTTCCTGTGACACAGAATTAGCACTAAATCTTGCATGAGTAGCGCAAAAATTCAAAATACAACCAGACACTGTGTATGTACAAGGGCACGTGCAAAAGTGCACTTCTTAACTACATCTTTTAAAATCCATTTATAAGCAAGAGAACTCAAAACTGAAAGGAAAAAAGTATAATAGACCAAAAGAAAAGCCAAGGCATAGCAGCTCTACATTGAAGAAGGAAACCTAGTTTGTGTGCTGGAAAATCAGACATTTTGCCCAGAGCAGCAAAAGTAAACTACTTAAAATTCTCAAAGTACCACTAACCTTCATCTCAATCAAGCATTCATATTTAGAAATATTTGCCATTCATAAGTGCTCTTGATCCACGGCATTATAAAGTTAAATGCAACTGAGACTCCTACTGACGTCAAAACCATTAGAACATCTTATATGTTATCAAAGAATGACTACTAAAATTTAGTTTGTATCTTACAGCTTATGAACAGGCATCATCTGCTGAAGTCTGCCCCTAATTTGCAAAAGAGAAAGTAGGATTCCAGTATTAATATTGATACCATTTTTGCCCCTATGAAATGAGGTAATATCAATCATCAAGTTTAAAAAGTTGTCTGAATAGGGAACAGCTGAGGACTTGATATAAGGAGACTGCCTCTAGCTTTCCTGTTGCTGAAGGGTTCAAAGAAATAACTCCAGAATTAAAAGTCTGAGCTGCAACAGTTTTAGCTTAAGAGACATACCTCTGTGCAGCAACTACAGCATTTGCATCTCCAGAATATGAGACAGGAGCGTGAAATGTAATAGTAACTGGCAGCAGAATTACCCTGTAAATAACATTCAGCAAATTTACAGTGTTCTGTAAAGAACGCTCTAGTAAATGTAGTGTATTTACCTGAGAGGGGCTGTTTCCAGTGATCAGCTCTTGAAAAAGTAGCAGGCAGAGCGTACTTTACTCAACTAGGGAAAATAAAGAATAAATTGCTACTGTTGGCTCAAAAATATTAATAGAAGCAACTTCACACTGATAGACATGTAAAAGAAATTCTTTGTCATGATTAATGTCACAGTGACTACCGAGTTAATTGGACAAGGCTTTTCTCCATCATAACATGCCTTGGTCATAGCTGATCACATTCATTGACACTCAAATTTCCTGAAATTGACTGATTTTGAAACAGTTTTTTTACAAAACTGCAATCTTCTATCCCTGCACCAGGCCCCTGAACCTGATGCTTATTACTGCCATTAGCACATCTGCATGCAATGCTGAATGTAACACTTGGAAACATACCATGAAAAGCCAATATTCTACCATAGAGAAGCAGATACTCTCCACAAAGAGAATGCAGAGAATCTATCTGAATATATGAGAAATAATCTTGGAAGTGTTATTTAACCTATCCCAGGAAAAAAACTGCTATAAAAAAGCTTTCTTTATCTTAAGTTACTGACAAACTAGTGTACATTTGGAGCTTTATTGTAAATAAACTTTATACAACCATTCTGGAAGTCAAAGACTCAGCTTCAGTATTACATATACGGTAATAACTACTATAAAAGAAAAAAAAAATCAGCTTTGCTGTTAAAGCGTTGCAAAGATTGACTGGGAAGTACCACTGGAGAAGCAGCCTTCAGAAATGGACTGGATGGCAACACAAAATCCTACCCTTTGAAATGCCTCAGGATATTGCAAGATGGACATGAGGAAACTCACAGAGATAAACACAGTGGAATTGTCTACCAATTCACACCACTTGCAGATAAAAGTGGAAAGGGAAATTCCTTCATAGTGAAGCCAGCTTGTTTGCACTTCACACACCGGAGCCAGTTTTCCACACCACATTACCTACTAACACGGAAACACAAGAGCTACAATGCTGCCACATTCAGCAAGACCTGTGGCAAACCCCTCTAGCAGAGCAGCCACAGTACACTAAATTGCTCAAGGCCACATTCTATTTACCACATGCATATTTTCAATGTTCCTAAAAGATTAGAAGAGAAAGTCTGGGACATTTCCTCCTCTTATTCAAACATGTGGAAACACCTCATTCCCACACTATTTTCTCACAGCAATACAGTCACCATGGTCAAGGGGAAGGGGTCTTGAGACAAGGAAACTTTGGAATACCATTTTCTTATTTAATATTACCCCACTTACCACCCATAGGAACACTGCATTCAGACACATGGGGAGTAAGCCAGAAGAGTCAAAAGGACGGACTTTAAAAGTGGATCTTTTATTTGGTCAGCCTTCTAGTGTACCACATCAACTTCAGAGAAAATTAAGTGAGGAAAACAGTACAACAGCCCAGGGACACTTCTACTTAAATTTTGTGATTATATTTTAAGTGCTCTTTGTCACAGATATCATAAACTGATTAAATCATTTCATGGCTGACCCCTACTGACTATGCTAAGTGAAAAGAGAGGGCTATTAATAACTACCCATTTCTGACAGCTGCCCAGGGGCAATGTAGCCTTTTGCAGCAATAAAATGACTCCCCAGCTCACTTACTGAATGCTAAATATTGATTCATATTATGAGTGTTGTCAAACACAGACTGCAGTTCTGAAGATCCGTACTGGCAGGTCATCAGGAATAGCATTAGCAAATGTCAGGTCAGAAATCAAAGGGCTGCTGGACTCTTTAGGGATGAGATTTATCGATTCCATAAAACGTGAAACAGATCAAGTACTTGTGATGATGGAAACGGTCATGGCAGAATGAGGCTGAGCCCAGTCCGATGTGTATCTCAGAAGAGAAGCATCACACGAAAATGTTGACCATTGAAAATAAGTTTTAAAGATTGGGACATCCATGACAAGGACAATCGAAGAAGCAGGTCCACAAAAGACCTTTTTAGGCCTAAAAGTCAGACTTCAACATGCACTTGGCCAAAGCCATATATCTAGCTTGCTCACACGGGAGATCTTAAGGATCTGTTTAAATTAATGTTGATGCTGTTCAGACCAAGCTAATGAATACTATAATCAACAGATAAAAAACAATAAAACTAAGAGGTCTGGGTCAATTAGATGATCACAATAAGATAAGGTAATATTCTCTGTCTATGATTGTTAGAAACACATCTTGAATGCCAAATAATGCCAAAATTATTTAAATTCCATTATTTCACATTTTGCCACCACCAGCAGCATTTTATTTAACGACAATATATTTCAGGATTTCATTTTCATAAGACTGTGAGTTCACATAGGCTGACATTTTCAAATTTCCCCTCAGCAAGGGAAAAATCCAACATCAAGGCATGGAAAGTGACTGTGGAATGTTACACGTGGGTTGAGGAGAGAAAAGCCTTGAAGCTTCTTCCTTCTTCCTTCAATTGTGTACTGACATTTCTTCTTTCTCCTTTCACTGCACTTTCTTTTAAGTGAAACACTATTTGTTAATTATTAGATCAGTTTAAAATGTATTAGAATTAATTTTAACAGAAAATCTAAGTAAAAGGACAAACAATTACATATTCCATGTAGCCAGGAATCCCAGACACTGCTCACGGCAGGAGAGTTGGAACACAATGGTCTTCAAGGTCTCTTGCAATCCAGTACAAAGCATTCTATGATTCCATATAATATTCAAAGCAATAAAGACTATTCTAAAATTGAACATAATTTGGAAGGAGGAACTACTGTACCAAATACTAATCAAGTAATATCAAATGTTATCTTTTCTTAATGTTGCTTTGACCACCTTGATCAAAAAGAGTATTTTTAAAATTAATTACTAAATAATCATATGCATTTTCAATAATTTGAAACTACTTCAACTCAAGTATACGTGATTTTTTCCAATATGTTACAATTTTTGTTGTTATTGTAAGGTTAAAATAGATGATTTTTCAACACCTAGGACACTATTAAGAGAACCCCATAAAGAAAAAAACCTCCATTTAAATTTTACTTTGAATATTTGAATAGTAATTAGGATATTTGTAAAGAGAAAAGTGTTCCTAGCTATCTAGGGAAGATAATATCCCTGTATACTATATTCCCTGCATTGTGTGTTCTCTTTCAGAAAATTAGAAATCAAATCACAAACATAAATACACCATTTGATGCTTACATAGGACTCAAGAACTCAATAAAAGATGATAATTACAAATAATAGACTTGAAAATGAATGGTTTCAACAAACCACAATTTGATTTAAAAAAAAAAAAAGATAAACACTGCTGGTTTAAAATTCTAAAGAAACTGCTTGGGAACCTAAGATACAGTTATAAATGGATAAATAATTCCAAAAGAAGGCACAGAAACACAGAAACCATACAAGACAAACAGTATATTCTATTTTGAATTACTTAAAATCTAAATAGGATGCCAATGTAAATCCATTTTATAATTAATTACTTCATTAAATCCACAAAATTTAATGTCAGAGACAAATCTTAAATAAATTCATCACAAACTGTTGAGCACAGCTGTAGCTAACAGAGGGAAGTTTTTACCTGCTGTGTCCTGCAACTCTGACTATTGTATCAAAAAAAAATCAGGAAGCATCTAGAATAGATATCTGACAGAGAAAGAATTTCACTATTTTCAGAAGACAACTCTAAAGAAAACGCTTTCTCTAAGAGATACATGTCCCCTAATTAGAATGTACTCCTACCAAGAAAGCTCTTGAGGAATTCATTTTAGACTGTAACTATTATAGAAAATATCCAGTGTTTTATTTCACCATTGGCTTCAACTAATCTAAGGTGCTATCACCCCACAAACAGCAGGGCTAGTTCTCTCTCCTTTCCCACAGACATTCCTGCCCATACAGACACTTGTTCAGCTAGGGCAGGCTGAAAGCTGTTTGTGGTGCTGGTGGGACAAATTCTTTTGCACATCAAGTTCCCTGAATTTTGGGTTTGCATCAGAGAGGGATGGAGGGAGCAAGGGAGAGAGGGCACATGCTGATAGCATAAGGAGCAGGAACAGCAATGTTTTAGAAGAAACACAGACAGCAGTTTATTTGTAACATGAAATAGCTCTTTCTGGGTGTAGTTCTCCTTCCATGCTCACAGGTGCCATTATCTCATGCTCTGGAGCTCATCATATTCATCCCACTGTAAACCAACTCAAATCACTAGAAGGGAAAAAAAAAAAAAAAAAAAAGAATGGAAAAAAAAAAAAAAAAAAAAGAAAGAAATCTGCCATTTAAATTAATTTGGAAGGATCCAGCCAGCACAGAGATGGCACAGAGGAAGGACTACTGGCGAGGAGCAGGGTGTGGAAATCCACGAAGTAGCAAACCTTTGATCAGATCAGTTCTCAAGGAACCACAGTCTCAGATTGTTGCAGTATGACACACACAGGACAGGACAGAAAACCTACTGAAGACATGCAGATATTTGGGGGATTACTTAGCAACCATATCCTTATGCTGCACTGACACCGTCTGAGAAAGCATGAGCAGCTCTGCAGTAACTCTCAGGGGCAAGGAACTGCACAACTCTGTTGTGCACTGGAGAAGACCAAGCCTAAATGCAAATGAGGCAAAAGTCCCTGGTGTGCATTTCAGCACATTAGCCACTTAACTCCATAGCAACATCTATGTTCCTCTCTTCTAGCTCACAAGTCTTATCTAAGTTTCCAAGTTGCTTGCAGGAACATTCAGGAAACCTTGTTTTCAGTTGAGTAAGCAAGCTTTTGCCAAGCACTGCCTTAAAGACTTTATCATTTGAAAGACAGAAAACTGCAGATAGATTGCAGCCACGTAAAATCAATAAGGTTAATAAAGTATGCATGTTTATTAAAATATGTAACTGGTAACATATATTAACCATAACGGTTTGCAAAAATCGATGTCTACTAAAACACTACATCTTTAGGCTTATTTCATACACTTGTAATACTAATTCAAATGTGTGCTCCCCATTAAATAATTTATTCACAAATGCTTTTAATTTTTTTTATTTTCATAAGCAGGGTTTTTTTAATGACTCATAGTAATAAAAGACTTCTGCACTTCCTATTTTCTGCATAAGGTTCTTGGGAGGTTATTTTTGTATTCTGTGAATATGAGGGAAGATGTACATTCTGCTCTGCAGTATTCCAGAGAAGAAAGGTAGCCAAACAATTTTTTTCCCTTTAGGTGGCTCAAAGAACATGTAAGTTAAATCCCACAGGCTCCAGTTTAACAGGAAGATATAGCTTCCAAGTTTAATTCATACAGAATACCTACACTGACATTTTTAAGAATCAAATAAGGCCAAAGTTCAAAAAGGAAGGAAATTTTGTTCAATTGACTATTTGTAAAATTAATAATAAGTAATTCTGAAATACAATGAACGTCCTTTAACTGCTGTATAGAGTCAGATGTGTCTATTGTTCACTGTATCTAGACAGTAAGGAAAAGAAGAGCAAGCTTGCCTACAGTTTGGGTCTTTTTTTTTTTTTTTTAAATTTAGAAGCGGAAAAATAAGATCATAGATGTTTACTCTTTAGTCTATAAAGGCAAAATACACCATTTCTTTTCCCCGTTATAAGAACTACCTTTTAGGAAAATAAAACTACTAACCAACGTTAGTATTCTCTGAATTCTGATCTCTGGCAATCATGGAGCAGTACCTGCAAGCACACTGGGAAAACTGTGTAATAAGTAGACAGTAACAAATAATTCAGGTTTAACTTGTTAAGGAGCATTTAACATAGCAATTTTACGTAATCAATTTTCATGTAATGGAAAACTAGGCAATAATGAATATGTCTTCTATACTCTCTGGTGTTCAACTACCTTACGCCAACTGAATAAATATTTTTATTTCAAAACACAGGCCACCTTCAGTTGGTTTTGTATTTGCATGAAAGAAGCAAAGAAGAAATAAAGAGGCTACAACTGCGTTTGCATTGTCAGACAGCATTCAAAAATATAAAGGCTAAACCTACCATTTTAATAATTCTTTCCAAAGACAAAAATCCATTAATAAGCGAAACATGTCAACAAATTAATTAAATATTTTATAGTCAATGTAAAGTTATGCAGTGTTAAATTTTATTTTTTATAGTATCACATTCACTACTGATATGCTCTGCAACAGATAATACATTCTGAATTTTTCTTTGTTTATTAACAAGCCCTTGTAATTAACTTCCTTTTAAATCATAAGTATGATACTATTTTAATTTCCCTCACATTCTCTACCCTATCATTTGGAATCACATTAAGCTGACTCTTAGCAGGCCACCTGGTGTAATTCTATGACATTGAAGTGAGCTGTTCTGGTATGCAGGAAACACTGACAGTCTTCTGTACTGAAATCCATTTCTCTAACTGATGACAGAACTGGGGGAAATTAATTTTTGCTATTCATAAATACCTGACAGGTTTAATGTAAATGTTTTGAAAAAGACCTCAGCATATACTGCACATACATTATATATGCAGCAGTGCACTGGAATATTGTATTTCCAACCCATTCAGTTTCTAGATCACTACTGCTGAAACTTCAAATTTCTCAGATTACTTCCATATTGTAATTTTCTCCACATACATATATACAGCAACAGAGGCCTCCACAAAGCCTTTGAGTCACTAAAAACAGTTAGACATTTAGGACAAAGTGTTTGATAGAAATACTACCAAAAAATGCACACCGAATTGTTTGATAGCAAAACTACAGAGATATACACCATACCTTGCCTGATAGATTAACAAGAAAGGTTTGTGCATATGTGATCAGAGACCAGATGGAATCCTAATACAAACCTTCATGACTAAGAACACTTTCTCGTGAAATAACAGAATATTTCATATTCCTAAAGCCATACCAGCACCCTCAACATTATTGCTAATCCCCAATCCCCACCCCTCTCTACAAAAACAACAAAAATTACTCTAATCGTACCAGTAAAAGCAGATTTGCAAAGGTCTTCTCAACATACACATTTATTTGATTGTCTGGTATCTAAACAAAGAACTGCTACACAGAACAGCTGGGAGAACGAGACTTCTTGTTTTTCATACATCTGCAAACAACATGGACAACATAAAAATAAAGGATCTAGAAGTCAGGAAAGAACAAAATGGGGCATTATAGGAGAGGGACTCAACTACCTAACTCTTCTTATGTGAAAAAATACACTTTTTCCACTATACATTGTGTGATTTTCTTTTAAAGTCATCTATGCCAAAATGCCATTATTTAGAAATATGGAATACAAGACACTGATTTTTTCCTAAA
The DNA here is from genome assembly GCA_035583185.1 of Anabacerthia variegaticeps. Classification (NCBI taxonomy): domain Eukaryota; kingdom Metazoa; phylum Chordata; class Aves; order Passeriformes; family Furnariidae; genus Anabacerthia; species Anabacerthia variegaticeps. The sequence goes on along the minus strand of JAWWEW010000112.1, from coordinate 25,624,989 downwards.
ACTAAAGAAAACAGGTGGGGGGGTTAGTTTTGCTTTTTGTTTGTCTGTTTGTTTGTTTGTTTGATACAAACTTTGATTCTAACTTAGTATAGACAAAGAAATTTACCAGCTGTGAATATTCATCACCTGAGTATCTTTGTGGGTATGTCTGTATGTTAGTGTCTCTTTTGAATTTCGGACACATCTGCTACCTGGCACCAAACAAAGCTTCAGCAGCGCCCAAAAAAAAAAAAAAAGACCATGATCAACAAATCATAATCCTACAAAAATGAGAAATACATTAATTGGTCAGCAAATAGAATTTATTACTCAAAATCATTAGTCATATATTTAATAATTAAATTTCAATTTAGTCACAATTTAAGATATAACAATCTAATGCAATCCTGACTTTAAGGTGAAGACCCCACACATATTGTGTTAAAAAAATTCTCACCCTGCTTCTGTATTTTGCCTAAACTCTAAACAATTGTTGGATATATCCCAAACCCTGAAACAGGATGTAGTGGTACAACTAAAGATAAGCTGGAAGATAAGAATACATAGATAAACCCCACATATTCTAATCAAACAGAAAGAAAAGGCCTATAAGCAATATCAAGTATTACTTTAAAGAGTAATTTCTCAATATACTTTCTGGTATATAGGGTGTTTAAAAATCTACCTTAGCAGTCTATTTTGATGGACTATAACCTAACAGTCTCACAAAATTAAAGTGTAACAATAACATGAAATTAATTTTTAATCTTATTACTGTTGTGAACACTCTTCTTTTACAATGGAAACTATAAAACTTCAACAAGGAAAGTTATAAACTACTTCCAGATTTGAAGAAAATTCTGGATTATGTCTCAGGTGCTCTATCTCGAGGAATAAATACCTCTGGAGATGAAAATGCTGCTTTCCTAACTATGAAAATTATACTAAACCTGTAAACCAATTTACATTTATGTTAAGTGAGTATAATTGAATAACTGAAGTACAATTTCAGACCAAGGGGTTTTGGAGAAAAAGAATACAGCTTCCCTTTGGTGCCACTTATAGCCACATTTGCAGTGAGAGATAAAATAACGTTTTGTTGCCTCCTTAGCAGTTTTGTGGTATTTGCAATTGGTTGTCAGTCAAAGACAGTCTAAAGACAGGACAATTTCTGGTGATAACAACATGTGTAAGTGGCCTAATAGAGGTCTGTGTCACGAAAAGTGTACTTGGAGTCACCCAGAGCCAAGTGCTATTTTATGACACATTTTATGCAAACTTTTCAATTACTTAAACATACGTACACACATTTTTAATATTTTTTTCTCTGCCTCACTTGCAAAAACAAGGTTTAAACTCCAAATATTCAAACATTTAGAAAAACGATAGAGAAACCAATTTTCTTGTATCATATTTGTAGCTCAAAGCCTGAAGAATTTGGCTCTAAAGCCATTAAATCAGGCCAAACGAGCCCACATTTCTTCAACAGACAGAACTGCAACCAAGGCTGAAGAAGTCAGCAACTTGTTCTTATCATTGGAAAACACAAAATCATTGGCCAGGCAAAAGGAAGCACAACCTGCCTTCCTTGGAAGGGATTTGTCCTGTGCTATTTGTATAAAATTGCTCTCTTGCCTCTGGTGCCTTAGGAAGTCCAGCGCCTTTCAGAGAATTAGGAGTCCTCCTGCCTGCACACTAACTAGGGGCAGTCGGAGTGGGAAGGAGGAACAAGCCTAGCAATTCCAGGAAACGCTCAATATTCTCAGGTTTTACTAAAATCTCTACCCCAGGCAGAAAAGGGGGCCTGTTCAAAAGGCAAACTAGACTATCCCAGCAGTCCACGCTGTCAGGAATATGTATACCTGTGGAAAACTAACAGCCCCCACTGGCTGCTGTAGGAAAATGGTGACAAAAATGCCATTCTTGTGCACTGGAGCAGAAAGTGACAGTGAGGAACCAGGAGTCAAACCAGCATACACTTTTCTGATTTTCACTAAGGAAAGGTCATCTTCAGCATGGGAATATATACATTCACAACCATGTCAATAATACTGTGGACTTTTTTTACTGCACAATTTCATGTTGGTTTAGTAAACATTTAAAATTTTATTAGTTACTCATGAAGAAGAAAATTACCAAAGAACTGCACAACTGTCATCAAGGTGGGTAAGCATTATCAGATCTATGCTATAGGGCACGTATCAAACCATACAAATGATTGTAAAAAAAAGGAAAAGCTACCTTTCAGGAAGAAGATTTCTTTTTAAGTCACCTTTTTATTTTTTACTGCGTTGAAACATCTTATCTCAACTAATGCTATGGGCCAGTAATCCAATTCAACTCACTAAACCTGGAGAAGGATAAATATTTCATTGCTTAACAACTAGATCTACTGCCTTATTTTATTCAGATTACTAATGTGGCATGAATGTCTACAAGCTTTCAGTCAGTTAATTTAAACCTCACATGACTTAATTATCCTAACTATTTAATACTTTTATAAGTTTTTCATACTCATTCATGTGATACTCTCAATAAAATTACAACACATAGGAAAAAATAGCGTAGTTATATACAAACATATTCAAACTAATAATAAAAGTTTAATCTTAAATGAAGGAAAAATGCTAACAGCAGTGCATTTCCTCAATTATGATACATCACTCCTTACATTCCCATTCAGTGTTCCACACCAAAAAAATCTCTGGGTTAGTTATGTGAACTACCACGTGTTCCAAGACTACATTCCCTTTTGCACAGTCTCTGTACAAACATACTTGGCACATTTCATCTGAGCACAAAACCAAGCATTAGAGATAAGAAATCAAACAACCCAATCGGACAGCTGAGGATAATACATGTCCTTATGTTTCATTATATTATATGCTACTGTTAAAAGAAAGAAAACCCAAACAAATCCACACACTACTGAGGTCTATCAGGTTATGAAAAGGATCCCATTGTATTTTTTTAAGATTCTTTCAAACACAAGATCATCAGTGTTAGTAATGTTTATAATTAAAGCACTTGTGGAGAACCAGATTTCTGATATCATAATGGTCATTCTGCAAATAACCTTTAATAACTATAATGTGTTTTTCAAGAAATAACCTTTAATAACTATAATGTTTTTCAAGAATTTCTGAAAATAGCAAGATCATTTTTTCAAAGTACATCATATAGTGACTATAAGGAAAACTTTCATATAACAAATTTTAAAAGTGATGCAAATAAAAGCATGCCCTGATGAAGTTTGAGAGAAAAGCACACAAAAAAAAGAAACAAAAAATTAAAATCAACTGGCAGCATGTAGAAAAATTATTAAAATAAAAATCACTTCCATTTAAAAACAAATTACCATAATTTTATGTTCGTGTTTTAAAAAGAACATACTCTTTCTGTTGTCAAATTAATATCATTAATTCCATTAACTCCAAGGCAAGTCATTAGATAACGCTTTTCTTTTTTATTTGACTAAGGTATTCTAACAGAATAGTGTTCTTCAGAAAAGGTGTGCTGAAATGAAGGCTTCCTTCTGCCTTTTCTACTAGTTCAACAATATGTAGAATCATTGTCCTCAGACAAGAGATAGGAAAGCAAAACCACTGAACTTTCGAGAAATCATCCAGCAATGCATTGAATAACCACCGTATCTTTTTCATTATCTTTCACCTGTTTGTGGAAAGAAGCCCAGTGTCTATTCAAAACTAATTCAGCTCTTTTTCACACTGCTAAAAGACTGGAGTAAAGTGACTTGTGCCTGTTTATATGCTCATGCCTCCATCATAGCTGGTGAAGGCAAGAAAGAAATGATCCTTATAAATTTTGCCAGGAGAAAGTTAGTATTGGCACCCAAAAATGACCTGAGTTAGGGCTAGGCAGTCCAAGACCCTTGTGATAAGAAGTTTCAATATAGCAATGGACCACACACTATGAAATACTCACCATTAGCTCACCTGAGCCTCCCCTTTCTCTGTTCATTTCTGTATCAAACTCTTAGAACTATCAATAGTGACTTTCCTGGAGGAGCTGACAACTCACAGTGGACCAGCTGCTCAACGTTTCCCCTCTAAATAAACACCCATAACGCTTGTGTGTCATTCACCTGATTCTAAAGGACAGACAAATAAATTCAGACCACAGGCGGGCTCCCTACTCTAATACAGGCATGCAAAGACCATATTTAACTGCTATAGATGGTCACTGAACATAGCATAAACAGATGGAATGCTGTCCTAACATCAGGCCTCAACATTTCAGGCTTTTTGAATCTTTTCTACAATTAAGCAAAAAACATACATTTTCTACTTAGTCAAACAAAATTTAATATATTGCAAATTTTATGGAACAAAAATAGTAAAAATTACATAAAAGCCTACACAGTAACTCTTTAATTTTAATAATACTCAGTACATTTTTCACTTCGATCTATTACAAAGAATCATAATGTAACTTCACAAAACCACTGAAAACTGTTTTTGCCATAAATAGCAGGGGAGGGGGAGGAAGACACAAAATGAAAAAAACCCACAAGAAATCAAGAGAAAGGGAAAAGATAATATTTTTCTCATAATGGACTCTTACACTGTACCATTTTTATTACTTTGTTAGAAAAGCACAACTTCTCACCTGGAAAGAACATGGGATTCTTCTTTTCTTTCTTACACATACACATGCATTGACACAGAGAGATAGGTGAAACCCTAACTCTAGATGTCGCTAATACAAGTACAGAATTTTACACAAATGTAACTATTATCTACATCTCCATAATAGCAAAAATTCAAAAGCAAGACCTCCTTAAATTCTTATAATGAATGAAAAATTAATGGATTAACATTTCTACAATGCTTTATTGCTCTATCTGGTTTAGAACACTGAAGCTATAATACCTCACTTGTAAAATATCGGGATCCCAAAAAAAGTTTCATTGTAAGAAAATAGCATTGTACATGTAACAAAATAGATGACATCCAGTTGTATTTGCTTGCACTACTGAATATCTCTTAAATGACTGAGTACTTTATAAGAAAAGGTACACCTGCTTCTCAGTAGCTTTCTGTGTTTATCCTAACAAAACAAAATTGTTTTAGAATCAACTGTGCTGTGTGTTGGCGCCTTAAATGAAACAAGCAGAAGGAGTGTTGTGCATTGCTGCAGAACAGGGGAGGATCAGTCCGTTTACACAACTGAGTTACTCCTTCACAAAAGGGAAACTGCACTCTCTTTTTGAGAAGAAAAGAGGTTTTAAGATGTTTTACTAAAACACTTGCAAAATATGACTTCTAAAACTGTCTGACATAAAAGGCATACAGGAAATATGATGGTAGAGGAATGGGACAACTGGTTTCACCAACACGAGAGTACAAGCTATACAGGAATAAGAAAGTAATAAAGCAATTGGATTAATTGGAAAGAAAAAACTTTCTAACATATCAGAAGTTTGCCAAGAGATTGCAATACCAACAGATTACCAGTATAGAAAGCAATTAGTAACTGGAAACAAGAACTTACGGAAAAACTACATGAAGCAGCTGCAGAATACGTGGGCAACACCAGGAGTAACAAGTCTCAAGGATCAAAAACTATTCACTCTAGAGTGCTAAAGGAATTCAAGAATCAAACAGTGGAATTATGGTGTGTACCCTTTCACTTAAATTGTCTTTATATGTGTCTTTATAAATTGTCTTTACATGTGCCTGACTAGGACATTAAGATAGAACCAGGGCTCTCCTGCAGAGAGAAATCCTGCCTCAACAAACCCCTATTGGAGACAATCAGCCCGGAAATAAGAGAGTTTCCACTGATATAGTCCACCTGCATTTCCAAAAGATATTTGATAGCTCTGAAATAAAAGCTGCAGTTCTTGTGTAGAGTAAAAGACAAAAAGTATTATTAAGATATAAGACACAAAATACAAAATTAAATATATTGTCAGTTTGCAGAGTGAGGGGAAGTAAATGTAATAATTCAAGAGTCTGTCCCAGGACACTGGAAAAGTTATTGAAAATGCAGGTGTAGCTTGGTTATACATGGTAATAAATGCAACATCCAAGTGAAAAATAATTGAATGACTAGAGGGGACTGATGAAACTGAGATATTAATGGCACATTAAAATCAAAATGGAAAATACAATGCAGACAAATGTGAAGCAATGCACAAAGCAAGGACAATCCTAAATTCACAAACAAGCAATTGGCACAGAGCTGGCAATTGCAAGATCAGGAGGTTAAAATAGCTACTTCTGTGAAACTGGTACAAAAAAAACCCAGGGGAAAAAAAAAAAAGTTTTAGGAAAGAGAAAGAATATCATTATGTCTCTGTATAAACTTATAATAAGCTCACATATGGATAGCTGCACACAATTCTGAGCAACACTTTCAGGAAAGGTATACAACAGAATTAGAAAAACTTGCAAGGGTAACAAGAATGACTAAAGGTCTGACATGACAAAAAAATAACTAGACTGATAGTTATTACATGTCCACACAAGTACATTCTAGGTTATTACAACAGTATTGCCACAACTACTCTATGTTGTTGTGTTGCTGTAAACATGTGAAACTGTTACAAATAGCCTTAGTCAGGAGAATGGGTTTAGAGTATCAAACACCATGCTCTATTCGATATGAAGATGAGGAATACTGGAAAAGCATGGAAGTCTCAGGTCACATCCTTTTTTAAATGAATATAGCATTCTATCTATTTTACTGCCTCTAATCTTTTTAACCAGGACGCAAGTGCAGGAATGGCAGTGGCAGTGATAGTCTGCAAGGATTTTATTTGTCATAAAGTTAGATATAAGGATAAAACAAAACAAAATTGCATATCTGGACACCTTATACAATGCATTGTGGCCAAGATCAAAATTATATCCACAAATGATTGGAACCTTTCCTAGCCAAAGCAATGGTGTTTATACATCAGCAGTAATAAAATGTTAATGTTGCACTTTCAGTTATATATATCTAGCTATAATTCCAAGATTTTGATAATATGCAATGCAAATAAACATCAGTTTGCCCAACAAACCTCTGGTCACAGCCAGGTAGCAGACTGTGTGGTGAACTGGGATACAGTAAAAGAAAAACACAGCACAAATCAAAAAATTCCAAAATCTCAAGCAGGAAGAAAAGTATGTCCATAGCTGTGTCCTAAGGCTAATATCAAAAAACCTCATCTAATTACACACCCAGGATTTCAAAGAAACAGAGCAACACGTGTAAGTGATTGAACGTTTACGTTTTTATGACCTATTCTTGTTGAGCACAACACCTCTTGCTCACACTACTGACATCCAGTAGTGAGCCCTAAGGGAGTTGTTATAAGTAAGGGTTTCTGTATGTCTCACTGAATAGGAATACAAACTGACAGAAAAATAACTCAAAATTGCTATAAAATGACTGGTACCTCCCAACGCACAAGCAAATGACATGCACTTTAATGTAACACATTTCTCCTCATTTTGGAGTAAGCTAAAACATACTTAAGAATTGTATAAAATGCTTGAAAAAAATGCTACTTGTGTTAAAAATGAAATAAAATTATAAAGTTTAGAATCCTTGATTTTATTAATCAAATGCTGCTAGTCCTAAACTATGTCATTTGGCTTGTAAAAAAAAATATTGAAGCAATTTGGGCTTTTTTTATTGAAGTAATGGATGAAAATATTAAAATTCTTTGTTTAGGACTTGTGTCTTCTTGGCACAAAATTGCACTGGAAAGCTGTCACAATGGGATTTGACTACTCCGAATAATCCTTAATGTGGAATGCAATTTTCTACATGGTAGCTGCTATGTAGAGAGCTAGACCCAGAGCCCATCTGCCTCATGACTTCACCAGTAGCTACACATTCTTTGCAAGGTAAAAACAATGCACAGCTCCAAGGCACAAGAAAACTCTTCCCTCCAGTGCATGGGATGGTGTGGAAGAGTAGAGCAGTCCTTCTCCTGGAAATCCTGCCACCTGCAGTTTTGGGGGATCTTTGGAAAATTAGCAAGATTCACCCTTTGTTTCTACAGTTCCACCCATCTTCTCTGAAGTGGCACAAAAGTGATACTTATGCTAAAAAATCAAGTACAACCTTGATGTTAATATAAATTGATTTTCCCTATAGAGCCAAGCGCAGCCAGCACCCAGATGACTGGTGAGGAGTCATACCACAGCACTGTAAATGGAGACCACACAGGGCTAACAGCACAGGAGTGTGAACAGAAAGACAGCTACCTGGGCCTTGGCAAAAATCTATCTCATCTGCAGGCAACCGGACTAATGCATCCCACAGACTACAAGGCCAAAAATAAGTCTTCTAAGTGTATAACAGAAAAGCACATAGATCATGTCATATGGGAATATCAATGAATCATGACACAGACATGAAATACAGTTATTTCCTTCTCTTGTGCTTTCTCAAACAGAACTGACTGCCTCATGTTAGAGGCTCACTGAGTCTGATTAAATCAATTTATTTCTGTTAGTCCATTTTGAGTTTCTAAAAACACTTCCAACTCACTTGTGTGGGACAAGTCATTCAGAGTACGTAGAAACAGAGGAAGAGAAAGGTGACCATCTTCTAGAATAAAGAAAAGACTCTAAGCACAAGATAGGAACCAGCTTAGGTTAACCCACTGTAAATAACATTTATTTTATAAGAGTATCATCAAGAGACATGATCTTTCGGCAGTGAGCACATGACTTTTGCCTGCGGGGAGGAGTGAGTATTTCATTTGATTCCAGGCTTGTGACCAGTCCTGTCAATAGAACTTCTGCCTCTGACAATTTCGTAATTTCATTCCCTCCAAATTTAACCCCAGAGAATCCCGTCACAGTGAAATTCACTTCACAGTGGACTAACATGAATTTACATGCAGGCTCTTCAGATGCAACTAAATTTTCAACCAATCATCACTGCTTTCCATCTCATATTTGCCCAGCAATCAGGAAAAGAATGCCATATAGGCTCCAGAAACACATGTTTACAGTTATTAAATCAGTCACAATTAATGCATTAAGAAACAAAAATACTGTTTAGTGAATCACCAGCAATACAACCGTCATGTTAAGGAAGAGATTCTTGATAATCGTAAATAGCATAGGTACTGCTACTGTATTTTATATACATGAATTTTCATCATCTATATTTGCACCACAAATCACACACAGCTCATTTGAAAGCCTAGTACCACAATCTGTTTTGCATTTATTAATGCAAAATAAGGAATGCTGTGAGTGAACCCACAACTTCCAGAAAATTTCTACACCAGTTTAACCTTTACAGACCCTATGGTGAACCAATAATTGGCAACGTTCAGTTCACTACATATGGGAATTCTGGAAACCAACACATGTGCCTCTTCAAAACTTTGTGTTCTTCAAAATAAATTATTCAAAATAAAGAAAAAGGTCTATGACACATAGCCCCAAGGCCCCACACTAAATTTGCTCAGATGATTAAATCCAGCTGAGCTGAAGAGAACTGATATTGAAAAGCGATGCTTCTTTGAGAACAGATCCCTTCTTTGATGATGCAATCAAGTGTCATCTTCTTTCTGACCACAAAAAGAAAATCTCAGTGAAGTTAGACTCCTCCTTGTCCTGTGTGATACCTGTCGAAAACTACTTGGAAAATCACTTAAAAATAAAAACTTAAAACTGAAGGATGATGATGTTTTTCAGATTTTGCCAGTATTAACTGCAAAACTTGACACAGGAAAAGAGATAAATTCTCCCTACAACAGAATCATCAAAAGTCACATATTCTACACCAAACTTCTTGCAATGTCCCATGACTGCAAGAATGATCAACTCCAAGGCAACCATGAAACTGTGTGGGATCTGCTGCTCAAGATGGATCCCTGTAAATCTATGCGGCCTGATGGATTCATCCAAGAATCCTCAAAGAGCCGGCTGATGTCATCACAAAACCTCTCTCAATGATTTTGGAGTGGTCTTGGGAATCTGGAGAGGTCCCAGCTGACTGGATGCTGATGAACATTGTCCAAATTTTCAAGAAGGGCAAGAAGGAGGATCCCAGAAACTACGGACCTGTCAGTCTCACTTCGGTGCCTGGTAAAGTTATGGAGAAGATTATTCTGGGAAGTATTGAGAAACAGCTGAAAGACAACATAGTCATTGGTTGCAGCCAGCACAGCTTCATGAGAGGAAAGTCCTGCTTATCAAACCTGATTTCCTTTTATAATGAGGCAGCAATCTCTTTGGATTTCAGTAAAGCTTTCAATGCTGTCTCTCCCAGGATCCTTCTGGACAAATTGTCCAGCACAGCTGGATAAACACATTGTGTGGAGGGTGAGCAATTGGCTCATGGATCAAGCACAGAAGGTCATAGTGAATGGGGTGACATCACACTTGTGACCTGTCACTCGTGGGGTTCCATGGGGTTCCACAAGGTTCCATCTTGGGCCCTGTGCTCTTCAACATCTTTATAAATGACTTGAACATAGAACTCAAGGGGTTACTAAGTTTGCAGATGACACAAAAGTGGGAGGAGCCATTGACTCCCCCAAAGGCAGGGAGGCCCTGCAGAGACCTTGACAAATTAGAGGACTGGGCAATCACCAACCAGCAAGGGGAAGTGCTGGATTCTACACCAGGCATGGGGCAACCCCAGATGTTCGTACAGACTGGGGAATGAGATGCTGGAAAGCAGTGCCATGGAAAGCACTGGGGGTCCTGGTTGATGGCAAGTTGAATATGATTCAGCAGTGCCCTGGCAGCCAGGAGGGCCAACCCTGTCCTGGGGGGCATCAGGCAAAGCATCACCAGCCAGTTGAGGGAGGGGATTGTCCCACTCTGCTCTACACTGGGGTGGCCTCACCTTGGATACTGTGGGCAGTTTTGGGCACCACAACACAGAAAAGATATTAAGGTATTAGAGAGTGTCCAAAGGTGATGAAGATGGTGAAGGGCCTTGAGGGGAAGCTGTATGAGGATCAGCTGAGGTCACTTGGTCTGTTCAGCCTGGAGAAGAGGAGACTGAGGGGAGACCTCACTGCAGTTACAACTTCCTCATGAGGGGAAGAGGAGGAGCAGGCACTGACCTCTTCTCTGTGGTGACCAGTGACAGGACTGAGGGAATGGCCTGAGGTTGTGTCAGGGGAGCTTTAGGCTGGATATTAGGAAAAGGTTCTTCCCCCAGAGGGTGATTGGGCACTGGAACAGGCTCTCCAGGGAAGCGGTCACAGCACCAAGGCTGACAGAGTTCAAGAAATGTTTGGACAATACTTTCAGGCACAGGGTGTGCCTCCTGGGGATGTTCCTGTACAGGGGTAAGAGTTGGACTCAGTGATCCTTGTGGATCCCTTCCAACTCAGCATTGTCTGTGATTTTGTGAAACTTCAACAACTTTCAACATGGTTCAAACATGTAAAACACGTCAAACAAATTACAGCATATCAGAGTAAACTCACACTGACAACTGATAAAACCCCTTGACCATCAGGAAAATATTTTTCACCAAGAAAAAAATAAACCTCCTCTCTCAGTCTTGATTATCAAGGAATTGCTATACATTACTTTGGAAGAAGGGACTAAGATCTAAAATTCGTAACTTTCCTGGATAATAGAAACAAGGAATTTGGTAAAGATGCTGGTTTTCTAGTATACTGCAGTTCTCCTTATGTCTGACTTCCTTCAACTCTCTCAGCATTTTAGAGCCGTAATTACCAGTCTATCTCTGTATCCCAAAGCTCTAATGACCTGATCACCTTGTCAGGTTCTCCCCCCCATTTTCACTTTTTCCTCTCAGATTACCTCATTGATTTACATAATTATATTCATTCCAGAGTAGCCATTTATTCTAATTTGCATCTGTTTGAATTTTGCTGCTGTTTCCTTTTCAGGAGAAGGCTTCCATTGCTAAAAGCTTATTCATTTCCTCAAAATGCATCCCATGGTCTAATGAAATTTATTAACTTATACCTACAAACATTTTGGTAAGCATGTTAGGAGGATTATATGGAGCCAGCAGCATGCCCTCACAGCAAAGGAGGCCAACTGCATCCTGGCCTGTAGGACTAGAAAGCCAGAGAGGAGATTGAGAGAAGTGATTGTCCAGTGTTGGACAATGTCAGAAAGGCACTGAGGAACAAGAGGGTCACCAAGCTGGTCAGGCAGCTGAAGCACAAACCCTGTGAGGAGGGGATGCTGAGGGAATGCGGGTTGTTCAGACTGGAGAAGATAAGGGCAAAGGCCCATCCACTACCTACAAGGTTATTATCGAGACGGTGAAGCCAGGTTCTTCACAGCAGTGCATGGTAGGAAGAGAAGCAGCAATGGACATAAACTGAAACTGGAACTGCTTCAAATGGAAGGGAAAGCTTTTTCACCATGAGAAAAGTCAAGCACTGAACCAAGCTGCCCTGAGAAGCTGGGTTGTCTTCATCCTTGAAAGTTTTCAAGACCAGACAAGAAAAAGCCACAAGCAATCTGGTCTGATCTCCATAGTAAGACCCTGCTTTGAGAAAGTGGTTGGGCTACTTTTATCTCCCATTAAGTTCCTGTATGATAAATGTCAATAAAATTGTTATTGTTTATTCCTTGACTTGTGGGTATGCTTCTTGAAAGCCCCCAATTCCTAGATTTGCAGAAACAGTGAATACAATGTCGCACAGATAAGCTTCAACTGGTGTTGAAGGGAGCATGGGGTGGTGGACGATCAGAAAAAATGTGCTAGAGATAGGACAGCTGGCATTACAAGGAACTTCTCTGCCTAAGTTTCAAACCTTTAAAAGAAAGAACAGCATCACTTTGTCTACAAAAATATTGTGAAATAAATAAACATAATTTTAGAAAGTGCTCAGGAGACCAATTGTCTGTAAAAAGCCCATTTGAAATTAACAATTCTATGTACAGACAAGAGTCTGAATAACTATCAATAAACAAAGCATGAATCTGTGCTCCAGAAATTAGTATTTTATCAAGTGTTTTGCTTCATAAGAAAACATGTCAAAACAAAGAAAGCAACAATAATGTTTCATGATTTAAGAAAAGCTATAAAGTGAATACCATAAAACTAAACCAATACAAGCTATCACAACATCCCAAGTTGCAAAAAAATATTCACAGCACAGTATTCCACTTGGTAAAGACAAAGCAAACAAAAACTCTCAGTATTTTCTTCCTGCTTAAAATGCAAGAGTAAGCTACCACTGTACTTTTAAAATAGTACTGAGAACAGAAAATTAGATGAAAAAACTACAAATATTATGCTTGATCCTCAAATATAGTACACAATAATTTCCTTGAAGTACTAGTTTAACAAGCTATTTTGGTTCTGCATTTTTTACAAGGCAATTCTGAAAAAGATTAGACTACAGAGTGAGTAGTTGAAGGGTTATTAACCCCAAAGAGAATTTACTCTAAATACCCTTTAACAGTATGTAGATCACTATTCCAGTTCAGGCAGACATCACAAGTACACTCTTGTGTACATGGCTTTTGAGGGATAAGAGTGGATAAGCCACTTCACCTCAGGCTGGAGGAAAGGAAAGTAGACAGTCACTTTTCCAAACCAATTTACATCCTAAAATAGGCAATAGAACAGTTTTGCTAACACTAAGAGATTTAATACACACCAAAAGTTAAGATGCCCCAGTGTTTAACTTACAGTTTTTGGAAACATTATGTAATGTCTCAAGCTAGAGCATCATCTCTAATTGCAGTATCAACATTAAATTATAAAAACATATAGCAAAGGGCAGTCCCTACAAGAGAGTTTAGAGTTTAGCATTCAAAATGAGAGGTGAGAGATAAAGGAATACAACTGTCAAAGAGATGAGAAAATAGAGCACAATGAAAAGAGGAAAGTGCTCACAAAAAACCAGTCTAAAACAAATAGTTGTACCACTAACCTCGTTGGCCTCTGGATCTGCCTTCAAATGACTTAAAGTCATTTAAAGGGGCACACAATAGCAGAACCAAGAAATATAGTCCAGTCTTCAGAGTCTCAAGCTAATACTTTATTTATAAGACCTATCATCCCAGTTAATTTGCCTGCTGGAAAATGTTTGGAGTCAGGAGAAAGCAATCTACAAACCAGTCACTGTCAGACCCAAAGACACTTCCTTAAAGGAGAGCAAATACTGGCAAAGCATCGCTTTTAGGTTTGCATATTAGGAGGCAAATCAATTACTTGGAGCTATTTCAGACTTCGAGCCTTTCCTCAGGAGACAACTACATGAGACAAAGCAGTGAATATTCTAAATTTTGCAAACAGTAGTTTTACTTCTGTCAAGTCACACAGCAGTTATTTTTTCCAAGTTTATTTATGTCTACTTTATGTACAACTACTAGCCCTTGAGTCACTTGATTTCCCATGCCATATTGTGAAATTTTACACTTACTTACAGATTTCTGATGCTCTGTATCTAGACTTCATTAATTTAAAAAATAGTGCCTACTTCAGGGCAACAACTTATCAAGGTCAGCTCAAATCAATACAGTTTTCATATTTTAATATGGATAATGCTACATCTAACTGTCAGATAACATTGTTCATATCTCATGCCCATTTAAAACTGATCCCTCTACTTTCAATAACAAAATGGAATTACTGACTTTTGCAATTGTTACCAGCTGTTCTACTTTAAAAAGACAGGTTTCTAAACAAAAAAAACCCTTGCTGTGGCATAATGAAAAAAAAATAAATATTTAATGGAAACCAAATTCATAAGAGGACTCATCATAGCATGAAGATTTGCATAATCATTGAGAAACCACCAACTGAAAGAGAAGGGAGATATATTTGACCTTAACTTACTGCACAACACCCCTCATCTCATCAGAAATTTTCCATTATCTAGCATGGTCACAGCAAAGAAAAGACACGTGTATGAAAAATAAACTTTGTTACAGTAATAAAATACAATCATTCAATAAGCTAATATGCTGTGCAATATTTAGCTGCTCAAAGTTTGACTGAATGTTTGTAGTCAACATCAATGAGCAGGTTCTACATTAATGTTCTCCTGGTCTTTAAAGTAACTTCCTATGAGCTTAGTTACCAGAATAGGTGCCACACAATACATTTTCTCTGGGAACACATTAATGGGACCTTAGCTTTTACTTAATACTAGTTACTATAGCATGTGCTCGTACTTCCTGTGATTATAGTCACAGCCCTCTCATTGCAGTCTTCCTAAAGAGAACATGACTGATGACTCTGTCCATTGCTAAAGCCACCTTTGTCCAGGAAAATTAGAAGGTAGCAAAGAAAATCACCATTAAAGATGCACATGTAAAAAACATGAGAAACTTGTAACATGGCAGGTTTTAAGAGAAAAGCACATCTCAATCTACTAGAACACTTTAGGCAGTTTAGCAATAATGTGTAAAAGAAAAACAAATTACCTGTCTCTGGACTTTCAGAGCCACATAAATAAAAAGACACATTTAGAGATTAATTTAATCACAGCAAGCAATGAAGAAAATCACTAGACAAAATTCACATAAGAACTTAAGATTTCAAACTATACAGAGCCAATTCCAGGAAAGTGATATAGAAAACAGAATTATAACAAATCATCTGCAGAAGATATAATACAGTCAGTTTCCCAATTATTATTGTTGATATATTTCTTCATTCTATGGAAAACAAAAGAAACATCACATATTTACAAGGAGCAGAGTGGTTCAGATCAGACTGAGCCAGGAAAAACTGAAAAATCATAAAAAAACCTCATGTTGGCACATACATACTAATTTAGACATATTCAGCATTATCCCTGTTAAAAGAAGCTGAGATATACCTAGTAATTATACTAACATTACTATTTTCAGGAAAAAAAATCTTCTTGTATATAACTCAGTAAAAATACCTATTTAACACGAAACAATGATCAAAAGAACAAATGGAATGCTATTTTTTAATAACAGTACTATATGATGATGCAAATTCTCAAATATTTTCTCTACTTAAACCCAACTCACACTACTGATAGGAGAAGTCCACAAGGGCAATGCAAATTGTAAGAGAAAAGGAGTGGCATCTGAACCAGAGCTGTTAAAGCATTTCCACTGTGTCTGGAAAGGGGAAAAAAGCAAAACTGATGCACATAAAGCAACCAGTAACAAATCGGTTTGCTTGGGCAACTTATATTTGAAAAACCCCAAGAAACAATAGAAATGTCTTAAAATTAAATAAAGGGAAAAATCTTTCGAAGTAAGTCTAATAATGTATTATTAGGATGTAAAATAGAGTATTTTTTTACAAAATAACAAATATATCCGTATCATATGTACAGGTCCCAAAGTAAATAAAAACATAAACAGCATAAACACATTTTTATTTCTTTTTAGGCATTCCCGAATTATCAGCCACTACCTTAACCAATGTCAGTTTGGGATGAATGCTACAAAACATTCCCCTCAGAAGCTGCTGCACTGCAAGAGGAAGAAGAAAAGGAAAGAGTTACAGCCATTAGGGACGGCAGATTCCCACCCATCCCAGGATCTGTCTGTGGTACACAGCACATGGGGGATGTTGCTGCCATGTCCCAGTAATTGCAATTTAAAGGACTGAAGAAACACAACGGTCTTGGGAAAATTAATGTGTCTTTCTGTGGCCATAGCTGCTGTCTCAGCACTGTGAGAAGAAAACACTACTGACTGCAAGAATTTATCAACTGAGTAAGGTGCACCCAAGAGTGATATTTCTTCACAGGGATTTCACTTCAATGTGATTTTATTATCAACCTGCATTACAGGAACATACATAAATAGCAGCAACATAAAATAAATATGCAAAACTACTCTATTAATAATTCATGGTTAAATGAGTAACGCCCTGCCAGTGGATGTGGAAATAAATCCAGCAAGTATTTAGGCAATTTATGGAAGATACACCGATAAAACGATTAAAAACAGTAACACAGGCACCATCTTAAACAGAAGTTGCTAAATCACAGATTCGCACAAGCTGGGGGAATGCCTCAAAGAAACAGTGCTCTGTACCTTTTCACCCTCCTGGAGAATCCCCAATAATCACTCTAGATTAGGAAACCCTTTCAGACCTTTGATCAGATACAGTACAGGGGCTCTTATGTTCTTCAACTGACCACTGTCCAAAAACCCGTAAGACACAGGGTCTGCATTACAGGCAGCAACAGGTATATAGCATTAACTATAAAGGCAGAGGAAGAGAGGAATAAAAAAATAAATTTTATAGTGCATATATTGTCTTCCAAATACAGAAACATCCCCATTTTAGTCCTTAGTCCCATTTAGCTAATTTTTTATAAGGATTGAAAGAAATGATCATTCGAGAGACATCCCCTCTGGGGGACAACGTAGAAGAAGCTGTAAGAGGACAGGAAGGAGAATTTACTTTCTCACAATGAAAGCACTAACACTAGAGAACTGTGTTACTATTGGAAACAAGGTACAGTATGGGAGCATAGTTCAGAGGAACTAGTGTCATACCCCTTTGCTGATGACTTTGTCCACATTTCTATTTCCACCAGCATTCTATGCAAACTAGTAATTCACATCAGCTCTCTTGCAATGCAAACACCTTTGGCACATGAAGATAGAGTCGGTAACAACAATAAGGGATGCCTGAAACCCATGAAAGGTGTTGACAGTGAAAAAGGAGATGGGGGAGGAAGTGGCCTTATGAAACCAAAACAAAAGCAAAGTTCCCAAATTAACTAGTGATATTCCAAATAGCACTTCGTGCATTCTTCCAAAGTGCTTGAAACTTTCCCTGGATTTACACATTATCAAATGCAATCATAGTGCTTAAATCTAATTATGCAAGATCTCTGCAATAACACTCTGTACAAGTTTTCAAAAATTTAACTGTTAAATTCAAAAGTAAAATTAATACCTTGTGCTTTTCCCCCAAACTGTATCCCGACTTCCATGCTCACTCTGCAGAGGTAACAATTCTTTCTTTCTAATACTTCCCAAAGGACTAAGCTTTAAGTCCTGTGGAGTACTTTGAAGCCAGTGGGAATTTGGAGGCTGCACCTACATACATGTGGTGGTTTCAGTGACCTGAACCCCCCAGCTGTCCTCATTCGTACACTTGTGTCACCTTTGTGGAGAAGTTTTGGTGTGTTGACTTGGATTCTTTCCAGAGTAGACTCAGTGGGAAGCTCCATGTTAGGTGTGCATCAAATGTACTGTAATAGGGACAGAGGGTTCCAAACCAGTAAGTGCTTACTTGAATGACTTCAAGTCACACCAGTGGTGAAAAGCATTTCATCCAACAGCCCAAACTAAAGCTATTCCAAGGCGGAATCCCTAACCTAGACTGCTACAATGCAAACATATAAGCCTTAGCACCAACTGCTTTGATCTAATGATCTGCTTCCACTTGCCAAATTGCTTGCTTACACTGACATAAGCTGAGGGTTCATCACCTCTCTGAAATGTTTTCAATGCTCTACAGATTTCCAGTCATATGCTATAGTTCTCAAAACTAAAACTCTCCTAGGTGCAGAGAAGCAAGTGATTGACAGTCACATAAAGAACAAAGCACACAGCACCAACTATTTTGTTTCCTGTGACTGATTACACTGACGAATTTAAAAGAAAAACAAATCCAATTTTTGTGGGAGATTCTGAATCAATTTATTATTAACATAACCTTCCCTGTTTGGGCAATTATTGAATAATATTTAGCAAAGAACAATTGACAACATGAAGACAAATAATTAAGAAAGTAATCAATTAAATTTAAGAAAATAAACTGACAATATTGCCAGTTACTGTCAACATGGAAGAACAGCTGTGCAGCAGTTAATGAATGTTTTGAGTATTTGGAGAGTTTTATTCACCATTTCAAACATTTAAAATTGTATTTTTCTTTTGTCTCTCAGTAAGAGAGGAATGCTGTGTATGCACAGCTACAGTTTGTAAGAAGACAAAAACCATGGAGAGGTCCTGATCCTGCTCACCTGATTCACACAGCAGGCCCACAGAAGTCTGTCAAACAAAGCTACTGCCACAAATGTGTCAAACAAGATTTGACTAATAAATTGCTTCAGTGCTGTCTCATTCTGTAAAACATTTTTCAGAGGGTTTATGGACTATTTCAGAGCTATATATTAATTCTGTTCCTGATTGATGAATGATTCTATTTAGACAGTTCACTGAAAACAGCTGAACTTCAAAGGCCATATGAAATCATTTATTGTCTCAGTTGTGATTTAGAAACATACCAGCTGAGAGTCTCAGTGTGTATGGTAAGAAGCAGTACCTCCCTATAAGAAATTTGCTTTTTTCTAAAGACAGAAAAAGAAGTTCCTTTCCACAGATGTTACCTAGGACTATTAGACATATCAAAACAACTCCCAAAATCTGCAGTTACATTTTCAGCTGTTAATTTTATTACTCTGTAAGCACAGTAAGACAGTTAAACATAGAACAGAAGAGGCTTATTTTTATTTTCTTACCTGAAAAAGGGATTTAATGATATCTGTCTTTAAAATTTGATCTTCCAGTGTTACTGCACAAACTACTAATACAGGGAAGTTTCCAACAATACGTAGCACCTACACGGAAGTATGTCCTAGAGAACAGGTGGAGGTTTTAACAACGAAAAACTCTGGCTAGGCAAATGTCCAATCTAAGGAGAATGTATTTATGTATGTAGAAGGGTACACTAATGCGTTCATCCAGAAAAGAGGGATCCACACTGATACAGGGGTAAACAGTTTTTATTTATTGTTTCATTGTCATATAAGAAAGCCCACTTCTTACCACTTTATTTGAAATGATTCAATGAGTGAGGTGATTGTACTCTTTTCTTCTTAAAACAAGCAAGAGATGAGCTTCAATGATTTTTCAACACAATTTGAAAAATTACTGGGTAAAATACTTAACGTGATAAAAACATAAAGAAAAAAACCCTGCTAGTTTTTCAGCAGCACGGCATGATATTTGTTGTTCTGTGCTACTTCTGAAGAAAAGAGATGAAATTCAATTCACCAGCCACTTCTAAAAGGGAGAGGGGTTATGTTAAAAATGAAAACAGCATAGCTATTTGCCCAATGGCATATACAATAAAATATATTTGCAAGCAGCACATATTAATTCAGTAGGGGTAATTTAACTAAGCTCTTCTGCTTAAGAAGTTCAAATGGCAAGCTTCTCTCCTTCACTCTAGAGAGCAAAAATGATTCAATGAATATGCTACCTCAGTTCTGAGGCATCTTCATGCAGAGAGTTCAAAATATAGCAATTGTGTTAAAAAAGATTGCTCCAAATATGCATTTGTTTAGAAAAAATAACCTGATGTCAGCCAGGCTTCTCAAAAGCAAAGCAATATTCTTTACTTTGCACCATTAAATCTTCTAATTATCAGACAAAAGCTTACACAGTAACAAAGACGTCATAATCCCAGCACTGAAATCAACTAGACTGTTTTTTTGTTTGTTTTGTTGAGTGTGGTTTGTTGTGGGGGTTTTTTTGGGGTTTTTTTTTTTTTAAATTCCAGGTCTTTCCCTTTGGCTGTTCAACTGTATCTCATAGCATGGCACTATAAAATTCTGGCTCCCGAAAACCCTGTCTAGGAACAATATTAAAAATACAACTTGCAGACAATTAGTTAAACTTAACAGCCAACTAAAAAAGTAAGTTGCGTTCTTCTCACTTCTCACTTTTCAAAGAACAGCACTTTCTCGTAGAACGATCCCATTAGCTGAGCTATGACATCTTTATTCTCGCCCCTCTAAGCCACTCCATTGTTAACCTCCTAAACTGCAGTGACTGCTGCCACCTATGGGATCTCTCCAGGAGCGGTCAGGATTCACTCGGCGGTTCCCTCTGCCGGGGATGTGGGCCTGATGAGCGTGCAGGCACTTTTATTAACAGCAGGTGTCCCCACTTTTGCTGATGTTTTACCTCAAAGTCATTACTTTAAAAGCATTTTCATGTTGCCTAAAACAAACTCCAACTTCTGCCTGGAGTCTAAGTAGTAGCAAGGTGATTTGAGATAGGAAATTGCCGCCCCTGAACTCGTAATTCAGTTCAATAAATGCAATTTTGCAGAAAAAGAAAAATTCCCTTGTTGTTAGCACAGTGTTATCTGCTGTGATGTATTAGCGGGCCCACAGCCAAACAAGTTTCCTTCCAAAGCATAAGTTAAAATAAAACTGAGAAGCTTTTAAGCAGGATAAGATCAGCTCTGTTTAGGCAACAGTTTGTTTCATCACACCAGTGTTGCATCAGAATAACCTCACAGAGAAGACAATGAAAACCATTAAAATACAATTTGAAAGTCCCAAGTAATATCAGACTGAATAGTCCATGCACAAACGTATGCACATACCTCTGGAAGAGCACTAACATTTGCTGTTTAGCTTTCTCAAATCAATATATCTGACTTAAAAACCAAGCAATTGTGCAGAAAGAGTAGTTTTGCTGACTAAACAAGAAAACAAAAGTAAATTTTCTCATCCGTTAAGTGGAAAGACTAGAAATATGGAATTCTACAAATATGTCACCTTTCTCTTGTCAGCCTCTATCCCCTTTCCATTTAATCTTAGGGACCACAGCTCTGTTTGAATACATCAAGGCACACATTCTTCAAAGTCTGCAAGACTGGCATGGGTAACAAAATTATGGCACGGCAAAAGGGCAAATTTAAACTAGACATAATGTAGTTAGAAGCCTAGGTGAAGTAACACTGCAGCAAAGAGGCTCTCATAACGAAGATTCACTCTGTCAAGCAGAACACATTATCAAAATAAATAAAATACCGGCCACAGCTCTCCAAGAGGAATAGCATTAATGGGGAGATTAAAGCTAAGCAGACACTGAATAGCATATACCACTCTGCTATCGGTTTGATTAGAGCAAATTAAAAAGAATGCAATTTAAGAGCAAGGTCTTAAAACAGGCACATTATTAAAGCGAGAGTTTTGCAAAGCACAGATGTATGTATTGAGGTTTGATATAGAAATAATTATTATTCAGAACAATCAGTACGCAGACGAAGATAGAAGAGCAGGAAAGAAACATGAAAAAATATCTAAGAGACATTCCTAAGGCACCAGTATCTCTTCAACTGGGCACAAACAATAGCCCAATTTGTTCTCTACTTACGCCCTTCAGGGCTTAATGATGATAGAGCTACAAGGAAACTGAAATATGTAAAAAGGCAGACATGAGCACATACTTGGTCATTTGACACTGCTTGCAAATCTAGGAGCAGTATTAGAAGTATTCAGCCTTTCTTTTGGTGTGGGGAGAAAGCTATCCTTCTATTTTGCTTTTCAATTTATTTTTTAATTAATACAAAAACTACTTTAGGGCCACCCAACACAATTCATTTTCTATACTAATACTTTTTTCCACCCTTTTGGAAGAAAACAAAAACCAAAGTCACGGCATGACTGACTCTCCTCTGACTAGGTTTAGAACACCAGACCTACAAAAAAATTAAAATGAACAGTTCCCACTCTCCTTCTGCCCCAGTACAGTTTGATATGGAGCCAGAATAGTGACCATGCAGGTGACAAGAGAAATGCAGTCAGGGTGGGAGTTTGCAGAAAGGAGCTTTGGGCACAGTTAGACATTAGATCTGCTTACCTGTACTGTCAAATCTCACCAGCTTTGAGACTTCTCTCTACCTGAATCAGAGCAAACATGAACCTGGGTCTGCTGACTTAAGTAGACCTTCTACTTTTTGGGATATAAACTACTCTGAGATGCAATTTTATGTGATATAATCCAATTTAATGGTGGTTCACCGCCCAAAGAAAAGGCATCTCTTCTCTTTTTACCCTCTTTATTCCTGGTCCAAACAATACATTCCAGCTGCTACCCCTGCATTGGGTTTGGAGATACTGGGTTGTACATCAAGATCCATGAAAGGCTAATCCACCAAAAAAAACCAAAACACTATTTTTCCTTTAGATTAATATACTGACAAGCTCCACAGACACATACCTGTTTCATTCACCACAAGACAGAGGACAGCAGCACAATTCCAGCAAGGAGGGCAGGAGAGCAGCAGCCAGTTAGACCATGAACTGCATGAAGCTGATACACGATACCACTGCAAGGGGGTATACCATTCTTCTCTCTTCCACCAGGCTAATGTCATGGAACTACTCCCTGGCCTCTTCAACTTGCATTAAAAAAAAACCCACACAAACTCACTTAGTCAAATACATCAGTGTTTTTTAAAAGAGAAACAGAAAGGCTGGGACTCCACAGCCTGATGTTCTCTCCTCTCTTTCACAGGTTTTTTGTTTTAATTATTATCATTTGATTAATTCCCTTCCAGGCTGGAAAAGAAACAAATTGAAAACACTGGTTTTAAATTTAATTTTCTAAGAAAGGGAAATCTGTTTCCCAATCTGCTGCTTATTTAGGCAGAGCAGAGAAATCTAGCAAATAAGGCTATTCTGTGAGTAATACCCATCATTTTACAGAAGCTCCTATTCACCTGTGTTTCAGAAATAGAGATTGCTTTAAAATATTACATTACTTTAGTAACTCATGGTTTGGACCTGTCATTTTGATGTCTCTCTAATTTAGGAGTCCAAAAACCCATTCCAGACATTACTCAATCCAAACCAAGTGTTTTGTACGAACAATCTCACAAGCCTTAAAACCAGGTATTCCTTCTGATTCAAAACACTTTTTTAGAATCATATGTGGACTCAGAAATTTCTTTCCTTCTAAAAAACAGATGGTTATACTTAACTATATGGGAAGTGTTCCTATTTCTGATAAGCCTGTATTAAGTCACCCAATCACATTCAGCCATTTTTCATCCCCCTAGTTGTTTTGATAATCAAAATCTTCTTCATACCTGCCCTGTATGTTTTCCTTGGGATGGTTCTAATAGAGATCAGTGGGTTTACTATATA
This sequence comes from Anabacerthia variegaticeps, assembly GCA_035583185.1. NCBI lineage: Eukaryota > Metazoa > Chordata > Aves > Passeriformes > Furnariidae > Anabacerthia > Anabacerthia variegaticeps. The sequence continues at coordinate 25,601,165 of JAWWEW010000112.1, read as the reverse complement.
ATCATCTCTAGCTTGCTGTTCACTATCTGCCTGCAACTTATGCTAGTAGAAGAAGTAGGTAAGTAATTATGTTATTTGTACTCATTGCTGCTGTAGAAGTAGGAAAAGAAGAAAAATAGAGATAAAGCACATGCTGAAGTGATTACTATCCAACCCAAAGGATCCTAAACTTGATTTGCATTGGTACCTAATCAGTGAAGGTGGGGAAGCTGCAAAAGCAGCAACTTTCTGTTCCATTCTAGTCTGCTCACAACCAGAAGAGTGTTTGACTATATAAATAACACTCTGCATTTAAAGTAGCTTGCATATCACTAATCATCCATAGGTCAAAGCATGGGGGACATGACACATAGGCATTCAGTAACAGGGTATGTTGTGAACATTATAACCTACAATATGATTTCTATGCCCTTAAGTCAGTTATCCTAGTTCATAGGTAAGAATGACTAATTATCTTCAGCAGTCTGAATAATCTATCTCACTCTCAATATCTTTCTTGCCTGTGTTGCTTGTGTAGTCCAGGCAGACCAAACCTGGACCCCTGCAAATCAAACTTAACAATTCTGCAAAATTATGCAATGGTTTTGCATATGTACTAAAATCCTGCCAACTTCACACATTGAAACAGTCCTTTTTTCTTTCCTGATTGAACTTAATATGAATCCAGTCTCCAAGAAACATTAAGCTATTGTGTTTGTGTTATACTTGTGTATAACTTCCTGTTATACATCTCCTGTAGCCATTGTAGTCTCTTATTTTCCTATTGAAATCATGTAATTAAATAGTGTGGATATGATTACTTGACTTACTTTACAAGAATAGGTCATCACTAATAGTTTGATGTGATTATGAAGCCCTGTATCTTCAAAGGGACAAAACAATAAAAAAAATACAATACACAAAGTCAATTATTTCCTATAATCTCTCCATTTACTTAAGGACATCACACAAAGCACATTAAAAGTAAACTACATCTATTAACATACCACACAAAATTATAAAACCACTAAATGGGTTGAAAATGCACATTGTTACCATTACACTCATATGCTGCAGGTCTCTTCAACTGACTATAGAATATGAATAGCTGAATGAGAACCACATTGACCATGATGTATATAATTTCCATTTTCAAAATTATTGAGCTTCAAAGAATTATTAAAACCCTGTACTACCACTTCACAGCAACATAATTCTAGAATGTTGTAGTGTCATAATTTTAAATGTACTTGCTATAAACAGTTTTAAAACTGTATTTTTATTTGGTATTACATATCAGATATTACATATCAAGCCAGGTACTGCAGATCTATAGTACTAATTTAAAAAGAAACAATCTTTTAAATGTCATATGAAGAGAGTTTTTATAAAAATATAATGAATTTCATATTTGCACTATTTTAACATCCCATTTTATACAATTATGTGCCACAATTCATATTTAATATATCAGGTCCTCCTTTTCAGAAATACTCCCTCCCACAGAAAAAGAGCAACTAGTTTTGCCAGTTTTTACCAAAATATTCCAAATTCTTGTTAAATAAAAAAGTTCTGAATTTATGATGTACTTTTTCCACGTAAAAATGTACAAGTTTCAATTAATATTTGTTACCCCATCACAATTTGTGGTAACCACTTTTAATATTTATGTATTTATTACAGATGGTCTAATTTATTTTCCCTTTTATTTTTTTCAGTTCTTCCGTTAACTCAAACTAAAAGCAGAAAAAACCCTGGTTTTTAACCTGGGTTTCTTGTAACTACACACGGGTCCCAGATAAAAATTTTCACCCCTCCCAAAACCACTCTCATTTTTGTGGAATCCAAATTGTTAAGAAGTCATTGACACTTGAGTAAAATGGTGGGAATTACTCTGCATTTCCTTATACAATTTCAAAATCTGTTCATACTGCAGGTCAGCATAAAAGCTCTTCCTATTCTCTAACCTTTTTTTTCTCCACAGGAATACCCAAAGCATTTTCACTTTCTTTTCCTTTCTGTGGGTAATTCAGGATGCAATTTCCAAAGTTCTGTGTCACTCCTAAGAGTCTTAGTCGCCTTCGAGTCTGTTCCCAGCCAATCACCAAGACAACAGGTCATGATAGTGAATGAGAGATCTGACCCAGAGTCAATTCACTCAGTCACCAATTTATATTGGAATGACAAGTTAGGTATATGCCTGGAATTCCCCATCAGTACATATAATCTTAATAAGCTCTGTCACCTGTAGCATCTCAGCCCTCTTCCTAGGCAGGTTGTGCCCTGCTCCAGTTTACAAGAACAGATATCATTAGTGGGTTTAGCTCACCTGGTAGCATCTCCCTCTTGGAAAGACTGCCTCTCTCTTCATAGCAGATGTTTCATAATCCTATTCCACAAAGGGTCTGATTTAAATTCTTTTTTACTTGATTCCTTACTTAGGGATAAAATGTGAATATGACCTGGCATCTCTGATCAGAGCAATTTCTTTCTCAGTTTCCCAGTAAATGTTTGGGACCTAAGCAAATGAGGAGACAGTAGGCTTCCAGGCCCTCTGATTCTTGTGGCAGTTCTCAGCCTGAAAGTCCATCAATTTACAATGGGGCTGTAGCCTTGGTGGTTATTTAAGGCAGCAGACTATGTATGCAATTCTCTAAACTATTTTGACTTTGTGGACATTAAGTTCGGGCTCTTCTAAATCTGTGGTTTTGAGTAGATAGCCCTGTACTTAGTATGCTGACTTTGCCAAGGACTGTCAAGGTAGCTGAGGTAAGCTGAAAAGTCAAGCCAAAAAGTCAATCCATCAGGGGCCAAGTGAAGAGCCATAAGCCCAGCCTGAGCGGATAAAGGATCATGTGAAGTTCCTGCCAGCAATTCTCCTGGGATGTTAAACAGTACAAAATGGTCTTCCTCCTTTTTGCCATAGGCTTCTTCAAAGATTAACACAATGTTTGCCAAGCTGCTTTAGTTAGAAAGAGACAAAGCCAATAATCTACATTTTCTCCTTTCACTAGACTCTTAAAGAAATCTACTCAACATCAGTGGTCGCTTCTGATGCTAATTTGGACAGGAAATACTGTGGTCTGATCTTGTCTTTAGTTAAATGAAACTGCTGCTCGCTGCTGTTATGTTTCAGAAAATGCAAAAAGGCCTACAGACCAATCCCTTATGCCAATTATTTTCTTTTTCATCCTTTATGTAAGACGTGCTGAAATTTTTCTACTGACAATAGAGTAGATTCTCCACTAACAATATCTGTAGATCCTGCATTATCACAGACAGGCTGTCCAACTCTTCTGTATTTCTCCATTCCCAGAGCCCTGGAAACCAAAGGAAATATGAGCTTTGAGAGTTGCTTGTCTGTTGGGATTTCTTTTTCTTAAAATTTTGTGAAAATGTTGAATCTCTGGACTTTTACTCCCATTCTGTAAGGTGTTACTCTCACCTTCTGACACACAGAACAAGAGTACCAACCCTGCTACAAGAAGATATCAGCAATTACCAAGCATTTATCTCAGCATAGCAATCTTTCCTCTAATTCCCTAAAGCAGAAAAAACTAACTACCCTTTAATGTTCTCTACTCTGTGAACTGAGGTGAGTTTTGTAACTCTCATTTTTTACAAATATTCTTCTAAATAACTGGAAGTTAAATTATAAATTCCTATTTTCATTGTCAGGGAAGTAAACACATTCCAGTCAATAAGACTGTGCTACACCAAACAAACTTCAAACAATGCCTCTACATAAAACATCAAGGCTAGCCAGACATTGAAGGAAAAAACCTCCAAGCACAACTTTTGCATGGAGTAAAAGAAATATTGCTGGGTTAACTATCTTTTAAATATGTGTTGAATTTCAAATAAGTTTATGACACAACCAAAAATATTCACACACACAAGAGTAAAATGAAGAAATAAAAGCTCTTAATTATAACACATAAAAACTAGGGGGGAAAAAAATGGCTAAAGCAAAGGCTAACAGTCCAAAGAACATTTTTTTGCAAGACACACAATTAACTTCTTTTCTTTGTAAGCTTCAAAAAAAAAATCCCATCACAAGTAGTTCTTACATAAGCAGAAAGGAAAACAAGTCAGCCTTCCTTGCACACGGTTTATGTCCCTAAACCTTAAATCATCTGTTATGGGGTTTGGGAATGTTATAATTGATGACTGAAATAGACTGGTGTTGTGTTTTGGTGTTTTTTGTTTGTTGGTTTGGTTTTTATTTCTACATCTAAGATAGGAAACAGCAATTATGTCTGTATTACAAAATTAACAGGAGGACGACCTGAAGACCAGATAATCATGTCCATTTACCCAGATACATTAAAATGCCACATATTTCTTTGGACATCATTTGAGTTATCCATGAACTAGGCAATATTACAGTGTATCTGCTATGCAACTGGGCTCCCGAGTTCCTGACAAGCAGAAGGAGTCTCCTAAATTTAGAGAGGTGGTTACTATAATAGACCACTACATCTTCCCCCACCAAGTCATGCTGTACCAGCAAAGAGGAAAAAAACCTTCCCAACAAACACAATATGCACCAGAAACTGAGGCCCTGGCAGCATAAATTGTGCATAGACCTCAACAAAGCTAAGCTTGAGGGTGCATAAGGCCACACCACTGATGCAAAAAGATCAAAGCCTAAACCAATTACAGCCTAGTTTCTCAGTATGCCTTTGAAATGTAACAGTGATATACCTTATTTAACACATTATATTGATTTTTGCTAATATTCGTCAGCATTGCCAGTGTGATTTTGGTTATCAAAAGCTTTACACACAGGACTTCCACACATGCAATAAAATCTGAAATTGTGAATAAAAATATTTTAAAGAACCGATGGAAAACAACTTCTAAATTTAGATACATGTTCTGCTATATCTGGCCACCTACTTAAATAGTACCTGTATCTGAGGCAACAGTGTCTAGGTGTAAGCAAACCAGAATAACGGTAACGCTTTATCATAATCCTCTCGTGATGTCAAGGACAAAATTCTTTTCACAGTCAGATCTACATAAATAGTGTTATTTTTTCTAATTTACCTTCAGAATATTGCTATAACACAGTAATTGGGCTTTTATTTTAATCCCTTCAGGGCTATAAAGACAATTTAGCAACAATGAATTGGACTTAATTTGAAATAAAATAATACATCATATATTTCAATTATGCAAAATTATCTTATGAGCATTTCCTTACATTTTTTGAAAGTCATATGCAATGCTTTGATGTTCTGCAACACACAATAATACATTAACTGTTTCCAACAGAACTGCTCAATGCTTTATTCATGTTTCCATCTTAGTGGGGTTTTTTCCAAAATGAATTGAGTTTACAAAAGAATATTAAACAAAGAAGCATTATCCTCTCTCTGATCTTTGTTCTGATCATGAAGATTTTAAACAACATTAGTCTCACACATAGCAAATTACTGCTTGTTAACTACTGTTGCCAACTGTTAGGGTACGTCTGCCTTACTATATCAGTTTGACCCAGCTTCTAGTGCTTAATGGTCCTCTAGGCTAAAAGCGAAAGCTGATCCATCAGGCTTACATTAGCATAGAATAACACTCAATGCTTATTGATGTGCATGCAGTGTAACTACCACCCCCGGCACCTAGCTCAGTCCATTATTTTCATTTTATCTCAAGTCATTTGTATGGTTGTCTGCCCCGGTTAAAGCTATGGCAAGACTGGTACTTAAATGAATTTGTGAGAAAGGAGACAAATGCCCCCTGAACTTCAAGCACTTTTCTATCATAACTTGCTAACATAAAATATACTAGTACTGTTAGGTCCACTTAGCAAGCATATCTAGAATGGCCTTAAGTAGGAAAGAAAAATCACTTAGGACTCTATCAGCTAAAAGGACTGCTGATTAAATGTTGGGGGTGGTGGAGAGTAGGCTGTTACTCTTTTGGATGCTGTTTTTCCAGTGTGATCTTTTTAAAATGCTGCTTTAATTCTGCTCATAAAACATTCTGGGAAACCTCAGCATCATAACATTCAAAACATAATGTTTAAGTATCTTGCTTTAATTGAACACTGTTCATTAAGGTTAAAAATACCATGCAATCACCATATCGTAACAGAAAAAAAACCCTGAAACTTAAAGGCAAACATTGTATAATCATTTTAGTAAAATAATCTTCGGAAACAAAGCAAGTATCCCAAGCTTCAGGGCACAGCAAACTACTTGGTCACAAAATATAATCATTGCAACAAACATACATGAATGTTCAATAGTCACAAAACAGCAGAAAGACTACTATAGAACAGATTCTCAAGTTTCACTTCGCACTATTTCACAAAATGTAGATAAATAAATAACTGCCTCAATCTTTGCATTTTCCAAGAAAATTATAGTTGAGCATAACAAAGCAAAGCCATTGCAGATGTTAAGATAAACACAGTGCCCTTCTGGATTTTAAAAGACATCAATCAATCTCTATTGCTGCATGGACAGGAAAGCATAGGAATTCAAGTAAAAAACTTTGGTCCAGCAACAGTCATGTCAACCATTTTATAACATATGGTCGGCCAGTTAGACTGCCCAAAGAGTCTGACATATTTCCACTTCTACCATAAAAAGCATTTATACCCAGACTTGTAATATGCACATAAACACATACATAATTTTACAGCTTTTTAAAGAATCTGAAAAAAAAAAATGCTATTATGCCAAAAACTGTAAAAGAACAATCCTCAGAATAATGCCCCAGCCTTCCTACCCTCCCATCCAATATTAATTAACTGACACAACCGTTACCCAAAAGCCTGACTAAAATCCAGTTAAATAAGTTGTTATTTCATACTAAAAAGAGAGTTCATGCACTGCTAAGTCAGTGACAAGGAAGCAAAAGCCTGTGTGAGGCAATGGCAATAAGCCTGAAAAATGAATGTACATTAGGAGGCTACGTGTGTTGAGGACAGGACATGGCCTTCCTTTCTGCAGCCCTCCTGCAGCACAGGGAAACCCATGAAGCGGGCCAGTCCCCAACCACACAGGGTAATCCTCCTTTTGCTCCAGTGAGCCTCCAGGACATGCACGCAAGCAGGAGGTTTGACAGTACTCATTCCCGCTCTTGGGCAGCGAGAATAGGAATATGAGAATTACATTTTGTGCTCTGAGTCTGAAACCTCATGTGTTATGAGCAGCTCTAAGTTTCTTTATCAATTCAAGGATATTTAAGAGATTTTTTCCTAACTTATCCTGAGATGAAAGCATGCCAAAAACCAAAACTGCTAGTGACTTGCAGTGCTTCTATAAGGGTTCCCTCACTCTTCTCCTTTGGGTAAAATTAAAATATACATATGCAGTGAGATGTAACTGTTCTTGGAAGTTCACGGTATTTCAAAACATATAAACTACTTTCAAAAGTGTTTCATGAGCATTGCTATTCATGGACAAGAAAAGAAGGGGGTCATAGCAAAATGAAAAATAGAAAAGAACTGAACTATACCAGGCCAAACGCAGGTCTGTAAATGCTCTTTGGGGCAAAACTCCATTGTAGCTACACATACAAAATACTGTGTGAATAAGGACCTCCCTGTAGTAACAATATTTGGTTCAGAATATGATGCTGTTCTGAATAACTACAATCAGCCACAGGTATTTTTATAGTCTTTTTCAATAGAATGCAGACACTTCCACTTTTGTTTACTTTAACAACCTCACTTGGTCTATAAAAAAGCCAAACGAAGCAGTAAAGTTACCTTGGGGAAGATTGGTAGAAGTACAGCACAAGGCAGACTGACGGCAGTCCTCCAGCATAGCTGTTTGTTGAGCTATCAAGCAGTATTGGCATTTGCTCTTTGGAGAGGGAAAGAAAGTAAGTTATGTGCCCATCGTAATAGGGATTTGTACTATGATTACAGTGGATGCTGAAAAGAGTGATTGAGAAGCTGTTTTACAAGAACAGACATGACCTGAGTATTAGTTTTTGAAGAGTAACAGCACAGGCTCTACTTAGAAAGGCAGAGTTCACAAGAAAAAGGAAATAAGGTCCAAGAAGACTTTTGCACATTTGATAGCTTAAAAGATATTATACCACCAAAGTAATTAATTTAGGAGCTTTAATTACTGATTCTTTATTCACTTATTCTTTGCTTTAGATTATTCCCTTCACACACCAAAACTTCAGAGTAAATTACTACTCAGCTATTCCCCCCCTGAGATGGACTCGGTGAACGAGTTGCTGCTTGGCATGGAAAGGAGGAGGCGAAGAGCTAGGTCAGGAAGTGGAGGTGGTGCCTGTTTGGAAGTACAGGATTCATTGGCTCAGTTCCTCTGAGGACACCCTCGAACAGACACCTGTTGTTATTACGTGTTGTCTCAGGTGAGAAGGCTGAACTAAAACGTGGTCAGAATACTTTCAGTCATTGACCACAAGGCACTGCTGCTCAGGACCACGAAAACACCCTTGCTGACATCATCCATTCCTCAATCTTGGTCAATCTTTACTGGCTTTGAAAGAAAGGCATACTTGCTTATGTCATGCTAACAAATCCTTAAGAAATTGTTTATGTAGTTTAATACTTAAGAACTCCTCTACACTAGGAGCCATTGTGTGTGAGGTATTACTAGACGGTCTCTGAACCCTAAGTAACCTGTAACTCTCAAGAACAAAACGTCTGTAGTTTTCCAGTGAAAAGAGTTCACAAAGATTAACAGCTTTGTAGAGCTACCTCCCCTATATTGTTATTTGAACTCTGATGAAATAAAGGATTATTTCAAGTATGAGGTTCACTAAACCACCTATTCAGCCATATATAGAAATATGTCTACATTTATGAATCTCTTAGAGAAAAAGTAGTTTCATTCCCAGGTAGGCCATTCTGTATATTGCTGACTAAACACTGTATATTCATGTCTTTGAATGGAAAAACTTCAGACAAATGCAAGAAATCAACAAAGCCTTCCAGTTAACTATTCTTTTTTAAGATTTTTTTTTTTTTTCCAGTGAGGTTGCAATTTGATTTTTAATCCTTGCTCTTTCAATTGAGCTTATCAACAAGGGTGCCAATTAGTACTCTCTGTAGTACTCCACATGGTGTGGAAACCTAACTCACAGAGAACCACAGGGAGATGTATTGCAAATAATCCCTTCACTTTTTTTTCCAAACACTAACATGGAGATTTCACTATATTATGGAGTCAGAGAGATCTCCAAATGTTTAAAAGAAAAATGAGTATGAGCTCTAGTGCTTAAAATAGAGCTAAGGAAGAAAAACTATCAAATTTGTTTTGTCTTGTCATCATTACTACATAATAATTCCCTTGGGTCAGATAACCTGCATGCACAAATAAACGAGAAACTAAAATCTGGCCTTCCTTGAATTTCAGAAGATTCAAAACATTTCAAACTAAATTTCTATTAAAAAAAAAAATGAATACAAACTAGCTGGAGCTTATTAGGCATTTCACAAAAGGATAATTTTAATGACAATCCTATTAAATCATCCCCCACATCCCACCTTAATTATTATATAGCTCTGGAACAGTCTGCCCTTTCTTCCCAAACCCTGTGGGAACTGATAAACTAACTCTGCAGAATGAGATTTCTGGCTGTGTCTCAGGCCCCTTCTCACCGAGCATTCCTCAGCATTCTTTTCCAACAAATCATGTGGAGGTTTTCTGTTGGAAAGCCATGTTGGACAAATGAACAATCTTCTGCAGGTTGTCACAGCAGAATGAAAACCCTATGTGATCAGCAGGCAAAACTGCAAATGAAAAACCATACCAGCATCTCTCAAAACTTATTTAAATGAAGGAGTTGCATGTTATCTTGCAGAATCATTGGGAATTCTGTATCTTGATATTACTGCCTAAACCCAAACTCTTCAAAATAATAAAATACAAGATACATCCCACTAATTCTGAAAGGAGGGGTAACATTCTGAATGATAATTCATTAAAACAAATAAGCATAATAATCTAAAAATTAAAACCTCATTTGTTTGGTCAGGAATACTTTGGAATTCATACAAGCTCTCCACATGCACCAGAGAACTTGTCACTATACAAAGCAATCAGGTATGTCAGAGATGGATGGATGGATGGATAGATGGATGGATAAATATACATGTAATCCTAGCAAGATACAGTTACACCACTTTTATAAACAAGCCTCTTAAAACCAGATAACATGAAAAACATGAAAATACTTGGGTATATTGTGTGTTCTCCAGGACACAGAGGCAGACCCCAGACAGAAAACAGGAGGACAGAAGGGCTATAACATGTAGTAAAAACTGTGTCAGAATGAGGATAGATTTAAGAAAGGGATTATTTCAGAGGGATTGGATGTAATGTGGAATGCAGAAAGAAAAGTGTAACAAGGCATAAGAATTGGGAACAGATTACTGAGAACAGAGAAATGGATTTAACAGCTGAAAGTGAGACCAAGTCAGCAGAAATATGAAGCCACTTACAAGATCCTTGAGATAGCAGAGAAAGATTTATATCTTTTTACTGCAATAATTTAGGAAAGGAAGCAAGACATGGGATGGTTTTTAGAACTGTTTAGTATTTGAGTTAAATATATCCCACAGGTGTGATTAAAATCACTGTATCTGGGATTGTACTTTTTTTCAAAAATTCCTACAGTGAAGAGAATTATTCTTTACTTCAGTGTACTTACAGAACATGGAAGAGAAATATAGCTTCTGAAGAGAAATCTCTAGTTGCTCTGGAAAGATGGCTAATGGGTATAGGAAGAAGCTGGAAGAAAGAGAGTGAATGGCACCATGAAACTAATCAAAAGGGTGAGATGACATTCAGTCGAGCAGGGGTTGAGTCAGCCTAATAGGAAAGGAAGATTGGTTGAGAACCACAGCACAGCACTGCTGGATCCCAGAAATCCAGCAGAAAGTAAAAGCAGGAGCACAAGAGCTGGTCCCTGCAAGAGGAGTATCCTCTTCCTTATCACAGAGGTGCTATCGCTGTGGCTGATGAGCTGGCCATGGCTAGCAGTGAGTCCATCACGGACACCACTGGCATTGGCTCTATCGGCCATGGGGGAAGCTTCTGGCAGCTTCTGGGAGAAGCCACCCCTGTAGCACCCTCACCACTAAAACCAAGCCACAAAACCGCAATACATCCTGTTACCACAGGCTTTTTAAGAAAGCCCTGAGCAAACAACACTCTGTACATGCAGAAAGAAACCAGAGCCTTATTCATTTCCCAATGCAGGAGCCAACTGAGATAAGGAAAATGATAGATGGGAGCCTGGCCTGAATTTATAGATTTCTTCCACAAAATACTTGCAATTTGACAGCTACTCTCTCTGCCTCTTCTCTTAGTTTCCTATTGACTCATACTTAAATCCCTCTTGAAGGGCTTATAGAGCCACAGTTTTCTCCTACTAAACTAGAAGGTAAAAAAGTGAGCTTGTGATTATAAATTCAATTCCAGTACATTCTCTTCCTTAAGACTTCAGCCTATTTTTATTAATCACCGACTCCTCACATAGCGTCTTCTACCTTGATAGGACTGAAGGTTTCAGGACTTGACAAAATGCAGCTTTAGTGCAAGCACTTCAAAAAGGATTTAGTAAACTGAAGCAAAAAAATGCTTGCTCCAATAATGTCCATGATACAAATTTCTTTAAACAAAAGTGAAATCCACTCTCTATACTGAAGACGACAAAAATTATGCCACTAGCTGAATTTCATTGCCAAGCTGTCAACTTGAATTTCTTCTGTTTAAAAATAGCTGTTCATTACATTCAGTAATGGGCTGTCAAAGCATTACAGCACTGAACCTATATCATATACAGTAGCAATTGGGCAATGTGCATTATTATGTTTAGATTACTAGCATTTTTACAAGACCTCTGGGCTAATTTTAAATGAGATGGTTGACTTGAACTGAATCAAAACCAATTCTATTTTCCTTTAAAGCTACTACAGATTTTCCATTTGTACCCAACTAAATCAAGCCTTAATGAAAGTAAAACAAAAGATTTACTGAATATGACCACACAACACATTCATCCTTTTGTTTGCTTTCAAGGATATATTTACTCTAAACAACATACAAATAATAAAAATACTCTATTTGCCAAATTAAATAATATTCCCAATGGTATGAATTGGTATTGTTGCTCCTATGAATACATAATAGGTTGTTAGCAAAGAAATCATGCCTGAAGCATATAGGCAGTAATATTTTAGTTGAGTGAAATAATTAGAGATGTTTTTAAACTAACAAATGCATAACCTGTCTTAATAGCTCATGATATAATTTAGCATATCGTAAAAAAAACACCCTATAAAAAGGTATCTAGAAACCACAGTTGAAACATCCTTACACAGCAGGATGTCATAAACCTAAAGGCATGCCAGAATGGCTCACAGCTATGAAAAAAAAAAAAAAAAGGAGACTAAACCAAGATCTGATGACTTGCAAATATAAATAATGAATTCTAGTGCCAGATTATAGACATCTTCATTTTTGTTAACAAAACAGCAGAATAAAATTAAAACAGACAAACATAAAAGAAGATTGTGTAAACAGCTTTATACCTTCCTTGTTTTGTGGGAAAATAAATTATTTTTCTAGATTAAGAAGACAAGAACTCCACTCAGTGGTTATGTAGCAACATTGGGCTTTTTGGTTCCTCAGTTTCAGTACAATGCTTTCCAGAGTCTGAAGTTTCAAACATTTGCCATGTTAACAAGTTCGTCAGACTGGATTTCAGCATCAAATGAAAAAATACCATTGATTAATTTTAATTACAACCATATTTAGTATCTTTATCTATGGTGCAGTAGGATCAAGGGTACCCTCAGCAAATCAGCAGATGACACTAAACTGAGTGGTGCAGCTGAAGGACAGGATGCCATCCAGAGGGACCAGGACAAGCTCAAGGAATATACCCATGGGAATCTCATGAGGTACAATGTGGACAAGTGCAAGGTGCTGCATCTGGGTCAAGGAAACCCCTGGCATCAACACAGTCTGAGGAATGAAGGGATTCAGAGCAGCCCTGCTGAGACGGACTTGGGGGTGTCAGTGGATGAGAAGCTCGACGTGAGCCAGCAATGTGTGCTCACAGCCCAGAAGTCCAATTGTATCCTGGGCTGCATCAAAGGCAGGGAGGCTGGACCAGGTGACCTTTAAAGGTGCCAATCCAACCCAAATTATTCTGTGACTCCATATAAACAAAGAAGTTGCTAATAAAAGACTTGGGAGATTTTCAGCACCAAGACAATGAAGAGCAAGCAAAAGCAATGCAGATGTACTAGTCAGTGTTCACACAAAAAGCACTATGCAAAAACAATATAATCCTTTGGATAAAACTAACCAATAATAGATTTTTTAGTTAATTATAAGACTTGTAACCTAAAGGTGATACCCTATTGAACAGAAATGAGGATCAAGGCTACTCTTCTGCTGCGAGTTCCACAAGTACAAACACCAATACACCCACAATCATCCTCATGGTGCCATATCCGTAAAATAATATTTGTAACACTGAGTGTGATAAAGTGACCTTCAGACAGCAATAATTTCTAATTTTCATATTATTTTTCTCTTCAAATTAAATTAATATAAATTTATAAAGGACATAAATTTTATTTGCACACATGGTTTAAATATGCTTCTGCACTACCCTTGGCCATGTTTTTTAGCACCAGGCCCCTAAACAAGGCCAAAAATGAAGCTACCTGTTTGTCACCAGTCAAGTACGTGATGTCAGAAGGTTGCCTAATGTTTGCTAAATATTTCTTCTGGAAAAACAATTTTCTAACAGCAGAAGGTACATCACTACTCATCCATTCTTACTTGATGCTAAACATGATTATAGAGCCATCTAAAATATACATCTAATTTATTATGCTTTTCAAAAAATACTTCCAGTGTTCTTGGTAAAAAGAACTAACAATCACAACAGACTGCAATAGTCTTTTTATGACAAAGTTATGCAAATTCCATTAAATACTCATTATAACCAGTCTAGAATTCACAGTGATATTGAGGCCATAATACTAAAATTCTCATCTGGCTTAATACAAGGACTGAATGAGAGCAAATATTTCTGTACTAAGTGGTATATCATTATTTGAGAATCCTAGAGTATGTAGTGTCTAACATCTGTTATCAGCTCCACAGTCAAACATGACATAATACACTATAACCCCTCCAAAGAGGCAGCTGTGATCTACTGTGTCAAATACTCCATTCAGGTAGGCTGTCAAGGGGTACAAGGCCCCTGATCTTTGATACATCTGAACATATTATCAAAGCTCCCCATCTATGAAGATGGAAATTATATTAAATGACAGAAAATGTGTACTACATTGCTAAATCACTATGTTGAATAAACAATAAAGGAAAATATGAAGGTCCCAAAATTTTCAGAAAATAAGAGAAAGGTATGACAATTAAAAAAGAAAGGTTTATACATTTCGGAAAAAGCAGTAAACAAGGAAAACAAATTATGAAGTTGACATACAGTCAAGGCATCCTCAAACACACAACAGATTTTTTTTCTCCTCAATAATCTGTAGTTTAGGAAGGTAAGTGGTGTCTAATGCTGTCATACTGTACAGTATAACCATTCTTGAGTGACTGATAAGGAAAGGGATTTCTGATGGATTAGCTAGGTATGCTGTGCCATGATAGAATGAAAAGATAAAATGAAAGATTATATAATGTGGGACACTGCACTGAGTGAGAACATTTTCTAAGAACAAGGTAACACAGAAAAGCACAGAGATTTGTAGAACACAGACTAAAATTGCTTATGAATTATTTCCAGTCCTTTTGTTGGCATTTACAAGAACTCCGTTTACAATTCTATCTTAAGTTGGTCTTCATCTTTCAGTAAATGCTGTCTTTCAACTCTGTTAACATTTTTGTACAGAAGAGTTCTTACTATAATAAAAACAAAGACTTACCAGAATTCTAACATTATCATTTCATTACATGAAGACAAAAATTTTTAATACTTTCTCCTATTTTCTAATATACCCTGGAGATGGATACCTCTCAGGCTCTGAGATGTCATCTATTTGCTTGCTGTAGTATTTTCTGTGATTGTATATAACTCCTTCAAAATGGCAGCACCTGTTCACTGGGGAATTCTATTCCCTATTGAAAACATCCATTCTCACAGTGTACTCTGGGAAATAACACAAAAACCTTTGGAAACTGATTATATGATATTTCAAATGATAACCACGAAAATTAGATAAACACTAAATTTGGGGAGGAAATTACCCAGGAAGAAAACAGAGCCATCTTTAATATACACACAGAAGCTAGAAACTGATCTAACTATTGGCAACTATGAGCAAAGAAAGAAAAAAATGCAGTAATGGAAAGGGAAAGAAAGAGGAGGAAATGGTCAAGTAAAGGGACATTTTGTAACGTAAGATCTGCATTTCTCAAACACAGCAAATATAAGCAAAATTACTATTCTTGCTGGGTGCCCTACCATACTGCTCTACTAGCCCCAGCTCTGGCTACAACTCTATCAGTCTTCATTTTTGGCTCAAGTCACTCTGTTTATCCCATTCAAACTCCTTTTGTTTCCTTATCAATCACCTCTTTCCAGTAGTTTCCATTCTATAGGTACAGGCAGTTACCGATATGCTAATGACTTTATTTTGCTTGTGTAAAGTAGTTTTTTCCTAATTTTTGCCCGTCAATCTCTCCATAGACTTTTGTACCATAGGTCATGTCTCTCTCTCCTCAGCTCATAAGAACCTCACAAAAATGCTCTTCCCCATAGTGAAGTATTCTTCATTTCTCGTTACCTACCAGGTTCTTTTTTTAGAGATTTCCATCGAATCCTTTACATCCTTCTTGTCAATATTCTTTAAAGTCTTCTCCAAATTTCTCTCCCAGTACTCATCTGAACTTCTCTAGCAGCAAACTCTTAAGTTCTGCCCATTTGCCAAGTTATACTTTGTCACTGACTCATTCTATCCAATGCCAGCTAGTACCTATCATAAAAAAAGGCTTTTTGCCTATTAGTTCAGCACACTTTTACACTTGCTAAACACCACAGTGTCCAATTTGCAATGCTGACACTGGCTTTTACTCATCATCCAGCATTTTCAAAGTTCTACCAGCTGATAAATTCCTTCCTCGTAGTTTAGTCTTCTCTCATTTTCAGTATTCATACTTACACTGTTTAGATGCTAATTCTGTTAGCACAGTTTTTCCTCATTTCTAAGCACAGATATTGTGAAGTTCAGTGATCCCAAAATGATTTGAAAATCTTTCTCATCATCATTACACAGAAATGTCATACACCATACAGATGCTGGTTTTGTCTCACACCAAGACAGAGTGAGTAGTATTACAAAACCAAAAGCTAAAATGGCATATAACAACATACAGAAAAATACTCACATTTTGTCAAATAGGGACATTTGGCTATTAGTTGAATAGTTGAGAATATGGAAAACATTGGTAGCCATAATTCTCCTGGTTTTGTCAGCTAACATTAAAGGAACATTACAATGTTCTTAATATATTAAGACTGATGCATAAAAACTAATGTTTAACATGTTCTAAACCACCAGAGAACTATCATAATAGGCAAAATTTGCAAGTTGTCGTTTGAGTTACTGAAGTAGTTGTGCTCTGGTTCTGCTCAGAAACAGTATTTATTTCAAATGTCACTGTAGGAAATAGAAATTTGATTTGATTACTTAATTTTTGTAATTGAATATTGATATTCCCCAACAAAGCAGCTGCAGAGACACAGCAAGAGGATAAAGTAATAGAGTATAATGAAGCAAAATCACATGATGAGGACATCCTATTACAGTTATGTGAGATTTCCACAATGTTTATCTGCATTTTAATTACAATATTGCTCCCTTTAATACACACAGCAAGGTTATAAACTAATTCCATATTTGATTCTAACTCTGATTGTTTTCTGTTAATCCGAGAAGGAGAACTTTCAAGAATATTCAAGGTCTATGCTAAACATATAATCTACTTAAAAGGTTCTGTGACTTGTTGAACTAAACTTGAATCCTGTAAATTTGGAGTTCCATTCAACAGCACAAAGCTCTGCGCAGCTATACAGCTCCATAAAAGTGGGAAGAAATTTGCATACAGATATTTTAGTAAATGCCAAGCATATCAGTGTTCTGAAGTTCTAGTCATGTGTACAAGACTATCAACCAGTCCTACTGCTTGTTCTAACTCATACGGGTAGGAATGTCTGTGGTCACTTCCTTACTCTCTAAAGGGAGGACTTTGAGGAGAACAAAGCTTGTATAGGAAGGTCATAGCAAGCCATTTCCTTTACACAAACCACACTATTTACATCCAGTGATGGAATCAAACTGTTTCCTGTCTTAAATATAATTACTATTGCTAGTTGCTTCCTAGATGAAGAAGATTATATTCACACACTACAGAAGATAAACTGTTTGCTTCAAAAATTAGTAGGCCATTCTGTAATTATTTTCAGTTCACATTCTCAAGGAATGCACATGCTATCTCGTTCACACGTACACGTATATGTATGGACATATATACCAGTACTTAGAATTAAAAGATTGCTCCTAAAAGTTCACATTAAAAATTATTGTATGAGCGTCATCATTATTAGATTTTAAATGTTAAGGCCAAAAGCATGTTAACTAACTTTTTTATTTTTTTACTTTACAAGGATCACTGCACACATGTTCATGCTAAGACAATGCTGAATAAACCCTCTCCTGGATTTTATCTAAAAATTAACAGTTGTTTTTAAACTATTTCATTACTATTAAGATTAAAGAAAACACTCTCAGTCAAGCCTTAACAATCATAGAACAAAACAGGTTTTCCTGTCTCCTCAAAAACAAAAAAAAGAGAATTAGAGCTACTGTAGCATTCCTTAATTGATTGCAAATTTAAAAGGACCTCTGCATGGTTCTGTTTTGCACTCATAGTAGACAAAGAATGAGTAAACATTTATCCAAAACAAAAGAAAATGCTTCACATGAGAAGCAGTGTGCCACTAGCAGGGAAGGGATATACGACTGACATGTCCACTATTTAATTTCTTAAATAATGTTACAGCAATTTTTCAGCTTGTGAATTTGACATGTCAAATAAAAATCAGTATTTACTCAATTAATATTTTAAGAGGGAATAGAGAATTGTGAGAAGAAATAAGTAAAAGCTAAGCAATAGAAAGTTCTAATTGGGATACTTTTGATCACCAAAAATATCAGTTCCCTCTCTCTTCAGCATTTCTAGTTTGTTGATGAACGAACCGTGTTTGGCATAATTAACACTAAGATCTTCAGAACTCAATGACTGAAAATAATCGCTTCTCTCCTTTCTTTCCTGAGTATGCTGAAGCCCAACCTAAAGATTTAAAGCTGACTGGACAAATATAAAGGATGTCAGAAACAGTGACCGCTGACATGCCATTCAAGGCACATGGAAAAGAGTTCAGGCTTGAATGCCTCTAAACTGCTCATTGGTAAGATCAGCTATCACTGAGACGCAGTGTAAGTCAGCACAATTCACTGAGCCTGCTATGACCTTAAAATCATTGCTCCTGGGGCATGTTCATCCACCAATTAGTTTATACGCTCACTGGAAATCCATTGCTCAGTAAATGCACTGGTCTCTCATTCCACGGTGTTGATGAAGTGTGTGTGATGGCTTTCTCTTCACAACTTGACCCCTAAAGCTGACCCATCTGGAACTGAAGTATTCATGCCACTTGAGCACATCCTTGGTTATCACAGAGTCTGATATTTTCTTTTAAAACACCATTACTCACATTTTTTTCCTCTTAGTTAAAAATGTTTTACAACCAATAAAGCACAGAGAACTTTTCAGGGGTAAGAAATTAGTACACAGTACGCTGAAGTACATTTGTAATGTGAAATGACCTTATGTAAAACTTGTTCTCTTATAAAACTAGTAAGAAAACCATAAACGTTGTTCTGCTCAGAGAAGTGCTGTTAAGCCTAAATATTAATTCACTTCAGTATATGTCTTTTGCTAGAAATCCCATGAAAATAAGAAAAAAAAAAAAATCCCCAGCCCCAAAATACCCACATGCCCAGCAGGGTTACAGCTATCATCAGAGCATGGTAAGAGAGAATTTTCTCTTAGGCATTTAAAGAAAAGAGTTACAAAATCTATTTAAATATTACATAGTTGAAAGCACAGTGCACATTGTGTCCTTTTCTCTACAACATAATCTTACTTTACTCCAGGTCTCCAAGTACATTATGACTTCACTTCCACCAAATTTCAGACTACGAATTAAGGAATAAGTTTGCAAAAGATAAACAAATAAAACTAAATTCCTTCACTAGGCTCATTCCACAGCCTGCAATTAAATTTTGTATCAGGTACTACCAGTGCTTATTGCTAGTAAGAATAACAGCTCACCTAATAGAGCACAGTACAAAAAGAATCTACAGGGTTACTTCACTGTATTCCCTTTGGATGTTCTTCAGACAAGGAAAGAAAATATTATTAATATATTTGGTCAAAAAAATTGACTGTACTGACTTTTTTACTGTAAAAAAGGTACATTTTTCAGATTTTGAAGAAATTCTGAGATTACACTGCCTTCTCTTTTTCTATGAGAGTCAGGTTTTTGTGGGTGGAGGTAAGGATATCTCTTCTTTCCTTTTATATATCCCCTACTTCTTTTAGTGAGAAAATAGAAAAGACAAATCAAATACTATATTTACAAATATCTTTTTAAAAGAAAAAGAAAACCAAAGCTGTTAGCTAATTTGTTTTCTGAAAAATGAGAACAATGAGCAGCAAGACTTGCTGAGCAACCTGAACATACTTTTCCTTGTTCTTCTTAATTAGAGTATAAGTTCAGCCACAGGAGGAACCTGTGCTGTTGTAATACAAAGTAGTGTAAGGCTTCGTAAAAATCTTAATTCAATTTTAAAACTATGTGAATAATAATAAAAATATTAATTCTCTATCTATGGTATAGCAGAATGTTAAGCTAAATTTCAAGTGTTAAGTGTAAACAGAAACAGTAAGGCAAAAAAGGTTTGCAATGGTATTTATTCTTATTTAAATATCTCATAAAAATGTAAAATTATTAATGGTTAAAGTGGGCCTAAGAAACCACAATAAGCTAAAACAGTTTGTAAACTAGAAACAAAGTAAGAAGAAATCCAAAAGGAAAATACAGAGCTAGAAAACTTCAGATTAGAAATAAGATGCTCATTTTAACTAGATAATTGAAAGACTGGTATGGCAAGATAGCTCATTATCCATCTCTTTGAGTCTTTAAATAAAAATTATGCGTCTTTCTAAAAGCTGTATGCCAATTCATCAGGAAGCTATATAACTCATTAAGATAATATTATTAAGGGCTCAAACTCTCAATCAAATTCTTGCATCACAGCCAGTTACCTAACATCACCCGAGTCCTGGTGACTTAGCCTCTGACAAAGTAAAATTTGCCTGGCCATAGTATCATGGGTTACCGTAGGTTTGAGACTTCAGTCAGATTCTCTGACTTGTGTAAGACAAGAAAGAATAGCTATTTGTGAAGGTCTCCAATACTTTAGAGGACATTTTGAACTTATGCAGGCAAAAGAAATGTTGCTATGAATATGGTATATTGAACAACTGAAAGCTTGGTCCTTCATTTGCTACTAACATTACATTAAGTAAAGCTTTATGACCCTTTCATAGCCCCTTCCTACACTACTTTCATAGTTATTCATGAGACTTACTCATAGGTTTTGTGCCACTTTATCGCAATAGATAGGAAGGGTAAGATATCTGATCGTTAGGAGAAGATAGTACAGGAAACACCCAGAAGAGTGCAATATACCACGAAGTAAGTATTCTGAATTGACAACCACCACAGTGGTCTGATTGCCTGAGCTGATAAAATAACACACCACTATCAAAGAGAGAAGGTCCATCCTTCCCTTTGCCCCCTGCCTTTCTTCTGGCCACATTCTCCTTTAGTTAATTTATTGAATTTGGAGCAGTCTGTACCTTTTTGTACTGTATTAGTAAATTGCATCAACTCATGAAAGAACATTTTCCACCACATGAGTTGCTGTGTACCTGCAAACAGATAAAAGACTGAGGAAAAAGGTGCTCAGAAGAAAAGACACACCTTCTGCAACAGCAACTTATTAAATATTCAGCTCTTCATAGAAGTATAAGCCTGAAAAAGTGAAGTAGCTTATTTTTTTTCTTCCAGAAAGACGAAGCTTCGTAACAATAGCTACTAACAGATTATGGATTCAGGAACATTCTGAGGGGAAGAAAACTGCTGATCCACAATGAAAAAATAGCCAAAATACTATGAACAAGTAAGTTCCATATGCATGAAGTATACTGCTGAAACTAAATAATTTTTATCCCAATACTTCAGAAAATTTTGTGCAGAGGTGAAGTACATGAAAAACCTAAATACTGAGCTTGAGTCCATCTGTTTTTTTTTTTTTTTAAAACAGCAAAACTTTTATAGATTTATAATTAAAGCAGTAAACACACATCTAAAGAACAAGTAGTAATACAAACTGCATCCCACTCAAAATGTTCAGGTTCAAATTAATTGTTATCTATTGGTTTACCACAACTGAGGATGAAGGGTTAACATGGCCTGCTCTTAAAACAGGGCAGTCCTCCTGTTCTTTCCCTCTCCTGGCGTACTTCAACATTTCTCATGCAACTGTTCAGCAAGTTGGATTAGGGAGCTGATCCAGCTGAAAACTAACTCTACCAAAACAAAAATCAGATTAGCAGATCATCTGGCAATAACTGTGCAGCCTCATAGTTACTGTATTTGACATCAAGATTAGGATGAAGCCATAAAACAGATGAAATTGGAAAATGAACTGTCTGAATCCGGAGCGACCTAGACTTACAGGAGGTTTAGCATATAATGAAGTAGTATGTACCTCTACTTACACTCCTATGCTGTAGAACTTAAATCTAGTTTTTAAGTTTAATTTCCATTTTCCAATTTACGTCATATTGCTGTTTTCTTACTTTGGGTTTTGGGTTGTTTTTTTCTGTTCTCCTTCTTGTGTCTTTCACGGGCATGTGGTTTCTTGTCCTTAGTCACTGTTGATAGGTGATTGCAAAAGCTGATGCTGGTATACACTGAACAATCATTTCTCTTAAAATTAGCTTCTTCTATTGTTAAAGAACCATGCAGCACAAATGCTTCATTTCAGGCTTGTGCAAGTTTTATCCTGAAAACTATGTGCTTCATTGTCCCTGAGAAATGGAGCTGTCTTCGGTTGTTACGAACAAGGGCAGGCTTGGAAGCGCTGACACTTGACCCAGTGAAGTTCTTGCAGTGTAACAGGTTGAGAAATGCAAAAACAACTTATGAAAATAAATGTCCAAACTGCATCTGCTTCATCGGGTTTGAAATTCTGACTAATTTAAAATTATTGTAAGCATTCACCTAGATTTTCCACTGAAAACCAGTTAAAATTTTTTGAAAAATGATGAAATTTTTAATATTAAAATGGTTTCAATTTTATGCAGTCATTCTTACAAGGTAATATAGATGCAAAATATTTTTTTGAATACTTAAATCACATCTTTCTCACTAATAACTAAAAATCTTGATGAAAGCACTGAAATAATGTATTTTTTAACACAGGTGTGATGTTTGATTCACACAGTGTGCATGGATATATAAAGAGATAGATAAAACATGAAAAAAATCCATCTAAGAGACACACAGAAAGAAGGTAAGATTTTTTTATTTCCATCAAAACACTCTTCAAGCAAATTCACCATCAAGTGCAGCAAATATCGTCTAGCCTTACATAAATACAGTCCTTAACTAAATGCTAAGCAATGAAGAAGATCAACAATTCACCATTCATTACCTCTTATAAAACAAAACACTCTACAGTGCTGGGGACAGAGAACCTGACACAGAAGAGGAAAGAATGCTGAACCTCAAGCTATTCACAGGCCAGGATTACAACAGGCTTTTATTTAGTTCTGGGCAGGAAGTCACTGTTATGATGGGGGGGGGGGGGAAGTTTTTAAGATGCAGCTAAAAAAGATTACACGTATAATTTTCCAAGTACTAACTACTGGTAAGTTTAAAATGCAATGGATGCTCAGAATGAGCAAATTCTGTCTCTAAAAGTTAGTTATTAGACAAGGTATGCCCTAAAACCTGGTTTCTTTAATTAGATATCTAACATACAGCTGCACAAACATCACAGTTTTATTTTAAAAAGACAGAAGTAGGCCACAGCACCTAACACTGATAGGAGAGTTCTCACAGAATCATAATACCAGAATCAAACACGCATTTCCTTTATCATTTTACAGAATTATACTGAAACAGATGTGGTTATTCAAACACAAACCCCCTTCTGTCTGACAAGAAATAACTGAATATCATCACTCTGCAGTCCATGCTATCTGCCTTGTCTTGGCTTAAACATTCTTTTATCCTTTTAAAGAAGAAAACTTGTGTCTGTAATTTTACGGTGTATACAAAATTCAAAAAGTAATAATTTTACTGTCAGTTGCATAATCTGGATAGCAATGCTGGACATTAGCCATTATAAAATTATTTTATAGCAAAATTGGTTTATGCATCTAGGAAAATATTACTGTAAAGCAAATATGAGCTCTAGGAACTAAATTGAACAGCAAGCTAGCAAGTTTCATTGTTCACTGTCACAGCAGTGTCATAGCCTGATCTGCATGAGCAACCTTTTCTTCTGATCTGACCTCAGTGCAAAGACAAAGCCTTTCAAGTGTGGTGACTAAACCTGTTAAACCAAGAGGTGTACAGAATTGTTACAGAAGTAACAGTTTCATGCAAAACCTGCAATTAAATTCCTAAACTAAGAACCTCCCTCCAGGAAAATATCAAATTGTTCTTCAATACTGCTGAATGACATAATCAGAAAGAGACCACACCCAAATGCTTCTAAATTTGATATCATTTTAAGCACTTCCTTTTCACATTCAGTTTATGAGAAAGTATTAAAAACCAATATACTGTCATTTTAAACCTGTGAAGTTTAAGCTGTCCCTTGGGTTTTAATGATTAATATTGTGCCAATTTTATATAAGTGCAAATTTATGAATAACTCAGTCTTCCATTTGAAAGTTTAATAGACACATTTGGGGGAATGTCTGGAGCCCTAATGAATGTCAAAAGGCTTAGTTTCACCCCAAGTTTTGGGGAAGATGCCATGTATTCTTCTCCAACAGAGAGTTCCACATAACTCTGAATCTAGTCAGTAAGAATGTGAAAAAAGACAAGATAACAACACAGTCTGTAAAAAATTTCACATTAACAAGCAGAAACAAGTTGTGCTAAGCCAAGAGGTGCTCAATGTATTTCCAACGGACAGTTGTTAAAGTTGCAGAAGGCAATTCTCTCCCATATGAAAAATAGCATTTTAATTTATCAAGATGCCTTGTAGAACTTCACATTCCCAATCCTGGTGTTGCAAGTTAACTTTCACAAGTGAAGTAAAAGAGATAAAAATCTTCACTAGCATATTCAAACAAACAAGCTCTACACTTGCTAATTAGGGGGCAAAAAAGCATGACAAATGTCAAAAGGAAGGAAAGGGGCTCAAACGTTTTGGTGGTAGCCAGCCATCCTCAGATCACAGTGCAGGCATTATGGTTTTAAAGTAACGCTTTGAGCACAATCAGGGATAGCTGACTAAAAATAAACATGGTCTGAAATGGAGCATCTGAAGAGCCTCAACTGGTTCCCAGCTCTCAAAAGACCTTACTGACCAGAGGCATGGATTCTCCAAAACAACCCAAAAATGGCATATATGTAGCAGATGCAACCTTGCTGCTGTCATCCCTTTCTACCAGGGGAAAAGGAACTTCATTTGCTGCTGCTTCAGTGGGTCCCAGTGGGACAAGCCTTGAGGCTCCCTTTGATTGTGTGGGAGCACAAGAACCCTGCTTCAACCAGTCACTGCTCGAGTGGAAGGAAGATGGTTCATACAGAAAGGACATGGTACTATACCAAACAGGGGGTGCAAACACCCCAGAAACTAAAAGCTTTTGTTTTCCATTTTTGTAGACAATAAAAAGATCTTTCAGTCACAAAACTGAGATCTGTAGGCAAAAATCCATTGGGTTTACCAGAAATCTAAGAAATACTTACGCTATCAGTTAATATTTTTATTACTTCATATTCCTTCCAATCATGTCTTTTTGGTTCACCCATCTAAAAGACAACTATTTCTGTCTTAATATGTGTATTTATCTATGCTAAACTGACATTTTCTCAAATATGACAATGGAAAAATGTATTCGGTATGCTTAAAATAATAAATATTTGAGTCTAAGAATAAAATTTTATAAAGCACTCACCCTGGGCCAGAACATCCTTTTAATCTACAGTGACATTGTGACATTGAATTATGTGCAGTACTGCACCTACATCAGTGAGAAATATTTAATAACATAATAGTGCTTAAAATATTATAAGCTCTAGTCCTAGTTTTAAAATAGTCTCAAAGACAAAATGGAGCAAATTGAAATGTTAAATGTCCCTGAACACATTCTTAGAAGATTAACCATTTGGAAGATATTTTTAGCTATAAAAATTAAGTGGCTTCATCAGTCAATCCTTTCATTACAGAGAACTAAAAAGGAAATTTTGGTATTTTTAATTAAAAAAAAAAGTTTAAGCATTATAGAAAGCACATTTAATTCTTTTATTTTTACAGAACTCTAATATATAGGTATATACTCTAATATATAGGTACTATTTCCAAGTGCACATATCCCAGAGCTGGATGAATTTTGTTGGCATTTTGAATGACTAAAATTTCACATAGCCACAAAATTAACAAGTTATGGTTGCCATATTTTAGAACATGGTTAGGATCCTTAGGCCTCTACCCTGTCAGACTCTTACAATTTTCCCTGTATTTCAGTATTCCTGCTGTAATTGTCTGAATATTTTAAATAAATATGGAACCTAGTCCCTACTTAAAACTTGATCTTCAGTGTCCCTCACATAAAAATGTAAATGGTAGTTCTTCATTTAATGACCTTGTTTCAAGTTCACACAAACTTAGTTTTGCTATATATCCTTTGCAGAACACGGAAGGTTTTGTTTTCAATGGGGAAACAGAACAGTGACCAAAAAATTCTTTTTTACCCACCAAACCATTCTGTTTTCAGTTGCATCCCCTTATTCACCATTATGACTGTTATTCTGTTGAAACAAATTCACCTAAAAACTTTTAAAGTGTATTTCTCCTTGTGTAACAACATCACCAATTATTATTTTCTAAACTTATTCTCTTTCAAGCAGCCCTTGGAATCCCATGAAGTTGCACAACTACTGCTGAATGCAATCAGACTTCATGACTCTAGCAGAACTACTAGAGCACACACAAATGGTGCTCCTTTTTAATAGACTTCACATTAGAAAAACAGAAGAACCCAACCACCTAGAAATTTTAAAGAGCATCACAATCTGAGCTGACATTGAACAATGTAGTTCTGATAGCAGTGACTAGAAAATACCAAGTAGTCATGAATTCACGACAGGTGAAAACTTGTCAGTTTTGTTCCACCACATTTTCACACGGACATGCACAAAATCTGTACCCTTGTTAACTGTTTCTTGTGGGTGTTCAAAGACACGAAAGCCACAGCCAACTGCAGGGTTCAGAAAAAAGGGGTCTGCAGCTGCATGGTGGTTGGTGCTACTGACACAACACATCTCCTGGTGACCAACACACTTTAATAATGATAGCATTTAGGATATGCTAAGCTTACTTTATTATATTATGTTCTAAAAATGCATCAAAGAATAACATCATTTCTAAGCTCTGAATTATTATCAGTGGTGCAGTAAGGATAAGAAGTGTTGCTAAGTTCTGCATAATGCTTGCCATTACAAGTAAGCACTGCTTTTCCATTCTTCTAAAAATGCCATTTAAGGGTTTCAACAGTTCTGCTAAACCTAAACTGTAAGTGCCACGCTTCAATCTATTTTTTTGGATGTATGCCCAACAATAAATGATCCACAATGATCTGAGGACAGCACTCTCATCCAAGAACTTAATCAGATTAATGATGTATTTGTTTTATAAAAATGAATAACATTAAGCTTGAGAATACCTAATTTACATATTAAATGCTTGAAGGGGACAAAAAATACTAGTGGTTTTATAAAATTAAGACTACAAAACTGACTATTGTCTTGAAAATCTGTTACTAAATTGCAGAGATGCAAAATAATAAATAAGTGTTCATTAGCAGTGTTTATGTAAATTCATTAGTTGATGTTTACTTGTTCAAAAGACTTAATGATGTTTACATTTACGAAGAATTTATTAAGAGCAAAGCTGATCTCATAACAGCAATGGCAATAACACTGACATTACATACAGAACTTTATAGTTCTTTTGATCTGAAGAATATAATTAATCCTTTAAAAAAATTTACTGTGGAATTAAGATGCTGAATGGAGCACTGATGAGAGCTGTGTAAGGAGCAGTGACACTGCTTGAATTGTGTTTAGTCCTATAAGAACAGAGAAATCTAACCAAATGAATTAAATTATAGAAAACTGACAGACCTTACAGGGTTGATCTGATCTCCTTATAGGATTCAGGAGAAAATAAAAGTTACCAAATATTCTTACTTGATTTCTTTCATGTTTTAAATACTTTGTGTTTCTCTACCAGCTTCAAATACTTCCCAAAAAATATTGCAATTATTAACCAGATTGTTAAGAAATAGAAAACTAGCTTCCAGAACAATGGATCAGTCTGCAAATGAGTGAGTTACTTAAGTAAATGACTGAGGAGTATGATTTATTAGCAACAAATACAGCATTTTTGTTTTGTCAAATCAAAACCAAGGTAACTCTTTGAATCGTATACCAGTAGAGCCTGTCTATTTCCAAATACCAATGTGTTAGACTCTGTGCATGCAGAAACAATGAGAAGAACAAAATAAGTGAAAGATGAGCCTGGCATTTGCCATTTGGCACAATAAATCTAGGGTCTACCATCACACAACAATTCAACAAGTATTACGTCCCACTCCAAAGACTTCAGAAGAAATTCCCTCTGCCTTCTTGTGACAAACACTTTAATTTAATAAAACAGACTCTTGCCTGGGGAAACAGAGCATTTGTAATGACCCAAGATGGTCCAGAAGCATACATGATTCAGGACACTCGTAAAAACATTCCTAGGCCAAGCAAAGGACACAGTAGATATGCAATGGCAACCCAATCTGAAGTATCAGGCAGTAGTTTCTAACAGACTGTGTTAGTAAAGTAAGAAATACCATCTTCCTGTTGGCAACAGCATCACCCGTAACAATTTCATATGCCTTATTAAAGATACGAGAATAGGAATGTTTTTAAGTATACCTTCAAAAAGCAGGACCTCAGAGAGAAAAAACAACAGAACAATCCCTCCTTCCTTCACTGGGAGGGAAGGGTGGGAATATTCACAAAACATGATGGTAGAAAAATAGCTCTTCCAATGACATGACTAAATCTTCAAACCCAGAAGAAGAAAGCAAGCAAGATGAAAGCTGAGTTTCTCCAGAAGACCAGGAGGTGGGGGTGGGAAATCTATGACATATATGAAGAGTTCAACAAACTTGCTCCCCCACTGATGTACAAAACTCAAATTGTTTGGCACTTCTATTGAAAATCCAGGCCTACAACTGAGTAGTATAGGAACAGCAATTGCTGGCAGACTTGTATCAACAGAGCCCAGCAGTTGGCTCTATTTCAGCTCCTATCTAATCCTTATATTATACTGCGCTCATCACCACAGTATGTGAATTCCCACTAATGCGATGTTATAGCTAAAAAATAAAGCCCCCAGCAAAATACTTGCAACTCAGGAAATCTGCAATTAATATTCCAGCACAGACTCAACTGTGTTCCAACACCCCCCTCCATTCTTCATTTGTGAGTTCATGCTAGTTATATTTCTGATGTTATATTTCACAATGTGATATTAATCCATATGTTTTGAGTGGTAAATCACCAGCCTACCACAACCGGGACACAAAACTTCTACACATCAGAGTAACTCTGAGCAACCTGGTCTAGTGAAAGGTGTCCCTGCCCATGGCAGAGGGGTTGGAACTAACTGATCCTTAAGGTCTCTTCCAACCTTCCATGATGTGTATGTTTGTAGGTTAATGTGTTTGTTTTACAGGACTCTCAGCACACTAAAATTTTTCACAATAATAGCAAAAAAAGTTTTATGTACTTTGTAACTTAACTCTGCCTACAATACTGCCTTTGACACAGTCCTGTGTTCTTTTGTCTAGATTGACATTTCCTTCTTCAGATACAAAAAATTAATCCAACTTGCTAAGGTAAAAATTGAACATCAGCCTCATAATGGTTATATCAAGAGATCAACATAAGTCTAATGCACATGCAGCTGTTCCATAAAATGTGCAAATACATAAAAAGGAAAAACATAGCAATTACACAAGCCCTTGTCCCAATAACAGATGTTTTTCAAACTATTTTAACTGCACCAGTTTTGTAACATGATCCTGTGATGCAACTGCCACTAAAATCGTTAGATGCTACACAGTGATCCTTTCTGTTTTCACCTCCCCTCTAGCTACACAACATTTTCCAGAATCTATTTTCTCTGGAAGTGCTGGAAAACCTACTACGCTTCTTGTACTGCAATAGCGCTAAGCACTGGATCTGGTAACAAGGGGCTCTAGGAAAGAACTGCATGGGACAAGGCCACGAACTGTCCTGTGCCAGGCAGTGAGAGCCACCTCTGGAGCTGGTGGGAGCACCCCATTCTCCCAAAAAAATTAAACTGAGGGAGCACACACACAGAGCACTTCTGCTCAGACATGTTTTAAGAAAGCCACAGGAGGAGGAGAAATGGAGGAGACACACAAAAGAGGATGTTGTTGGAGGCTGGCCTTCCTTGAAGGTCAGAGGAAACACAACCTCAGAAGGAGGATAGGAGTGGATAAGCCATGCTGAAGTCAGTACACCCTCATAGTAGCAGATATTTTTAATAAAGCTGTTAAAACTTGCAAAATGATAAGAACATACCTGTCATGTTTAAAAAGCAGTGGTAATCATGCTTCTTGATGTCTTCACATGGTTTGCTTGCACATAAAACTGGACTCAGTGAAAAGCACTGAATGCAAAACATTAACTCCTGATGATAGGTGATTATCTTGCTTCAATTCGATGACGATTTGAACTATTCACTTGGGATCTACATCCATGTTTTCTGACTTGAATTTAAAAAGAAAATCATCCTAAGATCCTGAAGTTACCACAATTCATGTTAAATGTTCTATTGGTTTTGTATGTACGCTGGACAACAAAACAATAAATAGCATACACTGTATTTGTGATTTTTTTACTGAAATAATAAAGAATAATTTATTTTTAATGAAGACATACCAGAAATTCTGAGAAAAAAAAACAACATCCCTTTTTCTTTTTGGTAGGTTCATGCCATCTTACAATGCTCTAGTACCAGGCTTTAGGGGCTGTGCAGATTAGCCATGACTTGAATAGAAATTCATTCTTTTTCTATGCTGAATGAATGCCATTATTTGGCTGTGGGTTATAAGTAGAGTTATATTTCTAAGAATTTTATTTCTGTCTGCAACAGCTCAAGAATAGGAATATTACTTATGTTCCATTTCATAGTTCTGAAAGTGTTTTGACCCCACATAGAAATTTGAAGACCTTTTCTGAATAGGGCCTTCTATTCACATAATGATTTTTTCTATATTATTTTATTAATACAAATACACTTCACCTAGTGAAAGCAGGTCTTACATAATATATAAGAGGCATCTTATTACATTGTGATAACTTTAAATAGAGTCTTTTGACTATGAAACTTATTTTTTTTTACTTAAGTGGATGTAAACTACGCGGACAATGAGAAACATCATCTTTTGAAATGACCTTCTGGTGACATTTAAATAAAAAAAAATACATGTAAATATTTTCAAATCCAAGTAAAACACCCAGAAAAAACAGGCTTGAATAACAAAGCAGTATAATAGATTGTCTTGTCTCACAGGACTTCGTAAGTGTCTGAGAGCTGAATTATTTTTTTTTTTTTTGAGTATCCCTTTAGAGTTAAGTCCAGGGCTGCTACTCCGTCAAAAAGGTGAGTGTTGCCATCTTACTATGGCTAGAATACATCTGTGACTCAACATCTCTATTTTTTTCAGTGTTTTCAGAAAAACATTAATTTTGTTGCAGCTTTACAATTTCTGTAACAGTAGCAGCTCTTTGCCTTGACTTACGACAACTTTTCCAAGACAAAATATTATTTCGCACATCCAAAGAAAGGAAGACATGAGACTTCATCAGCAGTGCTGATCCAAGTGTTCAGTTCTGCCATTCCCCTTGATGTAAACTTTTAGTCCTGCCTCTTTGCTTCCTGTCCATACTCTTCTACTGCCCGAGCCCCATGACAGGGCAGAATGAAAATAGAGTCTGGTGGGAAGGACAGGAAGGGTGGTCTTCACCTTCAGCAACAGAGGCATTTTCGATGGGCTTAAAGTGTTTGTGAAATGAAACTATTACAGAGTTTCATTCTTTTTCCCCAGCTTCTCTGAGTGATTCCGTGATGCTAATGCCTAAAGAGCCAGGTGCAATAATAAGCCATGTCCCATACATCTGTCCTCAAGGCTGAAAGCAAGGCCTGAATAAAGACAGAAGCACTATGGATGATAAGATGCTTTCTCTCTGAACACTGTGGGAAGGCAATGAAGACCACTTGGATACAAGAGTGCTTAAATGCTGATAAAAGTAAAGAAAACTGTAAAATTTTAGAAGTTACCTTTAGGACAAAGAGGCTTTCACAATATAAATTGTTAGGTCTATTTACATCTCTAAACAATGAAATACATTGCATATGCACTTATATACAGATAACAGAATGCAAACAGAATTAAACCTCCCCTCTAAATAAAGCATTTAAATACTGTAGTTTTAAAGATCCAAAATGGAATAATGTAATTATCCATTACCATATATATTATTTTCAGTTAGAAAAACATGCTAAATATTTTCCTGAGGTCAATTTTTGCTACGTGATGCATCTTATTTAAAACATTGCCTTACATTAATAAAAATACACAAGCTATTTAATAATAAACTTTAAAAGAGTAACCCTCAAAATGTATTAGTGCACCAATAGCAATCCTATTCAATAGCAATCCTATTACGTGAAGCATCATTTAAAAGTGTCAATGGCTCTTAAAACACCAGTTGCAATCCCTTACTAATTTAACATTACAGCTTCATTTCTTGTTCTAATCTCATCTAATTTACCCTTCTTATTTCCTTGCTTCTGGATATGCTAGGTTTGCCACCCAATGAGTTTATTTCGCTAGTCATTCACTTTTAACAGTAAAACCAAACTATTTGAGGAGAATAATCTCCCTGCAAATCCAACACAGGATAAAGAGCTCTTATTTATCGAGCATTTTGTGCCTTGAATTGAAGCATTATTGCAAAGAGTGAGCAATAAACAAAAACACCTCAGGGGCCTGGGAGGAGCAATGTAACCAATTACATTTAATTAAATCAAAGGATGGGAGCCCTAGGGTTGAATGAGCTGAAGAACAAATTTGCATTAACACCTAGCAGCCAAACAAGTAGTTCTCGGTTTAGTCTGGAAGTACAATTGTTGCCATCTATTCTCTGCACTGAAGGGGGGCCATTAGCTAAATTCTTAGGAATTGTTTGTCCACTGATGAGGGACTGCCTTCTCAACATTTCACCTTCTCACACATGAAAATTGCCTACTAAAATAAACAGCTTCTTCCGAAACCCAGCAAACAAACATTAGTACATGACTCACAAGTTTGCAATTTTGTCACACCTTTGTCAACAAAGAGAACATTGCCAGGGTTCACACACCTGAAAGAAGTGGAGACCCTCCAAGCCCTATTTAGGTGGGTGAGAGGAGAATTGGGAAGAATTAAAGTTAAGCTGACCACAATGAATTCCATAAAAACTAAAACACATAGGATAATGATTACCTACATTGCTTTAGGAATGGATGCAAACACTGAGCTGTTGGAATAATGAGAAGACTTCCTAACACCAAAGTATTATCAGTGCAATGCACCTCGAGCCTTTCCCTTCACTGTCCAGAGGCAGGAAAGAAAGATCACGGAAGTCTGAGAAGAGCAGGGAATGAAAATTCATAAACACGAGTGTGAAAACGATAGAGAAATTAAGAGCAATTAACTACAAAAATGTCAAGAGCCCACAACTCTGCATTTTCCAAACTATGATTCTGTGGGGGAAAGCAGGAAAGACGACAAATGTGTAATCAGTTCTAAACTGCTCTTTCTTAAATGTTCATTGCACGGTCATGCGAAAAGAGTTTACATGTAAAGAGGGGGATTTTTGTGATGCCTAAGGATTTTTATGTATTTTTTAGTGTGTATTTTATGGATTTTTAGAGCTTTAGGAGTAAGGATTTCTG
>JAWWEW010000112.1:25501101-25567626 GCA_035583185.1 Anabacerthia variegaticeps | reverse complement strand
CTAAACCACAATAAAGGTAATATCTTATCTCCATTAACCTTGTGCAGAGTGTCTGTTTTGCAGGATTTCAGGCATCATTTGGAAGGTATCTATGAGGCATTTGGTAGACTAGCAATGGCTAAAATTCTTTTTTCATTATTTTAAAAAGACATACTTTCAGGGATTTAGAAGTATAATAATTTCAAATAATTCGAGATTTAAACTTATTGTCCCACAAATCATCTCAGACACAAAGTATACCTTAATCTACATCTGCCAAAAGCATAAATTAGTTTATCCATTTTAGGTTATACAATAAAAAGGAATGTAATGGTTTCAAAACACTGCCCTAAACCTCAAGCTAAAAGGTTGAATTATTAAAATAATTTTTTAGGTAATCAGTGCTCATTGTGCCCTAGAAGTGCAACAGCCAAGATTCTCATTTTGAAAAATACTGAACATGCGTACATAATATTTTCATAGCTTTTGTTCCTTGAATATTAAAATGGGGGAGTACAGAGAACAGTAAAAGACTTTTGTAGAGACCTACATGCTCTGATCTCAGTCTTTTCAGGAAGCTAGCTGTTCCCCTCTTGAAATATTAATTTTCTTGCTTTGGGAAAAATTAAACTGCACTCTTATTGCAAAGCCACCATATAAAAACGAAATTTTATTCTTAACAGAAAAACTTGCATCCTTTATTTACTCATAGCTACATTTTCCTCTCATAATGACAAATCAAAACAAGTTTTGGTGCCCCTTTTATGCAGTGTTAGATCCCAAAAACCTAAAGGAGATCCAATAGCTTCTTTCTAACAAGGTACAAGTTGGCTCACATTTTCATCTTGTTAACTTATCCAGCTTAAAATAAATCAAAAACCTCTCTTCCCGAGCAAACATCTATTACAGATGTGCTTTCAGACTATACCTACTTCAGTCTAACTAATTCAACAACTGTCCTCTGAACATAAACAGTGCCCTTGTTTGTGTCAGATCTTGTGATAATGAGGATATAAAGAATGTGAGATAGGTTTGTTAATCTGGGAAAAAACCCAAACCAAACACAACACTCATTTTCAAGGTGGGCGAGTTTTTCTATTAGATCAACCAGCTGCTGGATTGGTCTCAAATGCCAAAGTAATGCATAGCAGTGGGTGTAGATGACCATGGATTGGGAGGGACAGGAGATAGAACAGGACTACCTCCTTTACGCAGCAACAAGCTGATAAATCAGCATAGCATATGGTGGCACAATACCAATAAGTGTCTAACTTATCATTTACAAACACTTTAACACAGACATGTTTCTCAACAGATCAGAAGTAAATTTTCTCAAAGCTGAACTTTATTGAGTAGAGAAGCAGGTGTTCTGGAGGTTGCTTTCCTATTTTGTTTTAGAATGTGCTTAGCTAGCAAACTTTAAAACCATGACAAGACAAAGCACAGACTCTGTTTTCACATATATAGTCCTCACCTGCCTTAGTAATCCACATTCATTATGAAAAAAAACCCAAACAACAAAATCTCTAACTCTAAATGTGTACTTGTACCTTCATAGATAAGCTGCTCTGAACACCACTTTTCCTTAAGGTAACTACAGACCTGATATATTTCATAACTCTTGGCCCTGACTTCTGCAAACAGGGGGCAAGGGGAGGTAGACTAAGACCTATTGTAGCAGGAAAAATGCTATGGGAGCACAGAGGCAATGGGGCAATGAAGAAGGAGCTCTTGAATGAAATTCCCTAGGTTACATACTACTTACACCTTCCAGTGTGTTTATAAATAAAAAGATCAAACAGTGCTGTATGCACATGAAAGTAGTTCTGTTGCTGTTGGGGTTTTTTTAAAGCTCATGGATGGCATGTCAATCAAAACGAATACAGCTGGGTTTGAGGTGTGACATTTAAAAAAACAATGCTTCACTGGTGAATTCTGTATGTCAACTTTACTTATGAATGAAACCATACAATGATAAGAACCTGTGAAATCACAAACTATTTCTGTACATTCAACACTTTGACACAGAGCCTACTGCAGCCATCCAATTGCAGTGTTGAACCTTAGGATTTACCTACACCCAGAAAGCACTATTCTGGAACTAAGTCTCCATACATAGATTAGATACATGTTTTTTGAATGAAAATATTGCACTGTTTCCAAACATGGCCCTTGCTCAGCTAAAAAATTTTCTCCCACGTGTGGTAAGTCAGGATTCCTTTTAGACTGAAGGAATGAAAGCAGAATAGCAAAGCAGAGAGAAGTGTAGCAAAACCACTGTTAACAACTGATTGCTGGCATAAGAAATAGTTGAACATAAGAATAAAGTGATATGTGGTCTACATGAAAAAACTAGAAAAGATCATAAATACGATAGACACACCTGACATGACAATTTACCTCCAGCACTACTGTGCCACATCAACAGAAACACAAGAAGTCCTCACAATGATCAATCTGATAATGCAATAGCTCTATGAATTCACAGGACTGAGCAAATACAAACCAACTACCTTTTTAAACACTTACTTTCTCATGAGATCTAAAAGGAACTACACTGGGACAGAACATTCCAGATGCATGGAGTAATAAATGTACCTGCTGATGAGTGCTACAAACTCAATCTGCACTCTGAAAGCCTACATACCGGAGAGCTACTGCTAGCAGCACAATTGAGGTTTTACACCTGTCCAGACAGAAGGCTGGGAGAGGTGATGCCAAGACTGTTTCCAAACAATTGCTAACTACTCTTGAAGACCTGCTATGAAAGGTACTTTCTCTGCAACAAATACATGTTAAATTTGAAGCATGCTCTTGAAGGAAAGATTACTTTTACAATTTCAGATGTTAATCCTACTCCTCTTCTTTGAAAACAGACTACTTGTTTTAGTTTACTTCTATTTAAAATAACTTTTTCTCAAAAGTATCCCTTATGGAGAGGAGAGTTAACTTTGGTTTTGAGGTCAACATACTTCTCACTTGAGGTGACATTTTGTGGTTTTCCTGTCTCAGTTTCATCCACTCTATATTTCAAACCTGTTGTCCTCAAACATTCTCAAAAAGTGGTTATTTAATTCTGAATTCATTATGTACTTTTGGATATGCTTATGTTTACCTCAGCAGAAAACTCAAATGTGCTAACATTTGCATCATCATTCTAATTAGATTTTTACTAATGAATATCAGCATTCTTTACAAAAGATTCATAGCAATTACATAAGTAACATAGAAAGGCATTTTTCACAAAGTAGGAGACAATAACCTGAAATTTCACTGTGCAAAATAGAGTTGGAATGTATAACTAAAATCTTCCACTCCAAACTACTCTGTACTGGTATTCAGCTGTGTCTACCACTGCATGTTTGATGCTGTACTCCTGATGTGTTCAAATCAGGAAAAAAAAAATTAACAGTTAAATTTCAAAACAGTATACGTATCTTGAGTGAATATATATTTTCTACATCTTTACACATTGTAAGAGATAGTAAATAGTGACAAGCTAAACCAAAGCAGTTTAATTCAAAATAACAAAAAAACACATCCATTTAAAAAGATGTTAATTAACCCTGCAGGGTACATGCAGGATTTGAAATGAGTCCAAACAATGTCCAGCTTAATGCTAAGAACTTATAAAATGAGCTATCAGGGCCTATTAGTGCATTGTAATGGCTTAGATACTTGAAGAAGTGACCCTAAAATCTCTATTCTGACCCGACTTCCAGAAACGGGGCAGAAGATTGACCTTCACACAATATAATCAGCAACGGATCTAAAAAATGTATCTCTCTGTTATGTGAAACCACAGTTTTATTTACTCAGGCATGTTCACTTTGGAGTTAAGGTCCACTCAAGCATTATTTCAGGGTTAAAGGTTATAGTATAAAGCCATTATGTTTTCAAGCAGAGTAGCATGCTACCATTTGTTTTGCAGTAATATCACAATCAGACATTACCTTTTTAGCTTGGCCCAGCGGTGAGTTTAAGACCCTGGTGTATACAATGTAAAATAGACTGGTACTTTCTGCAAGTCAATCAAACTACATTTGCTAAATTTTAGACTTGTGTATATTTTGTCTATGCTCTAATATACAGAAATACAGAGAGTTAAGGAAAGGTTTAGCATCCTGATCCTGCAGAAGGTCTGTTTATATAATAATTAGGTTGGTTATATGTTCAATATGCAATCAATGTACAGAAAAAAAAAAAAAATCAGTGCTTTGGCATTCAGAGTCACGGGGTCAATGTCTTTGTCTTGGAAAACTGAATAAAGTAACTGCAAAAGTAGATACAAGGACAATAAGGATTTCTAAAGTTCTCATTCAACAGTTTTTTAAAATTGCTTGCCATTGTTGACCAGTTCCTAGTATTCATTACATACCTATTACAAACTGTGCTGGTTTCAGCTGGGGTAGAGTCAGTTTTCTTCGCAGTGGCTGCTACGGGGCTGTGTTTTGGATCTGTACTGAACACAGGGTTGATAACATAGAGATGTTTTTGTTCTTGATAAGCAGGGCTCACACAGAGCCAGGGCCTTTCCTGCTTTTGGTACTGACACAGTGGTGAGGAGACTGGGGGTGCACGGGAGGTTGGGAGGAGACACGGCCAGGACAGGTGACCCCAACCAACCAAAGGGATATTCCAGACCATATGAATCATACTCAGTATATAAAGGGTGGGAAGAAGGAGGAAGGGCAAGGTGTTTGGAGTGACAGTGTTTTTAACTCCCAAGTAACCATTACACACAATGAGGCCCTGCTCCCTTGGAGATGGTTCAACACCTGCTTGCTCTTGGGAAGCAGCAAAATTCCTTGTTTTGCTTTGCTTGTGTGCCTGGCTTTTGCTTTCCCTATTGAACTGTTTTTATCCCATGAGTTTTCTAACTTTTACTCTTCTGATCCTCTCCCTAATCCTGTTGGTGGGGGAGTGAGCAAGTGGTTCCATGGGGCTTGGTTGCTGGCTAGGGTTAAACCATGACACAAACTTAATAACATTTCTTGATCAAGAGCTTACTTAAATTAAGGCTATGTGCAACAATAAAGCCTGATAAGTAAGAAGCAGTGCCTATAAGACTATTCACAACAACAAACTAAGTTTATCAAACTGACAACAAACAGAATCTTGATTTTAACATATTTTTTGAACTCACACAGGGCTAGTGAAATCTATCACCAACTGCTATACTATTGTATGCAATTTTAGCACCAAACACTACTAATGTCTATTAAAAAAATAAATTAAAAACATGACATCATTATGAATCATGGGATGATTCAGAGCGTAAGGGTTAAACATACAAATGAAGGTGTGGAGTACTTTCAGAAAGTATGATTTTTTTCAGTACATGTACTGCAAAAACATGCCAGTTATCTCAGCAAGTTCTACTTCACTGCATGAAAGGTCCTTGGGTTTACAATCTGAAGTCTATGCATAAAATTATTATAGCAAATTTGTATACAGAATTACAACAAGCGTTTCCATTAAGGTAAGATCAAGGCTGCCAAATAAAATACTTCATTTCAGAAATTACAAAATTAGTAAATGCTGCTACACCCTTAGCACACCTGTCTCACCTGTTTGCCTTAGGAAGCTGTATGTACACATACTGTACTTCACCAAGA
Organism: Anabacerthia variegaticeps; assembly: GCA_035583185.1. NCBI lineage: Eukaryota > Metazoa > Chordata > Aves > Passeriformes > Furnariidae > Anabacerthia > Anabacerthia variegaticeps. The sequence continues at coordinate 25,562,029 of JAWWEW010000112.1, read as the reverse complement.
ACGACTCCTTCCTTTCAGTTCCCAGAACTAAGAGCAAGTGTTCATTTAGTAGTAAAATAACCAACATTTACACTTCAGTTAAATATAGACCTACTTCTCACTTTCTGAATTTACCTTTTAATAGAGCAGGCTTCTCTAGCCTTTGGCTTGAAAGCTGTATGTAGGCTACCAGAATTCATTGCCTGCTTTTCAGTGTCTTCATCTGAAAAAGACCCAACCATTTACCCCTAACAGGACAATTGCTTCACCTCACAGTCTTTGCTGACTGTTTCTTACAGCAAGTGGTGGTGACTTGGGGACAGAGAATTCAGGAAGAGACTTCTTTAGATGAAGCCCTGAGACAGAGAAAGAGGAAAAACATCCACTAAGTCTTGAGAGTCTAAAGCACCTAGAACCGTGCTTTTTTTTTTTTTTTTGGAGTAGTTGACATTTCTGCTTTAGCTGTCGAAATCACCATTTCAGCTGGGATTTGTTTCTGCAGATGAGACCTCAACTTTTCATAAAAAAAAGATGTCAGATGGAGGAAGAGATCCAAGCAGCTGCAGAAACCATGAAATTCCCATTTGCACAATGGTGCATTTTGTTAAAGTTAAAACATGCTTCAGTGCGTATTTTTAAATATCAAAAATCCCATCATCTGGATTATCAACTCCACAGGTTGATAGCAAGATTGCAACTTTCAGACTAGCTCAATTTCTTTATGATTACACAAATAAAGTAAACTAAAATATTGCAGCAGTCTATAAGGAGCAGCAGTTAAAAAGAATGACATGTCTTTCACTCGAGCAGGCCCAGAAAGAGATGAGAGAGAGAGATCTCTAGAAACACATTGCTGTTGCTGGCCGTGTGGGAAACATTTTCTGGTGCACCCACAATTTCATTCTGGACCTCTTGAAGCTGAGCTAGTATAGTCTCCTTTCCACCTTTCACTTCTAGTCTCAGTCCAGTTACTTTCAGGACACGTTCATCTCATTCATTGTGATTTCATTCCAAGTTTCTCTCTGCCCAAACTGGCTTGTCTCTTGGAAAAAACCTAATTGAGTATGTTTTTATTTCCAATTCTCCTTCCTGCACAGCTACTAGTGTTTTATTCATCTTCTCCCCCACACGCTCCTTGTCTTATGACTCTTTTTGACCAGGCTTAATGTTCCTCCCACTCCCTCCTGTGATCATCTTCTCTTAGCATCAGAAAGCAATATGGATCTTTTCCCCATAAATGGCCTGTGAAGCCTCGCAGTAGGAAAAAAGAATAATTTAAACGTTAAGGGCAAACAATCACAGCAGTAGTTGCCACTGTCCTTCAAACTGTTACACATACAGATGAAATTTATGAATTCTACAAACGATTTTCATATATCTACAAATTATGAAAGATGTACCTACAAAACATTAAATACATCAACATGAAAGTGGTAATACATACTATATATATACACACATGCTAGGTGTATTCCTTAAGTACTGCTTTTTTCAGTGGCACTTTTGGAATATCAAGTACTGTTTTGTTGCCTACTTCTGTGCTATGAAACATTCAAATTCCCAATTTAAAAGGAGGAGGAAGAGTAAAATTTGCTTCTCATTTCTATGCCAAGTTTCAATTATCATGCTCCTTATTATTCAGCACAGAAAACATTTCAATAGTTACCAGATTCTCACCTCATTCAAATTAAAATAATTTGGGGGGATTTTTTTTTAATCACCTTTAAAGGGAAGACAATGTTTCTTATTCATTTGACAAGCCTTACCGAAGACAATGAGATTCTTTTTATTACTAAGGCAAGTCAAATTTGACTTGTACTAAAAACAATTGAAAAAATATGACAGTAATTCAAAATATGACAATGCTTTCAAACATTTGGGGAAAGATGCCACATTACAGCTCTACTTTCATCATCTTACAATAATTATGTCACCAATAGGATCCTATTTCAGGCAGGGTCAAAGTAAACTGTTAGGTAAAAAAAATCTTAGACAATATCTTACTAAAAAGCACCCTTGTTAGAAAAATCCAGATTTTCTTCTCCTTAGATATAATTATATATAATGTGAACATCTAAATAATTATGTGTACTAACTATATATACCTATGTATATACACACATTAAAAAACCCATGCAAATTAGACTGATTTACTTAAAAATCATAGGATAGTATATTATATATCTATAGCTAATATTTGTCATTGTGGAATAAGAAACATTTTGCAATTACAAATCAAATCCCTACATTTAAATGCTTTGATTTGTGAAAGGATCTTACAGGATTGTCCATGTGAACAAGGCCAGGTACAAGGTCCTGCCTTGGGGGCAGAGCAAACCCAAGCACAAATAGAAGCTGAGTAGAGAACAGATCGAGAGCAGCCCTGCTGAGGACTTGGGGGTACTGGTGGAGGAGAGGCTGGACATAACCCAGCCCTGTGCACCTTCAACCCAGAAAGCCAGTTGTGTCCTGGGCTGCATCTAAAGCAGTGTGGCCAGCAAGTCAGGGAGGGGATTCTGCCCCTCTGCTCCTCTCTGGTGAGACCCCACCTGGAGCACTGCATCCAGCTCTCGGGTCCCCAGCACAGGAAAGACAGGGACCTGTTGGAGCGAGTCCAGATGAAGACCACCAAAATGATTAGAGGGATGGAGTACCTCTCCTATGAAGAGAGACTTCATAGAGAGAATTGGATTTGTTCAGCCTGGAGAAGGCTCCAGAGAGACCTTACAGAAGCCTTCCAGTACATAAAGGGGACTACAGGAGAATTGGAGAGGAACTTTTGACAAAGGCATGTAGTGATAGGATGAGGGGGAATGGCTTTAAACTGACAGAGGGCAGATTTAGATTAGATATTAGGGAGAAATTCTTTACTGTGAGGGTGGTAAGGCACCAGAGAAGTTGTGGATGTCCCACCTCTAGAAGCGTTCAAGGCCACGCTGGATGGAGCTCTGAGCAACTTGGTCTAATGAAGAGTGTCACTGCCCATTGGCCAAGGGGGTTGGAGCTAGATGATCTTTAAAATCCCTTCCAAACCAAACCATTCTGTGATGATTCCAAGCTAAGTTGACTCATCATTTCCAGGATTCTGCCTATTTCTTTTTGACAGTTTGCACTCAACTACTACAACAAAGCTGTTTAAATGCCAAACAGAAAAACTTCATTTATTCTAAAAAAAAAAAAAAACAAAAAAACAACAAGACACAAAAAAAATTGCCAAGAAAAAATTCATATAGGAAAATACAGATTTTTCATTAATTATTCTCTCATCAGCAGTTCAGTTTGATTCTAAATGAGCCTTGCAGAATTAATTGGCATAACATCTTTCCTTTCTGTAAGGCTGTCACTTACCCTAACAAACTATAAAATGTGTGTCTGTGTACTTTAATGCCAAACATTTACCATATCATTTTCTGAAGAGCACATAAATAAAATCCTCAAAAGAAAACACTATAATAATTATTAGGAAATATGTATTTGAAATAATGAGAATCATAACAGACCTAAAGCACTTAGATTATCCGTATCAATTTTTATTTGACTGAAATTATCTATAGTATTGTGCTGTATGTACTGTTAACAAAACTAAATATTTGAAAATCTATATTATATATGTTGATTGCTATCATAATTACTTTTGCCTGCCAACAGAAAGTGTGAGGTATTACAGCTTCTGGAGGTTGACAGGGGAGACATGGCACTGGCTGCCACATTATGCAAACATTTACATTGTAAAGCATTTATCAGTTACAACAAAGATTGCGATGAATGAACTCTCTGCTAAGTAGTTGATCTTGAATATGCATTCAATACCACTGCTATAATTTAAGGTCTTTTTCAATGCTAGGTATGACAGCATGTTTCTAATTCTGGAACTGGAAAATTCAATGGGAATGGGAAGGATAAATACTTCTTTTCAACAGGTGTTTTGAAAATCAGGAAAATAATACAACAAAAATATTATCTGAGCAAACAATTAGAAGGCATTATTTGGAGAACTTCCAAAAGTTATTCATCTCTGCGTTGATTCATGTGGTTCTAGTTTCTTTATTTCTTTAAATTATGTTAAATTCAAAGAGTATATTTTACTGTCCATCTACAAACTAGTATAGTGATCTCCGTTTTTAAATGCCACACCTGTTTTACTGCTGCCTATTTTAAGCGTTTTGTGGCTTCTTCTGCCTTTTTGAATACCTATACACCTTTAAAAGGCAGCTTAAAACCATTGGAGACTGTTGCCTTTTGCCACTATTACCATTTAAACATAATTACTTTAAAGTCAAGGCTTACAGAGCTGTTCACGTTTTAATGCTCGACTTTTATGTAAGTAAAAAGTTTACTTCTTCATGAGAAAAGTTACAAAATTCCTCAGGAGCCAACCTACAAACAACAAGGGATAATTATATTGCTACATGCATTTGTTTTTAAACATTTGTAAATCCTTTAACTTGATAGCTATGTCAGAGTTTCTTTAGGAAAAAAAAACAACACTCAAAACTGTGTTTTAGAAAATTTAAATACAGCTCAAGAAGTATATTGAACTTGAACTTCACTTTGTACCTTAGACCTGTGGATTTTCAACCTATTTCAAACATTATTATTAAACTAAAAAGAAATATGCAAACGCAGTCATTGTTACTAATCCCACACATCCCTGATAAAGGGTTATTTTATATAAATAGTGGACTTTTGGCTTCAACACTTTCTCTGAGATGTATGCTTGAAAGCAATGCCTACTAATCTCAGCTGGCATTGAGAGAAACATTACAGTATATAAATACTGAGTGCTGATTACTAAATAACTGCACTAGTCCAATCAAAACTCACACACAAAAATATTTTCTGAGACAATCTAAGATTAAAACACCTTCCTCTGATATTTTAACCTAGGAAATAATCATAGAAAGAACTCAGATTCCCCTGTCTGGGAGCAAGCCTCTCCCACAGGAGATGTGCAGCTGCGAACCCCTTCCTCATAGGGAATTTATATTGGTTAGTTTTCAATAGAAAATATAATGCATGATTTTAAAAGCAGATTACAGTTGTGGACAAAATTATCAAATTAATTCTTAGTAGTAATAAAACCCCTCTCTCTGTTTATCTGGCTAAGCTCATTTTTACCCGAGTCTTTAACCACACAAACAAAAGGAAATATTTTCTACTTTGGGAATGTCCAATTAAATAATAAATATATCTCCAAATTGCCTCAAATTGCCACGATTTAAAAATGAGTACCAAAATACAGCAAAAATAAGGACCCTATATACAAGCTGCTTTGTCCTATTATGTTTTATTATGAAGACATTCCCGCATTTTTAGCCTGACAGAATTTATACGAAGGTGCTGATTCGTAAAATGGCTTAAGATTGTACAGTGTTTTAGCTGTGAGAATAGGTAAATTTTATGGAACTGGATATGAGCTTATGGTGAGGCATGCTGCTGTTTTCACCTTCTGAATTCATAGTTACTGGAAGATTGCAGTGGGACTTTTTCCTGACATACTGCCATGAGGGATTTACCCCATACATTTAGCAATATTGTTCCTTGCCTAACTGTCCAAAAGGAGCTCCACTGAGCACACAGAAGCTCTGAGCTTGTTCCCTTTGCTAAGTCAGGTGTGCTGGCCTCCCCTACTTTCATGAAAACACCTTGTGAGTGCTATAACCATTAGACTCACATCTAAAACCACATAAATTCTACATAAAATCTGCAGCTGCCACATGGGAGGTTAAAACAAAAAAGAAGTTATACCTTCCATAATTTTTGACAGACACAGATGAAGCATCTAAATAAAGGAAAGGATTTAAGACTGTGAATGCATCAGATTAGGAACTGAAACTCCAAAAAGAGAGGCATTCCTGAAAATTTAACACTTCCCAGTCTAGCAGAGATCATACAATAAACCTACAGGTGGGAGATGTTAGAAGTCAGGTCTGCCAGTGGCCCTCTGCATGCCACCACTGTAGCATGTCTTGGTTCTGCCTCCCATTTCTAAGCCATGAACAGCTCTGTAACAAAAACAGACTTATGAGACTTCCTACCTCTAAAATGGATCTAATATTTGTTTCACAAATGTGATATTGTATGGATTAGTTAATATCAAAAGAGTGCTTTTGGGACTGCAGTATTGTCCTCTTTTGAGCTGATATAAACCACACATTTAAACCAGATAACAAAACACTGCCTTAAAATACTGGAATTGGCCTAAGTATAAAGGGAAACCTAAAAATTAAATTGAAAAAATAAAAGCACTCTAGTTAACGAAACACACCATCAGCCAGTACCAGCATAGATGGAAAGAAAATGAATTTAATTCAGAAAGCACAGGTCACAGTTCAACAATAAATACCAATAGAGAAGGAGTTGGTGTTAAAAGGTATGACATGCTCAAACTGCTATCCTTTTAGTCGTGAACGTGACTTAAAGAATTCTATTTCTCAGTTACAAGAGGCCAAAATGCATTTGAGTACTCCCAAATTACCAAAAAAGCCCCAAACAAAATAAAAGAAAAAAATCCCATCTGGCATTATTTTACTTTTCACCATACTCATTAAAAGTAGGGAGATGTCAGTCAAAGTGCATTAGGGGAGAGGGCTATTACAATCCTATACTAAGTTTTGCTAGACTACTAAATATGTCACCAAACCTGTAGTTAGAGTAGCTGGAGTAATAATCAGGACACCAAAGAACAACAAGACAAAACTATGCATATAAGCTTAGATTGGAAAAATCTGTAGTACAAATGAGTAAAACAACAGCTTTCAAGACATGAATGAAATTGGAAGGCAGAAAACCATCAGGTGACTTTCAGTGCATAAGATAATTATGCATTCTATAATTAAGTATAATGTTTCATTCAATTCAACCTCTCCCTCATCTTCACACAATTAAGAACTTGAAACAGATTCATGTTTTTCATTCTTTTGTTGCATATTCCATGATAAAGTATAACAATAAAAACAAAGTACAGAGTTTAATTAAAAAAGCATTCACCAGAGCAACAAGATAGGAGGCTTGTTTATAGGGCAGACCCAGTAGATGACTTGCATCAAAATTTTGGAAAGTTATGCAACAATTTAATGAGAAACACAGTCTAAATAAAATTTGGTTAAGATAGTTTTCTTGAGCAGCTCTGCACCTAACTATGGAGAATAATACTCAGTGCTTTACTGTAAAAGAACTGCATTTATCAGGAAGAGTTTCCATAAATGCCTACACCAGACTGTGCTCTGTTCAGTGTTTCTATTGATCATCTAAAGGAACATGCTTATTAAATTAGCAATATATCCATTTAAAATATCTAGTATGTTGAAAGACAGGCTTCAAAGGACAAAAGCAACGAACTGGAAGAAGCCTGGAAATAGGAAGAAGTTCAAGAGGGACAAATGCCAGGTGTTACAATTGGGTAAGAAAAATCTGCTACATAAATACACAACTAAGAATAACCGATTCCTTCTGAAGAGGATGAGGACCTTATGGCAAGTCAAAAGCTCAACATGAGTCGAAGTCCTGCTGTTGTAAGAGAAAAACACAATATTGTGATTACAGGCTCTAAAACTCAAATTCTCCGGGTTTTCTTAGCATTGCAGAGGTCCCAGCTGAAGTACTATGCCCAGATTTGACAAACACTCTTCAAAAAGATTCAAACCAAATGTATGGAGTCTAAAGAAGAGTCGGAGCCTAGCAAAAAACTGTAGCTTAAGAAAACATGATAGAATTTGGCTTGCTTGACATAAGGAAAAGAAGATATAGGCAAGGCCACATGATGACAATATACCTAAAAGGCTATTACAAAAGAAAATTTCATTTTTGCCTATGAGCAAAATAATAATAAGTTTAAGCTTTAGTAAAAAACACTACCATTACGATATGAGGAGATATTTTCTAACAGTAAGGACAGTAGATGTGAAATCACCATTGCTAGAATCAGTATGTTCCAAATCTTTGTTTATGGGCTAGTCAGTCAAATCTTTTGCAAATGGGCTGCAGTCTTAATTAAAACCACAAGGCTGGACCTCCATGCAGTTGTACACATATTCCTCACACATTTTCCATTTATCAAATCACTTGTACAGAAGGCTCTTTTAATCCACTAGGTTTACCAAAATTTAATTCTTTAGATTTCTGAAATAATGCCTTTTTCACCTCTTTCCATATTACTGAAAATACTTTGAAAAAATAGCTTAAAACTGATGGAATTTTATTTAACTGCACAGAGTCGCAATAATAGTATTCAATTTGTCAAGCTAAGCACATGCATAGTAGTTCTACGTTGCATTTTTACCTGGTCATTGCTATGTAGATTAGTTTTCATCATACTTTTCAGGCAGAACTATCATCAGACAAAACATCGCAAATGGATATATTATTCACCAAAAGTATCAAATTCTCATTTCCCAAAATATTTTACTCAAAGTAGTTTTGTTTGAATGCAATTCTGTGAATCGATGCTGACCTAAACTGAAACCTTTCACCCTGACATTTTTGAAACAATACACAAGTTCACCCATTTAAATATGATTTTTTAAAATGAAATACAGAGCAACTTTAAAAAAGTTCTCTAAAAAAAACTTTAAAAACCCTCCAAAAAAGGCTGCAAGTTCGGCATAACATTCCAGTTGCATTGTTATGGAGAAAACAAAGAGCAAAGACTGTCCTTGCTACCTGCACACTACACAGCCACTGATGAGACTGTATTACAAAACAGAGAAACAGCCCATGTGACGGGCAAGTCAGATCCCATCAGCAACTCTGTGTGGTATCAAACAGAAGGCAGCTACTCAAGGATGTACTCCAAGCATGGCATTTCTCGAGCAGGTTTTGCACTTCATGCCTGTTCTTTAGTGAAAAGCAGGACTGAAAGCATGACTAGAACATGGCATATAAAAGGAACTGTGAGAATAAAAAGAACAATTACAAAAAAACATCCAAGTTCCACCCAAATGGCAACAATCTACTGCACTTCAAACTCGTTTGAAACTATTCCAATTATGCTCAAATTTGAAATATTATTAGAGAAAACTCTACAGTGCACTAAAAGGCGAAGCTTAATTAATAACACAGCACATCTTAAAGGGATGCTTACCATTGTTATCCTGCCCTATCTCAATTAAAAAAGTGATTAAAAGAAGTTATCTAATGCAAAAGTAAACCCTATGAAATTAATTACCGTAATTCATTCTCTTCTCCTGCTACCAATCTAATTTAAGGTGCTATACCATACTTTCAAAATTTTAATTAATTTAATTCAAAAGATCCAACTTCTCATGATAATTCATTTAAAATACCCTGAATAAAAAAATACTTCAAAAATACTTCAGATTATAGAAGGTCAACACCAGTGCATGAAGTCAGACTAGTATACTTAGAAACTTACTTATGACAACTATTTTTATAAAGATTAAGAAAACAGATCTGATGGCAAAACATAGCTAATCAGAGTGCCAAGGTACAAAACACTGCTCAACAATATAGAAAAGGAACTGCAATTGCTCTAATAGAGTCACAGATTTTTACCAAAACGTTCTCATTGAAATAACCTGAACAGGAGAACCAGTTCCTACAAAAACTTCTGACCAAGGAAGAAAGAGGGTGCACAGAAGTACCCATCTAGATTTCTTCACTTCCCACTTCTCTGAGCTGGAGCCATGATTGAAAGTATAGGCACAAAGGCAGATAATGCTTGGAATACATAGAAGAAAAGAATTTCTCTAGAGGAAACAGATCCCTGATTACAGTTATGATTCCTCTTTTCAGAACAAAAGATTTTAATGAGTGGGGGAAAGCCAAATATCTCAGAACAGTACTTAAAAACAGACAAATCATTGATGTTCCATCAGAGAACAGCATCATAAAGACAATTCTGGTAGCAAGAGTAATTTAAAAAGTGCTTGCTTTTCCCCATATACTTTTTTTCTGCTCCATTCCATACACTTTATGTGGGTTATATCAATGTGACTGCTTGGGACGATGCTGTAAACTTTATCAGTTGGATGGGGAAGGGGAGGGAGGAAACAGCTGGTTTTTCTTAACCTTGATCATTAAATGTTTTATTTAAAAGGAAGATGTATAGTGAATAGTAAAATGTAGGTATCATAAATACAATATTTAGTTCAAAATGACATGTATCATTGCTATTCAAACACTCTTCCAGTCCATTTATTTTTTTGTTGAAGAGACTGGAGGGGGTCTGAGGTTCTGACCTGGTGAACAATTTCAAACTGCCACACCTGTGGAACGAGAGAAGGCTCAGACAACAAGGCGAGGCAGTTCCTTCAGGTGAAAATACCCACTGAGTCACAGAGAGCCAGGAAGCATATTCGAGTTGCTGTGCTTTTGGCCACCAAAAACGAGATGTTTACTAAAAAAAGAAAAAGGGCTATGATTTTCCCCAAGGAACTTTATGGCATCCATCCTTCCAGCTATACCAATAATTCAGTAGCTGTCACGATCTCTCCACAGAGGAGCTCAGACACCTACAAGCCATGCAGGGAGAACTCCAAAGAAACAAGTAGCTCTCTAAACACATCCTCATATACTGCTACCAGGAAAGACGTCCCTCTCATTGTAGTTACTGGAGAAGAAGGAAGAAAGAAGAGAAGGTTCTTTGTTTTAAAACAGATTCTAAAATATTTTTCTTAAGTAAAGTACGATAAAAAAATGACATGATTACAAGTTTTAGGCAAGCATAGTTTCAAAATTAATATGATAAAAAAAAGTAAAAACTAAAAGGAGAATTTTTTCTTTCCCCCCCCTTTGATATGCATTTCCAAAAAAATACTACATGAAATTTAAGAAAAATTTTTCCCTCTTGTTAGTTTCATGAAAAATATTATACAAAGGCTGCAAAAATATTCTCCAGTTTCACTAGCTTACTAATTTTGGGCCAAACACATTAAAATTAAGGAAAAAAATCCACTATAAAATTTGTGGCAGAGGCTGGAACTTCTAAACGTAAAATTAGTACAAACAAAACTAGTTCTAAAGCTGTGGAGTAGGTGTTTTGTAACAGCAGCTGTATCTAGGCACTACGTTTTCAGGGAACTGCGCAACATTTTCCACCAAAAAACTTAAAAAAAAAAATCAAGAAAAAGTGATTATGTAATTCTATTTTTTCTGGATGTCACATAGATTGTTTTCCAGTATAAACAGAGGCAACATAATTTAAAGCTATCCTATTTACATCTACCTCAAATGGAAAGCTTAAGAGTTTGCAGGATTTACTTGCCTACTGGAACAACGATTTTGGAGTATGTGCCTGGGTAGCTCTGTAACTGCAGCACCCTCTGCTGCTCTTTTAGTTCTAAACATATAATTGTACACTGAACCAAGAAGAAAATAAAACGAAAATGTGTTGAACATTTTGTTTCTTGAAAATGGTTACATTATTAACTAATTCTAGGTGCAGTTTACAAGAAAATGTTTTGCAATTACATATAGCATATTTGAGCATTCTGGAATATCTTGCTTCTATGTTAACATCAGGCATATACTACATGAAAATCCCAAAATGTGCTGTATTTCACTTCTTAAGATTCTCTTTTACATACTCTGTAGCTAACTTAGGCGGGTGGCAATTAGTAAAGAGCTTTATTTTTTGGGCCTTGATCATGTCACTTAATTCAAACGTATACGTAATTCAAAAGTACTATTTCAGAGGTATAGTCATACAAGCACTGCAGCCATAATTGCTTTCTCCCACTTGGAAAGGCAAGGGAAGGTGATAGTCTCAAAAGCTTATCCTTGCAGAATTTTCCTTAAGTTTTGAATAATTTCTTCTGGAAGAACGAGTATGGCACGTGGCTCGTGGGCCCAGCTCGTGCTATCCCACTGAACCTTCTGCCTGGGATCCATCAGTTCTTTTAAAGTACTATCTTAGCACTAGAGATGGTGTCAGGATATACCATCTTTTTAACAGATGGCATATTGTTGTCTAAAATTAACAGACTGCTCCTTTCCTTCATTCCAGCCCTCTTTCCCCTGCCTTCTGTTTTTGCATAGAATTAAAGCTGAATGAAGTGCCTTTAGCATTGCATCCTGTCTGTGTGGAGAATTCATTTGGAGTTTTCACATGGAAACCACTCTCTCACAAACAGGAGAAGAACAGGAGAGGAAAAACTTCTCACGTTTTTCTGGAAAAGTGAAAACTAATTCCAATGTATAGTGTGAATTTTCATTCACAGTAGCAATCCTACAATGAAAATGTGAAATCTTTTTGAAAATGACAGAAAACAACTGCAGGTACAAAGTTTGAACAAAACATTGTGCAGAGGCAATTTTCAGAGTTAACACTTGGGGCCCTGCAATACACCATTTATAGCTACTGCAGCTGGCTCCACTTTTGTCCTGAAGTCTTACTGGTATAAGACAGCACCTTTGGAAGCAGTCATGAGCATTCCTCAAAAGCTGCTTAATGATATTTTATATAATGCTGCCAGCTAGTGGCACATCTGGTATTGAATTGATACCTACTGGGAGTATAAGAAAGTGGTATTAACTAGAGTCTGCTCTACCACTTTTCTCTTGATGGTGTATGATGATGTGGCTGTTAAAGACCACAAGAATAAGGATCAAAATGTGAAACAGAAAGACCATAGAAATGTTCCATGAAAGGGCTCGTTTTAACAGAAAATACTTACTAGAAGAAACAAAAAAAACTCCCCCCCCCAAACACAAACTGTGTTATTTGAAACAAATTATTACGTTTAAAAAGGATGTAATGTGTAACATGTTTCAGTTTTTACAACATCTAATCTGTTTAATACACATTACTTCATAATCTAATAATCACAATCAAAACATTAATATTTTTTATAAATACGCAGTATGGCAGTCAAAACAAACATGCAGAATGCTAAATGATTTACCTGTTTTCTAATAACTCAGTCCAAATAGTTTAAGTGAAGTTTAGTGCCCAGTGTACGGATGCTGGCTATGCAGTATCCCAAAAGAACACTGCAGTCTAATTTTTTCATGTGTCCCCTCACAGAGCGCACTGCTGTGATAGTGTGTTCAATACTGGCCAGCTCTGCTAGTATTAAGTATTAGAAGAAACAATCTGATTCTGTTAAAAAACATTTTAGAAATATTTGGGGGTTTTTAGAGTAGGTTATGATTTGATAATACAAAGTTCTTATAGAACACTACAGCAATTGTAAAAAATAGTCAACCTAATTTTAGAAATACAACAGTAGTTATCTTTGTGGGTAGAAGGAGGCAAGTTCCCTATCATTACCATAGTGGGTTAACACAAACACAGTCAAGAAATACACAGGAAAAGGTCAAAGAAAGAGACAATTCAAATCAAGGGATAATGGGAGTGCACAGAAATTCAGATAGCTTTGACACAAATAGAGCAGCTCCGTAAACACATGGCTGGGGGAACTTTACTAGGGTGGTGTGACAGACACATAGTTGCCCTGGCTTGGACACTGAGAACATTTGTTCCATAGAGGTGGTAGTAAAAAAGTATGATTATTACACTCTAAGGCAGTACTGCATGTTGCCAGAAGCTAATAATTTTACCATTACCCTTATGGAGTGTAATCTAGAGTGCATAATAAATCAGGCATAAATCACTAATATGTACATCAATACAGACACTTACAGACAAAGACATTTCAAAATGGGGAGCAGGGAACCTGGAAATGACTTAGCAAACACTGCATATAATGGCACAGCATGAACTCTCAAAGCAATACTGAACCCAAAAGCACAAATGTGAATCTTTGTATATACACAGAAACAGTAAGAACTACAAATGTCATATCACTCCAGTACTAGCACTGGTGGTGTGCCTATTAGAGTGTAAGTCTTGTTCTACCATCTGCAATCAATAAGAAAGTAGCTGAAATACTGGAAAAAGTTAACAAAAGAGCTGACAACACATCTATCAATAGGACAGCATATAAAAACTTTAGCAGAGTGAATTATTTGTGTTAACAAGGAAATTTGTGTAGATTGAGCACAATCTAAGTACTCACACAAAGAACAAAGACTAAGAAATCATGTTACCATGTTTCACACAGTAAGGTACGCTGTTCTGGTCCACTATGTGAAGCACTTTTAGACACACACAAAATATTTTCTCTGCTGTTCAAAAAAATTCCCAACTTGGTATCTATGAGCTAATATAATGATATTTTTTTGGATCCAAAGCCCTAGTTCACTTTTTTCCCTAATTATTTCCCTTACTGAGAACAGTTTATGAAAATAACATACCTTGTCATAGAATTCCCTCTAGCTTCCTATTCTGAGAATCTACAACATTATATCTCTCTAAATGCCTCCCATAATTTAAACAAAGCATTTTTCTTCCAGATCCAGTGACTTAAATCTAGATGTTTTTATCATCCAGCTCATGATGTCTACACCTGCAGCTGAAGTCAACCATAATTACAAATGTGAATTTTCTTTCTTAGCCTTAATATTATTAGTTTGGATATTCATATATCCCTTAAATATAATTTTCATTCAGAAATCAGAGAACAAATTTCTCTTTGGTAACAGTTAAAGAATATATCCAGAAGTATTTTGTGGCAAGACCATAGAATTACCTTCAATGTTCAGAACTGAATGAGGGCTAGTAAGTTTTAAAAAGGAGAGCACATTAGTTTATGACTTTTTTTTTTTCCTTTCGAAAGCAAAAGTTTATTAAAAAAATTAACCTTTTTGCTAAGGAAAAGCCAATGTTCATTGAAACAAAGCTCTGGAATACTGAGACTACAGTTTTCAGATGAAAAATGTATATATCAGGACAGTTTCTGTATCATTGCTTTGATAAGGAGGAAGATACGTTCACATTTCTTGAATATCTGACAAACTTTACCAACTTTATTCTATCAGTTTGCTTGTTTGAAAACAAACCAACCAACCCAAAAGATAAAGCAGAATAATTGATCAAGAATTGCATATATATGTCTAAATGTTAATTATATAATAATTACTCATCACACCAAAAATATTTCAATATTTGTGGTCAGTTTCATTTCCACAGTCTACCACAATTTAATAATTCAAGTCCATTAATAGCATAGATAGTTTTATTAATCAGTATACTGAAGCAGAGCCATGCTGGGTCAGACACTGATGGCCCACTTACAGCTCATCTTGTCTCAGGTTAATGCAGCCAGTAACTGATGCTTAGACAAGAGTGAAAGATCAGGACAAACATATCATCCTACTGCCCCATTAATTCTCCTAACACACAGCACTTCCTATGCCATAAGTGAAGTCTTTAGATTTAATAGCCACAATGAATTTTTCTTGTACGATTTTTTCCCCTTTGCTTTTTAAATACATTCCATGTTTTAGGGACCAAAGCATTCTGTGGGGAGCAATTTCACAACTTGACTGTGTGTTTCCTTTCGTCTTTCTCTGATTTGAGTTTGTCCTCTCAAAGCTGGAAGTATCATTGTTTGCTTCCCATGTTCTTGCATTGTTGTTCCCTGCGTAACCACTGCTGGCCAGTGGCCAACACAAATCAGTGGGCTAAACTAATTCTTTGTCCAACCCACTTCAGCTGCTCTAACGTTCCCACCACAGTCACAGAACCAAAAATAACCTGCACTGGGATGACTTGAGGGTGTATCCACACAAACAACTGTGCTATGTGTAACTGTAACATATAAAACCCTATGGTACCTCTGACCACAGTAAGGGAGTTTCTCAGCTAAGTGAAACGGTTATTGAGGGCTCACGCAAAAATATTTACATTGATATATTTAGACTTCTATCAACATAATACTGTATTTAAATAAACAGTGACTTACAGACATTCCCTGTGTTGTCAAAACTCGTAAGAACATCTTTAACATTTAAGAGGCCATTGTGAAATCTGGAAGAAAACAAATTGTGACTTTACCAACATATCAATAAATTTTTTTAAAAAACCCCAACATTTTGCCTCTTCATTCCCTTCTCTCCAACCCCTTTCACAGTAAAGTAATAAACAGGTACTACTATAGCCACCAGGGGGAAAACAAAGGGACAAACACTAGTTTTCAAAGTCCTGTGACTGAAAATCCATGCATTGGGAAGGTGTTTCTCATAAACTAGTATCAAAAGGAAAACATTTCCAAGGAGCATCAAATTTTATTTAGTTGTGGAAGTCACATATAAGAGCGGAAGAATTTTAGTAAAGAAATTTCTTTGAAGAGGAAAACCAAAAGACCGTTTTTAAACAGCAGCTGTACACACATTCCTATTTTCTCCCACAAAATCAAGAACACTTAATTAAATTAATGTGAACAATGAAACTGATTAATGTGTTCAGTGAACTGAATTTTCTTTGGTTTTACATTTGCATAACCCAAGTGAAATAAACATTCAAAACCGGGGATAATAAATCCATTAACTGAATTTCACACATCAACTGCAAATTTTAGAACACAGTGAGCAAAGCACTGACAGCAGCAGAAAGAATATGCACCAAAATTGAATAAAAATTAAATGCTATAGATGTCAGGCTAGCTGAATTCACATGCATATGCACACACAAAGCATCTAAACTTCTTTTACCTATTCCAAGCTAATCTAGGCCCCAAAGTGAATAAAATATTAAAATCTTGCACTTTACAACAATCAGGTCACATAGCTGTTTCACAACTGAATTAAAAAAAATTAAAAATAATTCAGCAAGGCAGTAAAATACAAAAATACAATTTTTAATAATGTTTCAAATATAG
The DNA here is from genome assembly GCA_035583185.1 of Anabacerthia variegaticeps. Lineage (NCBI taxonomy): Eukaryota > Metazoa > Chordata > Aves > Passeriformes > Furnariidae > Anabacerthia > Anabacerthia variegaticeps. The sequence continues at coordinate 25,545,368 of JAWWEW010000112.1, read as the reverse complement.
TTTCTGAGGCTGTTTAGCAACATGCTAATTTGAAACACTGAAAAAAATAAACCCGACAATTCTAGCACCCACAAAATTAGTTCTCATTCTGTCAGCTTCTTTTTTCCTGAAGGAAGATTGTTGTCAGAATGAAAAAAAAAATAAATAAAATCAACCTTTTTGCATATATGAAATTGTATATTTATTAAGAAAAAACATTATTTATAGCTTCTGATAAGCATAAAATAAACATTAACATGTTAAATTTTGAGCAGCACCAAACTGCAACTAGACTAATTCTTAAAAAAAAAAAAAAATAAAAATCAAAAAGAAATCAAGTTAACAAAAAGAAATGAGATCATAAACAGAGGCAACAAAATACATAGAAGATGTTACAAAAGATTCAACTGGATATTCGTGCTCTTCTCCCACCTACATAAAAACAAACCAAAAATACATTCCTTATGTGCAGTGGCAGTCTACAATTCTGATGGATCATGTGGATTTTAAATGCACTTCTTTTTTGCAAGTTTGTTTTCAATCAAACTGGACCACTGATCCAACACAGTTAGTTCAAGGGAAGTGACAAGAAAGCAGACAGGACCTGTAGTTCTGCCAACCACAGAGCTGCCCTTTAAATTCTCCCCTGCTGACTCCTAAGCATCCTACAAACTCTATAACTGTGCGTATGTCTGAGGCAGCTAGGGTCTCTCAGACAGCTGTGAATGTCTCATCTCTAGCTGAATGTAAGATGAGGGGGAGGCACATGCTGAAGAAGTAAAGAAATATTTTCATCTTTGTTTGCATGTAGACTAGTCTCGGGATAGCATGCTTTGGTTTCAGGTTTTCCCCCCTCAGTTTCTTTATGTACAGATTTCATATATAAGGGAGATCTATCATGTAACTTTCCAAGTGAAGCACAAAAAGCTAAGGATGAAAAAATTACTAATCTATTATCAGTAGTTCAACAGAATCCTATGAATAAATTAAAACAGAAGTAAGTGAAGTGTCCTGATCTAGAAAAGGATACAATATGTATGCTTCAGGGTCAAAAGGTAGACAAATATAAGCAAGGAAAAATTATAAAACCATAGCTTGTGCGGTCCAAATACAAACACAACACACCCCAACTCTCTCTTGGCCTCTAGAGGCATTTTGCACCAACACCCCTTTCCGGCTGCCTGCAACACTCAAAGTCTCTGTCTCAGCAACCTCCTTCTTGCTTTCACCAACATAGTTCATGGCAAACACAGAAGTGAGCCATAATTTAATGACAAGAAACATCCAGCTTTGCTATGAGGGACATCCTCCTCTCACCAGTCTTCCAAAAGCCCACTCCACACTCACTGTGGAAAGGGACAGGGCTTAAATTCAGTAGCTGTTGCCTTCAGTCTGATCAGCTAATGAAACCTTCACTGAACAAAAGCAGGGAGCAAGCTCGATTTCCCAGAACATGGAGTAGCCACTATCCCAACAGTGACTGGATAGCAAATCCACCCTCGTTTACCCCAAAGGCCACATCTCAGGTCTGAACTATATTATCTTTATGGACTATTTTAAAACTACTCCACATTAGTCACAGCTGAATCTTCAGAAGTCAATTAGCATGATAGGAAAATGCCTCTTTGTACTGAGAGTGGCTGAGATAAAGTTTGTTTCCCCATAGCAGCCCTCACAGTGCTGTGCTTGGCATTGGTAGCTACAAAGGTGTTGGTAACACATCAAGTGTTTTAGCTACTGCTGAGCAGTGATGGCACAGCATCCTCCACCTCCCCAGTCGAGGGCAAGATCCTGGGCGAGGACACAAGCAGGCCAGCCAACCCAACGTAACCAAAGGGGTATTCCATACCATATGACATCAGCTCAGATATAAAAGCTAAGGAAAGGAGGAGGGGGAGGCATTCATTATTTGTGTTTGCCTGCTGAGAAACCCCTACATGTGCTGAAGCCCTGCTTCCCAGGAAGTGGCTGGACATTGCTGCTGATTGGACGTAGAGAATAAACCTTGTTATTTTCCTCTTCACTTGTGTGCACACAAATTTTCTCTTTTGCTTTAGCAATCTGCCTTATCTCAGCCTACAAGCCATTTTCCATCTTATTCTCTCTCCCCTGTCCGGCTGGGAAGGGGAGTGATAGAACAGCTTGGTGGGCATCTGGCATCCAGCCAAGGTCAACCCACTGGAGTCTTCCTGCCGATAAAGCTTTTTTCCCTATTCCAGGCTAAAGAAGAGGCATTAAATCCACTGGTAACAACTTAACAGTTATGGAACCCAAACAGCAAGGAATTGAGCATAAGCTCTGTTGCAAACAAGTTTTAGGACTGCAGGAAGAAACATGCCAACAGTTGATCTACTTGTGAAAGGGAGAGCTCAGAGAAACACACTTCCAAACAGCAATAGCCACGTTTCTCCATTCAGAGGTCCGTATTTGTAGAGCCTGCAAACTCTGCACCAGATATCCCCCAATTCTTTTCCATCGCAGACCTTACTTGCAGACTAAAAGTTACTTGCACCTGTAAATACAGGCATTCTCCAACTCCAAATTGTGCTGTAAGTATCACACTACTGGGTCCTGCACCTAAAACCCACAGCTTCTAGTCTGGGATCCACTGCTCTGAACACCACCTCAGCAGTTCCATAACAGCTGCTGCTTCACTGTCCCATGCTATCACCTGCTCCTCCATTCCTAATCCCAGAGAAAACTGCTGAGATACAACACATCTTGTTTCTGTGAATGCCTGACATAATCACAGCTTTCCACAGTACAGCTAACAAACTGCCCACAGAGAGTCTCTAAGTGTCATGTGCACTGAATTGTGAAAGTCAAGGAAAGGAACCACAGAACCTTGTGGTTAAATCCTAGTACCAAATTTCCACAGGCATCTCAAAATATGGAAGAACACTAGTATTCAGTGCTTTGGAATACGTAATGGATGTCATGCAGTTCAAAGAAGTTCAAAGCTGTGATTGCTGAGATCAACAAAGTACTTCAAACAAGCACAGGTAAGCATCATGGAGAAAGTGAATTTCAGGCCAGCATAGTTAATCTGATTCACAGTGTTCTTATAAATCTCCAAGGCAAAAATGACTGTGGTAGTGAGTTACAGAAGATAAATTTAGGAACAACAAACTAATTCAACTCATGTTTCTCATGACACAAAGCAAAGCAAAATTCCTTATTCTGGACTACATATGAATTCGTTTTGGATGTATAAATAAAGTCAGACAGACAGAGTGAGATCAAACTTGGAAATATATTAGTGTTCCTTTCTCTCCAATTCAGGCAACACAAGTGGCAGAATTATTTAAAAATAGCTACAGACATTAGAATAAAAAGATCCTTCAATGGCTCCATAGTAAGGTATGCTTTTCAGCAACCATAATGAAATAAAACTAAGTTCCTTCTCTTATATTATTCTTAGCTGAGAAAAAAAAAAATAGTACAAGTAACTACATGCCTATACAAAAATTAAAAACCTACAAAAACCAAGGCAGAATACATTTCCACATAATATTGGAAATGAAAAAAAACCACAATACCACAACAAATCACCATACACCATTAACCAACGTAAAAACTAAAACTACAATATTTGTGAAAAATGAAAGATGGGATAGCGGCTAAAAAGTTACTATTAAGGGTACTTTACAAAAAGACTTGGTGAGTATCACCATCAATTGTCACCATGGCCCACGCAGAACCTCAGATTTATCTACAAAGTTTTCTATCTGATTGGATGCTTTTCCTGGGTCAGAGCATAGCAGAACAAGTCAATTCCTCTTTCACTTCAGTTCCAGATTGCAGCTTAATATGGTAAGAAACCAAAACAAGGCTTCTTTGACTACAAATTCTCATTACAAATACACACATCTTGAGAAATATGATGGGACCGCCATAATTTGATCAGCAAATTAAAGAAATATGTTGCCAGATCACTTTTTATCTCTTTCCCCAATTTCCAACTCCTTTGGCAAATCCTTTATGCTACTAAACCCACACATTGTCTCTTAGCATGCAAAAAATGAAAGGAGGTTAGCATATCCACACAAACTGTCCATAAGAAGTAGGCAATATTCCTTGAAATCTTCTTCCCTTCACTTTTTTTAGGTCTATTCCTAAAATAAAAAGCCATTAAAGCTTCAAAATGTTATTAGCAGAAATATCCAAGAGGAATAGCCAATGGAACTCAATTCTAAACCATCCTCCACCATACTACTTGCCACAGATAAATAACATGCCCCTCATTTCTAAACCAAAGGTCTAGACTCATCTAATAATTTCTTTCATATTTTTATCTAAAGGCTCATTCATATTTAGAATAAAGGCACAACATCTTGCAAAGTACATTTAACACTCTATACAAAGACTTAACCCTTCCTGTAAGCTGCTGACATTGTTCTTTTCAGTTCTGTACTTTAGTATTTGAAACAGCAAATGACTGATCAATGGAAAATATTTTACCACAGAAATAACTTATTTCTTCTCTATTTTCTTAAAATGAGCCTACAATTTAAAAGTAAATCCATATCCTGAAATAGAAAATTTGAAGATATTGATCGCTCCTTTTTAAACTCTAATAAATGAATAATTTTCCTGTCTAAAAGACAGGCACCATCTCCACAGGCAGACACTGCATCTTTATGATCTATAATCACTTCTTTGCTAAAACTATTCATACAAAATTTAAAAGCACACTCCTGACTAAGAATAGAAAGATTTAGAAATGTACTATTAAATAAATATTTTTAAATAGCTCAATTTATCTTCCTTTGCCTACAGAAACACATATTCAACACATATATAATTTTTTAACAGCAAAGTGAAATACCCACAAAGTTAAACAGAACTTGAAAAAAGCTAACAAATACACAGGAAAATTGTACAAATAAAAGCATATTTTAATGGAGAACAGATCCAGAAGGTCAGACAACCCAGTATCAGCAGTAGATACCCAGAGCCTGGACAAGGATCACAGGTCAGCAGGAGAGCACCTGAAGAGCAGTACAAAGAACTCCAGCCACACCAGCCAGTAAATCAACTTCACCAGTGTGCTTACTAGCTATATGAACTTCAAGGGACCATTTTCCACTATATATTATGAATCTACATTTCATTAAGCACACTAAAGATCACTGTTTAACCAGAAGAGTTATGGGGATTTTTAAAATGAGTCAATGACATCATTTCAGGGATCCAGTCAAAATGGCACATAAATTCTGCTTAAACTTTTTAAGCAAAAATTGCCTCATTGGTGCTTCTGACTTCCTGCTTTGGAAGATTTGTTATTAAGAATGGACCAAAAGATAAACTTGTGACAGAAAAACATGGCATAAGCTCTTCTTTCCCAAATGTATATCCAGCCTGAATTTGATTAGAGAAATAGCAGCTTACTAAAACAACAAAGTTCAGAAAAGCATGCACATGACCAGTAGTTCCTATTAAAGCTTCTATTTGCCTGACAAACTGATCCCAAGTCCCTCCAGAGAAGTAATTCCAGCTAGGTCATAGCATATCTGAATATACAATTTGATCAGTTTTGATAGCCCTTGAACTGATATAGCTTGACCTTTATACTCTTTGCCAAAAGCCACTAACAACCTTATGAACTTTCTTAAGTATTTAGTCTTGTCAAGATATTATCTGACAACCCTTTTAACATCCAACATATGCAATGAGCTCTTCCAAGAAGATGTTAATGCATAAGGAAAACATATGTAGATGAAAATTCAAAAGCACTTTTGTCAAGATTTTAGAGGGGCCATAGAAACATTTTTTTTTTTGTTTGCATATATACAAAGGCTCTGCTATTCAAGCACACTGTTCTGCATTTACCCGACTGAAGTTACTGTTAATATGCTCCTGCTATCTTACTAAAATTGTTTCTAATGTTTAATATTATTAGAAATAATATTTTGCCAATGGAAGGAGAAAAATTAAGAGAAAACTGTTAGACATTCAGAGAATTCTTAAGCTTCCAAAACATGATAATTTCTCAAAGATCCAAGAATGCTTACTCCAAGATTTCTTATCTTCTGGATAATAAGTTTCAGCAAGAACTGTTGCTCTGTTATATAAGTTAAACTGTTAAGCTTATGCCCTTAAATTACTGCTTCTGCAAAAACAGGGAAGAAACTACTTCACACACACTCAAGGTAAAACAGATTTTGTTGCAAACGATTTATACTTTGTTCCTGGCAAAGTACACAGGAGTATTTTCTCCTTCCCTCCTTCACCATCCTGCAATATTCTGAAATAATAAGTATACTTTATTGTTGCTATAGATGTACATTATTTGAAGTGGAATAAAGTTTGCAAGCAATAAGCCTCAGAAGATGATAGCTCACCATAATGTTTTAAAGGCATAGTTTATTCCATTGTAAAATAGAGTTTGTCCCTGGCTGTCTCTGTCTGTCCCCAAAACACTGGTAATGCCCTCATTAGTATGCGAGAAACTGGTCAAACAGGTTTCTGTGAGAAAGCCTCCCCTGTCCCTTGCTGTCTGTTGTTAACCCTTTTCCTACCCTCTGTCCCCCATGTCCAGGATGTGACATCACTTCCCCCCTCAGACCTGTATAAATACCCATGACCCTGGGAATAAAAATCTCTCTGCTTTTCTGCCCACCGCCTGCGTGTGTGGTCACTCCTGCAACATCTCTGGGGCCGAGGGAAAGGGAGTGCGGAGCGTCCCCACATCAGCTGCCCCACTTTATCTATTGCCACTAACTTAGTATGGGCAAAGCATTTTAATATATGTGTAAGAGTAAGTAAAGTTCTGATCATTATTCCTAAAATGATCAGTGATTACCACAGAATATCTTTTGGAAAAGAACAAAATGCAGAAAAAAATAAATAAAAATCCCCACCAGGAGACAGCGTGTTCATTAAATATTCAGTTTTTGAAAGGCAATGTTGAGTCTGCTCCAGCACAGAAACAATACAGTTCCATTGGACAAGATCAGAGGAACGTAATAAAACAATGCATAAACAAAATGCTTCTTCACAGTCTACAGTTTGAGTGGTGTCCTATTACCAGCGATGATACTGTTAGGCAAATATACAATACAAAATAAAATGATGACATAGGAAGTGGTGCAAACAGAAGTACACAACTATCAAATGGCAGAGCAAGATCAGTCTAACATTCCCTTGGCTTTTGAACTGCCAGCACAGGTGAATTCTGGCTCATCTCCTACCTTAAAACTCCAGAACTAGTAAATCAACTAAGGGACACCAAGTGTTGCAAACCATGGCAGTGAACTAAGGAGACTGAAGGGGTTCAGGACTACAGTGTAAAAGACTGCCTTGTTCAAACTAAATTCTACCTAAACACCTTATGTTTCCTACCAGCAGTGTGCCTCTGAAGACCTAAAAACCAAGGAATATGATGCGCAAACAGATTATGAAGGCTATGGGCAGTTGAATTAGTCCACAGCATTCCCTGGCAGTTTACAGGAGAAGTCTATACACAGAAAAACACAGTACCCACTACTATTACAGTATTTTGCAATGGAAAAGTTTTCTCTTGAACCCTTTTAATATCAGTAAGTGTAATCTCAGAAAATGAAAAATTAAGACTTTTTAAAGCTCTAAACAATTTTGTACTCGACTTTACACCCAAATGCAAATTTAAACAGACCTGCATGTATCATTGTGGGGTTGTTTCAATTTGGTTTGCTTTCTTTTCATGTTCTATTTTATAGCCTTGCAAAAATGTCACAGTTTAATGATAGTCACTTATTTGTGTTAAAACTTAATTTCTAAGATTGACTTTAATTTAAAGGTCCCAAGTAAACAAAAACTCCACTGTGCAGAGCATGCAAAATGCTCCACTCTCAGAGAGGCTGCAGAGAGGCTGCAAAACAAGTATCAATTCAGGGATGCTTAAGTTACTGCTGCAATGATACCTGTTAAGGCAAAACCAAGTAGCAGGTACATACAAAACTGAACCTGGAAAAAAAGACCAGAGTAGGAAAAAAGAAAATAAAAACAACAAAAAAAACCCACATGATAATGAATGGGAGTTATAAACAAAGCTACTGAGAAACCATTAATATTCCTTCAGAGGGTTTTCTGGTGGGGGAAGGTACCAGATTTCTGAGGGTTTTTTTGTTTTATATTAGAGCAGGTAAAAGAAACAAAGATATTTATATTAAAGAAACTGATTTTTTCATTAGGTATATATTATTTTGTAGGAAGAGAGAACATTCTATTCTTTTGTTTTGAAAATTAGTTTCCAAATTATCATTGAGTTTTACAAGAACAATTAAAAAGAAAAGCAAATAAAATACAGATCATTACCAAAAACCTTTTAGAACTTTATGAATAACATCATGTCATTAAAATTTTTATTAAGAATACAAAAAATGTGGTCAGGTTTTTTTGCATCCTATTTACATCTGAAGAATGTCAAAACAGAAAGTTATAAAAATATAAAATAAATGTTCATATTTGGTTTCTGGTTTAGCTACAATCATCAGTCTATTCAGTCAAGCTCTGCCACTTCAGTGAAATATACTGGGGGGAAAAAAACCCAAACCAACAATCAGACAAGCTGTTTACTGTAACCGATAACTAAAAATAACATATAACAGTTTGTTTGTAAACAATGCCCTGGAAGAATTACTAATGAGTTTTGTATCTGAGATACATTCAAGATCTTAGAAAGTACTTAAAACCCAAACAGGGGTTACCTTAAGGACACACTATACTCTGGATAAAAGATGCTTTTATACTGAACCCAGGTCCCAGTTTCCTCTTCCATATTCTGGTCTTCTACTGAAAAGAGATTGAACGATGCAAACCTTCTTACAGATACTTGTTGGAGATGCACATCTTCCAAGTGCTTTTTCTTCAGAACCTTTGAAATGAAGAACAAATTAAACATTAAGAATAAAACTTCCAAGAAAAGAACAAACACAGGCCCATTTAAGTGGAGATGCAAACCACAACAGCTATACTATCAGCCAAAAGTTACGACAAACTAGTCCAAGTATGTCAAGCCTGAACAAAATAACAGTGGTATTTATGGTAGGAGTCAAGGGAATGGGTTATGAATTACGTCTCAATAACTGTTAAGAAGCACACAAAGTCACTTTTTTAACTGCTGCTCCAACAGACTTACTCAAAAATTAGAGGGGCAAACCAGGCTGTCCCCACCCTCTCATTTCACAGTTTCACAGCCCAAGCAGTACCCTTACCAAGATGTTTCTGCGCCACTCACTGTCTCTATAGAGGGGGAAAATAATGAAGCAAGAGCATCATCTCTAAAGTTTAAAGAGTGCTATGTGTTTCTGTGGCAGACCACTTCCTAGGATACAAGCCTTGTGTTGCATTTGCAGAACTGCTGTCAATGTTATCCAAGCTGAGAAACTTGCTCAAGCCCCAGACTTTGAGATACCACAACTGTTGTGTTCCCCTACCAGGTCTCCACAAGGGGACTGATGCATAACCCAGCCCTTATGTGACCCCAAAATACACTGACAGCACCAAGTTTAGTGCTAAGAGACTGAAGAATTCCAGGCAGTGGCAGAGACCAAAACGTGGTCATTTGCATTTCTAAAGTTATTATAACACTTTTTTAGGAAAGTGAAAAAATGGACTCTCTGTGCTGCATAGTCTTCTGCACTCAGCCATCCTCAGGGAGCAAAGTATCAGCCCCTCTGTGCAGGAAAACCCAGCATCCAGCCTGTTTGAGCTGTGCCATTGCACAGAAGACAGCCAGCACTTTTCTGCCAGACAATAAGACTTATTCCGTGGGTCAGTGATGTGGAAAGAGAGATGTCCTGGATTTAAGTTTTCTCCTAACATTGGACAGAATGCATAAATAATCACCATTGCATTTTTAAAATTAAGGTGCATATGTAGTCCCCAGTGATGGAAAAACCCCCAAAGCCAGAGCAGAAAATAAACTCATAACTATAAACAGATAGAGGTACAAGGACTAGCTCCATTGACCAGGACAGCACCGCAATTGACAGATTTTTGCCAGCTAGAGATAAATCAAATGAGAAACAGCTCTCAGAATTATGAAACTTGAAATGGAAGCTTTGCATACAGGATGTGTACAAAAAATAATGGGTCAGTGATTTTTTTGCTGTACCCAACCTCTGTCAACATGATTCATATGAAAATGCACAGCCTTACAACTTGGGGCCATGACCTATTATTTTGCAGGATACTTGGAAGTATTACATATGTGAGCAGAACAATTGTGTTTGCTACGCTGTTAGTTCCTAACTGCAGGTTTGAGGCATCAAGCTTACTGCTTTTGGATCTATTGGCAGGTCTCAGCATATGAAAGGCACAGGCATTTTCAACAAAGTATTAAAAATGGCTGTGTGCTGTCCAAACTACTTCTATTTCTGTAACACATGAGAAAAAGACACACATGAAGGAAAGGACAAAAATATCAAAACAGGAGAACCAAATTAAAAGACCAGCAAAATTAAGATTTTCATGTAATAGTGGTATGCCTGGAAACAAAATGGACCATCTTGACAACTAAAAAAACCACCAAGGCCTAATTTTCAGAAAAGCATGTTGTTTGGGGGCTTCTTTATAGCAATGGCAAGCGATTACTAACAGGGGGAAAAAATCCAGCAGTGACAACACTTTTCTATTTTCAGGTTTTATTCTACAGAGACATCTTATAGCCACCCAGTAAAATTCATTCTCTGGGTTAGCAGAAATCTCATGAGTCTTTGAGTACTCAAAGGAACATTTCTCCCCTGGCCTCAAACAAAAATCACATGGTTTAAGATCTGAAAATTACAGCAGCAGGTCAAATCTTTTAAAACTAACTATAACTGAGAAAACAGAGCACAAAGGGAGAATATAGTACATTATTTATATCTAACTGTATTTTTACATAAGGATAAAAGGGTTTTTTTTTTCTTAAGTCAGTTCCTAAAAGGATCACAATTGCATCGTACCAGCCACAAAGATATGCTACTCCTATAGTATAATCCACTGACAAAAACAAAAGGTGATAAACCTATCTAAACTCATAAGTGTGCTTTTCAGAGGTTAAAACAGTCTTCTCTGTTTTCATGATGCCCTTCCAATGAAGATGGAGCTCCTCAACTGCCTGCACACTGCCATCATTAATAAGCACGTCCCAGAGAACTATAAAACCTGTAGCAAATATCAAAGCAAGCTAAAGGCTTCTCAGCAGAATAGACTCAATTCTTGGTTTCAAGTGATGGCAAAGAGAAAGAACTACGGTGAGGAAGGAACTACCAGACACCACTGTTGTTCGGCTGGGCCTGGTGGCCTCTTTATCCCTTCCCTCAGAAACATTCAGCTAAGATTCTTCGCACACTCTTATTTTTAAAGAATTCCATAAGCCTAGCTTTACTCCTCAAAATCTCTTTTCTGTACTGAAAGGCTCTGTCTTCTGCACAAGATCTAAACATGTATACACAAGTGGTGAGCTCGTGCATCAGACATACATCCAAACATTAACTAAACTAATACTATTTTAGTTTCTGTAATCAAACTGTTCCAAAAATTAGGGTTTTTTAAAAGAAAAACACCAAGAACAATGACAAAAAAGTAATTAAAAAATGCAGGCTCACACTTTTAGCTCCCAGTTTTCCTTCTCTCATACTTGCATTTTCTTTCCTCTCTAACTTCAGCTGGCAATATAGAATTTCAATGGAAAAAAAAATTAAAAAAATGTGCCATCAAATGGTCTCCAGTTTTACAAAGATTCCGGTAAAATACTACCACAGATCTCACTTGCAGGACCCTTGGTATTTAATCACAGTATCAGGACCATGTTTTGGATTCCCTGTAAAACCTAAATATGTTGGATTTCCCTTAAGAAAAACTCATACCAAAGAAGAAAGAATCGCCCCCTCTGGCACTGACTGCAATGTGCTATTTTGCAGGCACAAGAAAGTCTCTATGTAATCCGCTATACCGTAACCTATAACTGCACCATCTCCAAATACCATCAGTAGGAGTGCACAATATTTATTCCTACAAATGATTTATTTACTAAATTGTTTTATTCAACTGTAAGGAGTTTACAAACTCAAGACTAATAAAAACATGGAAAAAGATCAGGAGCACAGGCATCCTTTGCTGAGATAGGAGCAGGAAGAGATGAAAAATTGTTTTAGAAGTGCTTCTGTTCAGGAAAATTGTCATTGACCTGTCCTCACTTTAACTTTTATTTTTCAATTCTGGAAGCTAGAGTACATTAGCAGGTGAGCTAGACTTGTGTAAGAAGAGCAAGAGGAAGGTAATAGGCAGGATAAATACATAAAGCTTAAGGATTTCAATGAAGCTCTCGTTAAACTTTCTATAGGGAGCAAACACACACATATAGGGAGTAATCTAATGCATGCCTATTTCCTAACTTCATTGCTAAAAACTACAGGCTGGACAATGCCATCAGTTGCACAGTCTGGCAGAACTCAAAACACGCCCTTAGAGAATTTACTCCTGTGATTTACAAATGCACACTGAAGGGGTAACTTACCTTCGCAATTTCTTAATGCAAAAAAAATCTTGTTTTTGATTCTGACAGGCTAAGTTTAAAACTGTTGCCAAACTTCAAACATACATAAAACATTTTAATGATAAAGAACACACAGGTAATTATGCAAACCCCTGGTTCTTTATGCTAGCTTCATAGGATACCTCATAAAAGGGCTTTTTTTCTTAATTAAATCAGCGAGCATGCACTCAAGCATCCTTACCATAGTAAATCAATTTGAGCATGCACTGAATGAAAGCAAATTCAATATATAAACACACCGCAGAACTGATTTCACGTAAGCCACTATTATAAGCAGTATGAAATGTGTTTTTAAAAGCATTATAAGAAACACTTTGACAGTGCTCCTTTAAAGATGGATATAAAGGGAGGTTGATACCTCCTTCCAATCCATAGATAGATCTGAGCACCTCTGTAGCAAAGAGCACAGAACAGATTTTTACCTCGGATGTACCAGTAAGATTAAATTGATCCTTGCTCATTGTACCATACAAAAATCAAAAGCAAAGCTAAAGAACATGGAAAAACCCAGGGAATCTGTAGAGGAAAAGGTCACAGATACATGTAGTTTGAGGAAGAAACAGAAGCCCTCTCCCCAAATACCTACACGCACCCTTCCACAACCCCATTTTATTGTTACGAAAAGCTCCTTGTGATTTTAAGAGACAGGGATATGCCAAAGGCAGTATATGTTGAAAACAAGTAACAGCTAGTATAGCCACAGAGCCCAGCTTGTATAGTCTGCTAGAACAGAAATCTACAAAGAAAAACCTGATACTCCTACCAGTAACTTTGACATTTCCTGCTTTAGAGTATAATAAAGCAAAAGTTGGTCCTGTTGAACAGAACTGGCAAATTTACAAACGAAACCCACACACCAAGTGCAATCTTGGTGTGCTCAGGCCTCTCCCTCTGTCACCCTTCCAACCCAGGTGCCACCACTGGATCCCACTGCCTCCGCCTCCTCCAGGTGCCCATCTGCACAGAACCAAACATTTGGGTTATGGCTGTAAACATTACATCCCATAACAATAACAACTGATTAAACCAATCTGGGGATTTTAAGCCTTTACGTAGAGGAATCCTTTCCAACTTTGCGTTGCTTCCAAAGGGTCCAAAGGAGCACGGAAGGCTGGAGGAGCTGCTGGTCCCCGCCAGCCTCGGCCAGGTGCAGTCCTTCGCTGCCAGGTGAGCACGGTCTCACCCCAGCTCCCCAAAGAAGGCACTTTGTGGGACAGGGAGCAAACAGCAGCCCCAGCAGCATCGATGGGAAGTGTCAAACCATGGCCTGACAATCCCAAGATAGCATCCTTAGGCTACGGGGTGCCAGTGGGATGCTGGCCTTCCTCGCTCAACGCTGGCCATGGGCTGTTTTGGGATCTGATAAAGGCACGCTTTAGAATCACAGGATACCCTGAGCTGGAAGGGACCCATCAGGGCCCGGTCCGACTCTTGGACCTGTGCAGGACAGCCGAAGATTCCCGAAAGCGTTATCCAAACATTTCCCGAGCTCCAACAAGCTTGGTGCCGTGACCCCTTCCCTGGGTAGCCAGTTCCAGTCTCCGAACCCACTGGGGGACGAACCTTTTCCCGATGCCCATCCCAACCCTGCCCTGCCCCAGCTCCACGCCGAGTCCTGTCCCCGCCCACGCAAGGGAAGCGATCGCCACCGGCCCCCGCTCCCTCCAGGGCGCCGCGGGTGTGTACATACACGTGTGTGTTTTTATTACTGCCACATTTCCCGAGGAGAGGGCTGCAAACCGCACCGCGGTGCTGCCGGACCCCCTCCCTGCGGGGTGCGGGCACCGCGGCCCGGCCCCGCTGCCCTGCGCTCCTTCCCCGGCGCCTCCCCGCCCCGCTCTGCCATCCCTGCCCTGCCCTGCCGCCCGCGGGCTCCCCCTACCTGTCCGAGCAGCCGCCAGCGGGCTCGGGCGGCCCGCGTTGCGGCGGGGCGGTGCGGGGAGCCGGCGGGCTCGGCCATGCGGCGGTAGGGAGGCAGGGGAGCGCAGTGCGGTGCGGAGCGCCCCGCGGCTGCGGGACCGGCCGGGCTAGCGAGGCAGCGGGGCCGCGGAGACGGCCATCTTTGCTGCGGGCAGGGGCTGAGCCGGCCTCCGAGCGGCCGGAGGGCGCCGTGCTCGCCAGGCCCGGCACCCGCGGGGGCGGCAGCGCGCCTCAGGGCGAGTCGCCTGCGGCCTCCGGGGCTCCGTGTGGCACAGCAGGCTTTCCTGAGCCCGGAAAGCCGCCCCAGGAACCGCGCCAGCCCTCCCTCCCGCCCGCCGCGGCTCCGCGCCCCCCGCCCCGCCGGCGCTGGGATCTGCGGCGGCTGAAGCGGCCTGCGCCATCTTGGGTGCGGGCGGCGCGGCCGCCCGCCTGGCACTTTATCCCGGGCAGCTCCGGCAGGGCAGGAGCGGGACTGGGAACGGGACAGGGAGCGCCACGGCGAGTGGTTTCGCGGGCGGCGGGGCGGGCGTGGGGCCCGACCCCCGCGGTGCTGCCGGAGCGGGGCCGGCTCCTGCTGCCCAGGGAGCCTCGGGAGCGTGTGGGCTCGGTGTTCAAGGACAGGGGCGCTCCACTTCTCCAAACTTCCCCCGTGTTTCAGCGCCTGAACGAGCGCACCTTGCCTTCTCCTCAGTCTCACTGGAGTCCGACCTGATCCGCCGGGAATGTGCTGGGGGAAGTGCGGGAACCTGTGGTTAAAAACAGCCGAAGCTCCACGGTGTCTTCTCATCCGATTTACCTGGTGAACGACTCTCATTTCTGTGAGAGAGGAAGTTTTACCTGCAGTTCATGTTACGTTTATTTCACACGCAGTGTAAGTGATCGGCAGTCCGGGATTTTCAGAGATTTCGGGTTGCCTGCCAAGAAATGAAGATCGCGATGTCCTGTGCTGGACTGCGAAATCTTCTCCAGGGACTGAGCTGCAGTGTCAGGCACTACTCTAATAACAGCCTTCAAGTAATGTGTCCCTGTAGTAAGACTAAAGCAAAAAACTGTCACATCCTGGACTGTCCAGGAGGCACACGCACACACAGGACCAGGCCACCTGCAAGCATCCAGCCATGGAGATTCTTTTCCTGCAAGGTATGCTGTTTAAGTATTCACTGAATGTCGAAAATCACCTTGGCACATCTGTTAAGGAAGGCAGCCATGCTTTTCACGTGTTGAGGGAACATATTTTTCCTACAGAATTTGATGCAGAGAGATAAGTACCAGGACACCAGGTACATTCAAAGGCACAGCTTTCTTGTGGTGCTTTGATGTAAAGCTGCATTTTCGTTGATTCTCCTGGGGTAGCAATTTAAAAAAAATTGGTATCTTCCAGAAAGGTTCAGATAAAGTGTCAGGAGAAGACTGCAGGGAGAGATCAGCTAGTGTAAAGGCAAAGTGACCAAACTGATGACACCAGACTTAATCACTGTGAGCTGGCTCAAAAAAACTTGGACTTTTTCTGTGCTGACCTGTAAGTCATGGTTTACACCATATTAAATATTCAAATATAATACTGACTTCTTATAATTGTGATCACATTATAAACTACACTTTAAAAGGTACTTGTATTGATTTCTGTAAGTAAATATGTAATTAAGTAGCAGTATATCATACAGAGTCAGAAAAAAGTCTGAAATAATTTCAGGTTTTCTGTTCCAGTATTTCTAATATAGATTTTACTAAAGGTATTATGAAAGTTTACTGCAATATGACAGCCTGGAAACTGATTGATATGCATATTTGTGCTGGTTTAAAGGTAAACCAGCAAGAGAAGTAAACCTAAGTCAAAAAGAGATTACAAGTCAGAGTTACAATTTACTTAAAAAGATTATAATAAATACAGTGATACAGAGAAAAATTGGCTTTAACCCACAAAACCCAGGTGTTTAACCCAGCACCCTGGGGTACAAACAGATTGGAGTTCATGAGCCTCCATGCTGAACATCACACGGTCCCCCTGAGTACAAAGTAAAAGGAAAGGAAAACCTTTTGGTGAGGATGATGGTCACAGTTGTGTTGAGGCTTCTGGTCTCCCTCTGGACCCCAGGAGTGGTACCAGAAGGCCCAAACCCCAAAGATTATGAATGCTCAGGTTCAGGTGGGAATGCCCAGTACCTCCCCCAGGGCGGGGAGTTTCACAATAGGTGATTTAACTCTGCGAGTCATGGGATGCTTTTGGAGTCTTTGATGGTCTAAGTCATGGCAGCTGCCTGTTGTGCCAGTCCCTCCCAGCCTATTAGCAGACATGACCCCTCAGGCTGGGTGTGAAGGTGCTGATGCCTCCTGGGAGGGGAGTTATCACAGCTGAGTCATTGGTGTGAAGACAGAAACATTCCCATGCCTTGCAGAGTTCTTTAACAGTCAGCTTGTAGCCTGAGGTGTCAGGTGTGCCCTGGGCAGCTGCTGCAAATGATCCATTATCAACAGTCCATCAGAAATGGCATAGAGGGTGTAAAATATACGGTTTTGGTTATACCCACATGGTGATACACTGGTCCTGGCTGCTGTAACTAGGACAATATGGCATAAGTAGTACTGTTTAAAAAGATTTGTGTTTTGGTTTATTTGATTTTAAAAAGGTTTTCAGACGGATGTCTGGTTATCCTAAAATTGTTTCAAATTGACAGTGTTTCTTCAGAAGTGACCCAAAGGACATCTTGTTAGAGCAGTTTTATTTGTCACCATAAAGTAAACAGTTCCTAAGTCTGTCTCTCAAAATGTAAACAAATGTTTCAAGGAGAATATATGAAGTCTGTAACGTGTGGTTCAGTTTATTCATTGGCACTTCACTAACAGTTACAAATGCTGGTCTACCACACTGGTTCCCAGATACAAACAGATGGTTTTCACCTGAAAGAAGCTGTGCCTGTTTGCTTTGGAGCAAATGTTTGCAAACAGATTGTCACTGAGATCCTCTGCTATGTAGATGTTTCTAGATCACTGTTTTTTCCCAAAGCAGGGAGGTAAACAGTAACTCTTAATTTATCCCTACACGGTGATCTCCATCTCTATATAATATTTCCAAATAAATATAATGGGAACTGTTGAAAACAAAAGGAGAGTGACCGTCCAAACATTCATAAAGTGTGGAACTTGCCAAAAGTAGTTGTGGATGCTAACATTTTACATACACATAAGGAGAGATGAGGCATACGTGAGAGATACTTTTTAAATATCCAGAAACCACATTCAGCTCAGGAATTTCCTAAGCTAAAGTTGTTGAAGGCTGGGGAAACACCTGTTGGGGAAGATAATCTGGCTTGTCACGTTCTTATGCTTTCCTAAGTATCTGTTTATGGCCACTGTGAGGTTTTGATTTGGTTCCGTCTAGTTTGGAGAATGGCGTTCTCTTAAACATTTTTTCCAGTGACGGGGGAGAGGGTGGTACAACTTAGACTTTTTTATCTGGAGCTGATGGTTTCTTTTCCCTTCAAAGTCTGCTTGTAATGTTCGTATTTTGGTTCTTGTGCTTTTGTGAAGACAGACTAGGAACAAACCAACAGTTCTTGATGCAAAGTGAGGATGGGGTATTAAACATAAACTGCTTTTAAAGTTTAGACACATTCACATCATTTATTGAATGTTTTAAAATGCTACTTTGTGTGATCTGTGCAGTGGCATGTAGTGTAATGTATGTTGTTAGGCTTATTACTTGATCAAGTGAGATTTCGCAGCATGCAAGAGGAAACAACATTGTTCTAGCAGTTTTAACACATTTTTTAACATTTTTACAATGGAAAACAGCTTTGTTGGTAATGAGGTAGCAGTAGTCTCTCCACAGATCATGCAAAACCAGCTCCCTAAACTTATTCCTGTTGCAGAACCCATATCAGTTCACTGTTTGACTCCATTCTGCACCTCATGAACATTTATATTAACACTTTTGAGGAGGTGGAGCAAGAATCTGAACCAGGACTGAGGTGTGGTGTCATTGTTGTCTAGGGAAGGAAATAAGAAATGACACTGTAAAGACAGGAAATTATGAAAGAACACCTGTGAAGAGGGAAAAATAATAGAATTCCATAAAAATTAACTAAAACTTAGTTCTAGAACAAGAACAAATACATTTACTTGTAATCAATTAAGAGCACATATTCATAGTAACCTAAATTTTGAAGAGAAGAGCTCAATAGGTGTGTCAAGTAGAGTAAATTTGACAATGTGTCTTCAAAAGATCAGGAAGAATTACAATAAAAACATAGTTCAACTGTGGGTTTTCTTTCTAATGGCACATACTGTTGTAGTAATGCCAAGTTGGTTTGGGGTCTGTAGCTCAGGAAATATTGCCTCAATATGTTCATATTGGTGTACAGTGTGCTGGCTTATAGCCATTGCTGTCTTCCCTTACTTAGCAGGAAGGAACAAGAATCCCTTCCAAAAGGAAGCAAAATACACCCATAGTAACATCCGAACTTTTGCAGAAGAATCTTCTGAAATCAGAGCAGGAAATCTGGAATGCTATTTCACCAGCATACAAATCTATGACAAAGAGAATCAAAGAAAAACTAGAAGAATTGCACAATAAGTATACATTCAATTCAGGAAGCCCAAGGGTAAGTGGCAAAAAATACAAACATTTCCCATCATTAACTACAAATAAAAAGAAGTGAAGCCATTTCTTCTATAAAGTGCTGGTTTACTGATTATTTTATGGTAGAAGTTTTGAATATTTTAATAATTGTAGGGAGTAGCAGCATGTATTTAGAACGGCTTATACCTGTTATGGTAGTGAATTTACCTTAATTTCTCCATAGGCAAAGGCAGGTAAAGACACAATAATTAGCTGACTTTTGGCTAAAGAATACAAGACATTGTAAGTTGCAAAAGCAATTGCAGGTGATGTTAAGGTTGAGTCTCTTGTTAAATTGACAGCAGGTAGAGGAAGCTTTAGTAGTGTAACTTTGAAAGAACCTTTCTGATGTGTGCAATTCCTTCTTCAGTATCAAATATATGTGCTATATTCTGCCATTTGTGTATGGTACAGTTCTGTTGCACAGAACAGTGACTGAATACAGGGATTCTAAGGAAATAGTCTAACTATATGGTGGGCTTGAGACATGTTTGTTTTGTATTGAACAGATAAGGTTTGGAAAGAATGTGTACTTTGAAGAGAATGGCTGCATATTTCTTTCAAAAGCAGATGATGGTAAGGGATTTCTTTTCCTAATATGGTAGAATTCTTAAAAATGGTGTACATATATCACTTAGTGTTCTTCTGCTACATTAAAGCTGAGTTTCTCAGTTTCTCAAATAAAAAAAACTTATGTACGATTCTTTAATGATCTAAAAAGTGAGGTGAAGAGAATTAGAGAATAGTATATATTGATACTAAGGCAAGTTGATGGAGAGGTAAGAGAGAAGCCACTTCTTTTCATAGCCCTAATTAAACATTTTGAAAACAGAAAAGAACATTCATGCTTTTTTATTTCTGAAAGGGTGGGAAAAAATAGTAATTCTATTTATTAAAAACAACCATGCTTTAGCTATCTTTAAAATTCAGTATGTTTACTAGAAGCCAGGATCCACACTTTTAAAATATTTTTAGTAATAAATACAGGGCTTTTTTTAATTCTTGAATTGTAGTTTACTTTTACAAAGTACATTTGCAAATATCTTTCAAGGCAGATATTTGGTATTGATAAATTCCAGTAGTTTGTTTGTGAATATTGCAGGCAGATTTGTTAAATACATGCATTAACAACCTCCATTCATTTTGACAGTGTCTTAATTACAGGATTCTTTGCTCTTTTTTATGTAATAGATGAAGGAAGTGTTGACATTTTATTCAGTACTGCCGATCTTGGCTTTTCTGATGCCTTTATTCAACGGATCAGAATTTCACCAGATCAGAGATACATGGCCATCAGCTTAAAAAGTGAAAATTCTGAAGAGGCAACCTGTGTTATTATGAAACTTGGTCATTTTCCTGTTGTGGAAAAAGTAATTCCAAGTGTATTTAGCTTTGGTAAGTTGTTTATAATTATCCTGTGGATCACACCAGCTTTCAACACAACATATTTCTTAGTCTACAAATAATATTAAAATATTTTTTTTAAAAAAGGAGGCAATATTTAATTCCATAGGTGTTGAATTGTTTCTTATTTATGATTTCTTTCACGCTGCACAATTACAAGTTATCTGATGTGGGCGAGAGGGACTGCTTTCTTGATACAAGTTTTCCTTCATTGTAAAAGCAATCATTTTTACATGTTAGAACAGTCACGCATATAATTTTTTCTACTGAACTCAATGTCCTGCTTTAAAAATTTACTGACATAACTGTTTGTGATATAAAGATTTTTTTGAGAAATGTTCCATTTAATAAACCCTTACAGCTACAACTGAAGTCATTGATAGCTGTAGACAATTAGCTTTGCTGGAAAAGGGTGAAAGTACTACCTACTAGTGAGTATTGGCTGGAAATTCAACCGGAATCTCAGATGTGAATCACAATTCAGAGCCCAGTGAAGTCAGCCAGTCTTTCAGAATAGATTACAGAGCTTTGCATTGCTGTTAAAATAAGCAGAGGCAAACTGAAGTGAATGGGGAATCTTTTGTAATAGTATGTTAAAGAATATAGCAAAAAGAGTATAATAGTATGTGTACAGCATACAGTGTTCCACATCCTGTATTTTGGATTGTATTGTTAGATGTCATCAAATGTTTGTATAGTGCAGTAAGCAATTTGCCTGGGCAGGGCAAAAAATTAAAACTCTAGGTAGAACTCCCTAGTTATAAAAATGAAGAATAGCAAGAATTTAATATTGTGTTTGTGCAACTGAAGAATATAATGCCTGTTGAAAACTAAGCCTGCAAAATTTCCAGTGATGTTTTATACTATACTGGATTTGAACATCTATCTATGTTAGTTTGGAAGAACCTGGACCAATTACTTATGACAGATTATGGCAGATAATAAGAGTACAAAAGATAACTATCAGAATTGTACAGATTACGCTCATTTTGTAAACTTAGGTATGAGGTACAGACGTGCCATGAAGTACAGCGGTGCCTCAATCATGAGCAAGAGAATTAGGTCTTCTGACCACTTGCAAAGTATGTGCTTGTGTTGAGAGATATGCAATAGCAGGGAGATGAACAGAAATTCTTGAAAATTTACATCTTGACTTTTTTTAATGCTAGGCTATAGAAGAGCCTGGATTTCTTCATAATGAACCCTCAGCTACGTGTGCACTTTGGAGCTACATTGCTGTTCAGATAGCAATTGTTTTTGTTACTTCGGTGTGTTACTTCCTTGGGTTTTGTATTAAAAATTACTATGTATGTATATGAGAGCATACAGTAACATTTAATCATATGCATTAAACCCCATTCTGGTGGCCGTAGGAGCAGCAGAGATAGCAGTAATGAGGCTGGATCAGTCAGATTACTGAACTTCAGAATAACAAGGTCCCTGTATTTATACATTTCTAATGTTGGTGAACACATCTACGAGCATAGAAAACTGGAGAATTTTTACCTCAGCAGTACCCATGGGGCACATGCATCATCTTTTTTCTCTGAATGGTGTGTGTGCAGTCACATGCAGCAGGGCAGAGCTTATGCTGTCTATTATCTCGCTGACTCCACGTAAACCTCTGTTTGTCTGCCCAGTTTTAAACAGCCATATATCTTCTATTTTCCTGTTACCTCCAGAACCCCCACAGGGTCAAGAGCCTTCTGTTATTGGCCGCTGTAACACTGTCCTCTCCCTCTTTTATTTTTTTTTTAATACAAGTTATGAGACTCTTGTTCTGTGGTGTTCAGAGAAAACATGTGATAAAGCTTTTTGTAGTTTACCCCAGACCCTGCAGGATGTAGAAGTGCTGTCCTCAGTTCCACGTCAGCTGCAACCCACCTTTTTCAGGACTGTGTCCAGTGCCTATGGAACTCCATTTTCTCTCAGTAATAGTATATACACTGTTCCAAATTTGATATGCATTTGTCTTTTTTTTCCAGAATGGGCTACAAATGATGTTCTGTATTACACAAGTCAGGAGAACCTTAAATGCCAGAACGTGTTTATGACGACTTTCACTTACCAAAAATGTACAAAGTTAGTTTATACAGAACAAGATGCAAGGTAATACCTAAAAATATAACAAGTCCTTTACATATTTTAGAGTATCTTTTATGTAAAATATAACTGGTTCAGAAAACAAAGAGTTCCATTTCATATTTCAAATGGTAAAATGCATTTTTAAGTTGCGTTCTGCTGCCAGTAGTGCCTTATACAGCCTGAGAATGTGTTCTGTTCTCCTTTTGATATGTGATCAACAGAGATTTAACTTTCCTCTCTTACCTCATGAGTTCAGCTGAGTTTATAAATGTCAAGGTCACTCTCAGGTCAGGGTGTCCTTTAATGAATGTGTGACAGTTTCATACAGGGTAAATCAGACAGTGGATTTCATTTTGTTTTCTCTGCTATTGATGTCTGATACATCCTTTAAAAAAAACATAGAAGTTCAGGCTAATCCTTGCTCTGGGTAATGGATGAGCAAAATCATTACAGCTTTCCCAGAGAGAGAACTATTGTTGACTGAATACCCTCTCAATAACCTTTCTTTAAGCAGTGGTTTAGGAAGACAAGAAGGCTCTTTGCTAAATTGAGTGCAGAACTGTCTTTTCAGCCATGTAGCACATGGTAGATTTATACAGCATTCTGTAAATGTTTGTGATTATTTTTTAATTCAAGTTACATATTCAATGAAAAGATTTCAATTATACTTTCATCTGGGAACAAAAAAATCTGCAATTGAGATGGAGTAAATAAGATCCTTTTGTTCCAGATGCATTTGATGCATAGTTTTGGAAAATCTGGTTGCACTGACCTGACGCTTCCCCACAGGGAAACTGTTAGCATAATTTTGAAGGTCACAGTCATTACAATAAATCTACTAGAAACTTACTCTAAAGGTTCATGTGCTACTGCAGCTCATAGCTGAATTCATTTCCTCTTTGGAGATGGCAAGACATGCTTTTGTATCACCATTGAGCTGTTCCATTCTACATCTCACCAGCTTTTCTAGTTGCAATCCAATGTGTTTTTAGGAGCTGAAAATTTCTCGACTTCCTTAAAAAATAAAAGCTACAAAGATTAAAAAAAATCGTAATATCAAGGTCAGAGTCCTTAGGGAGAAGTGTAAACTGCATTTCAGCACCTTTCAGAGATAAGGGTCAGCAGAACTGAACTGTTGGAATCTCTACTGAAGGCAGAGCCACCTTCCTACCAAATTCATGGGTATTAGAGAGGCAGGAAGCTGATTTCTTGCGGACTTTAGATCCCGTTCTGTGCCTGTCCTCCTAAAGATGTCAAGACAGTGCAATTAGAAGAAACAATAGTACCAAAATAATTGGAGTTCTCCACCTGCAAATAATTAAAGGCACTGAAAATGCTATCTAAAGCATCCTTTCCTTCACCAGTCAAATATTTTGAAATCTAGAGATATCATTATTGCAGTCATGTATCTCGTATGTATGATGCAGATTACAGTACTCAACCTTGCAATTTCTTGATGAAATCTAGATTTTTGTGTTGAACAGTTTTGCTTATAGAGATATCCAGTCTTAAAGATTCAAAATGCCAAAGAAACTGCAGTCCCAAGATGTGACGTTCCAGTTAATTAGGATGACTCAAAGAAATCTGAATTTCAGCCTGAACTTCTCTAATTTTAGCATCCAACCAGTGGTAATCATTCTGTTTTCTGTTTCTAAATTTTAGACACCAGTAGATACTTCCTAGTGTCTTAGGTAGTTCCAGAACCTAGTTTCCAGCTTGATCACTGCAATACTGTCCATCTTGCCTTATACAGGCAAGGCCTCTGGGCTTTTTTTTTAAAAATAGAATTTTTTGTCTTACTTGATTCAGACCAAGTTGGGTGAGTAGCACACAGAGATTTTATCAAATTTTCTTTATAATAGCTCTTACTTTTGTTATTGCTGTTCCCACATGACATCCTTTATTAATTTTAATTATCTATTACTACTTTTTAAAAAAAATTAGGGTTACAAGCTCAATAAAAAGTTCAACATTTTACCTGAATTTTAAAGCCTGTATATATCAGTGAGCTTCCAGTCAGTTTGAGTGATGCAAAACTCTGGATTCAATTGGGCAGCAGCTGAACTGATTTTCTTGCAGATTCCAGGTTCCACACACAAGATTGCAGGTTTTTGAATCCCAGGATAAAGGCAGCAGAAGTGGGTTTGGGAGTCAAGTAGCCTGAAATCTCTTCAGTCTACTTACAGGCCTGCTGTTTCTTACTCTGCAGATGGAAGCCCATGATTCTGAAATAACACGCATTTTTAAAATACAATCAAATTTAAGCTTTTTTTTTTTTAATTATTCCCTACAGATTCTTTGTAGACATTTATTGCACAAAAGACAGGCGTTTTCTCACTATCAACAGCAACAGCAAGACAACCTCAGAAGTTTGGCTGGTTGACTGTAGACATCCTTTTGAGTTACCTGCTCTTGTACAAGCACGAACAAAAGGGGTCATTTACCACACTGAGCACAGAAATGATGAGTTATATATTCTTACTACATATGGAGAACCTGCAGAATATAAGGTAATTTTAACTTATAATTAGATTCTCAGGATTCATTCAGATACCTATTGCAGATCATAGAGAAATAGTAAGGCTGACTTTTAATTCTGTGCTTCATGGCTTGCTGAAATAATTTAAGAATTACACAGAGAGCCACATGGATTGAACACTGATAGTGCTACAGGAAACCTTGCCTGTAGCATGCCAGTTTGATTCTAACTCCTTTGACAGCATCAAGAAATGAGAATGCTTTAACAGTCATTTCCCTCATATTAAAATTTAAGTTGGTGATCTCAGTCTAAATAATCAAACCACCTACAATTCTGCTGGTCATGCTGATAGCACTTACTGCATTAAAATATTCTGTAGATTAATCTTGGAGACTTGATCTTCTCTAAATGTTACTGAACTGTTCTTCTATTTTGCCTAAGGAAAGGGAGTTTAAAACCCTCCAGTTTTAGACAGGTGAACACCCCCAATACAAATTAATATTTTTTTGCAATAAAATGTTATATGAAACTGCCTATATGTGCCTCTTATTTGTAACTCTTACTACATCTTAGTCATACACGGTTGTTTATTTTATTTTTATAGTTGATGAAGGCACCAGTAGCTTCCAGCAGCAAGGAGAACTGGCAGTTAATTTATGCACTGGAAAAGAAAACCAAGCTAGTAGATTTTGAGATGTTCAGTGATGACTGTATTATGTTCCTGAAGAAAGCTGGTCATCTTTACTTAAATGTGATTTCATTTGTTTCACACTCAGTTCAGTCAATAAAGGTACGTTTTAGTTTGGCTTGAGCAGCCTATTTTTCCAGCACTATTTCATGTCTTTTTTAACATAACATTATAATGAAAGCAAAGATAAATCCCAAAAGTATTGTTTGAAAACTGTAATACAGCAAAGTTCATTGTTATGACATATTACCTGTGGCTGTTCTTCAGGATTTCATGTGGTGGCTTATTGCAGCATTTAGAAATTTAAAAAGCAGCTCTCTTATGAGTCAGTTCTTTCTTCAACATATTACAGTCAGGCTGTTTAAAATACAGCTGATTTCTTATGTAAAACAGAACTTGATTCCCTAAACAC
The DNA here is from genome assembly GCA_035583185.1 of Anabacerthia variegaticeps. Lineage (NCBI taxonomy): Eukaryota > Metazoa > Chordata > Aves > Passeriformes > Furnariidae > Anabacerthia > Anabacerthia variegaticeps. The sequence continues at coordinate 25,519,257 of JAWWEW010000112.1, read as the reverse complement.
TCTACATAGTTTTACTGGGCCTATTTTTAGTTGCACTCCTTGGTGTAAGCAAGGAAATAAGCTTGGCCCTCCCACAGAAAGGATTAGAACATTCAGAAGATGGGTATGGACACAGTCCCATAATAAATGGGAAGAGTTGACATTGCAGTACAATTGGCGCAAAGTATTTCTTCCCTTCTCTAGTTGTTGCTAAATACTTATGGATTAAAAACAAAGTGACTCAATTCAAACCCATGATTTCTGGAGACCATTCAGATGAATTATTTAATTGATTTGTTTGCCTGAAAAAGACAATCTTTTTCATTGCAACAAGCTGCCAATGCTGCATTCTGTAAAACTGCTGTGGAAAAAGATTTTCAACTATACTCTGTGGTCTCCAAAACCTTCATTTTTAAAAATGGTCATAGTTTATTTATTCAGAAGGGGTCTGCAGTTACTCGAGAACTTGGACTTTTGCTGCCATTTCAGAAGTCTCTAGCAACTTAACCCAAGTAAGTAATGGTCTGGCAGAGGGTTTAGCTATGTCCCTGCTGCTCTCAAAGAATGAATCTTGATTTCTTTCATTCTTAGCAGAGTTAAAAACCTTAAATATAATAACAGTAAGTGTCTGAGGGTGAATGTGCCAGGAAAAGGTTTTGTTCTTCACAATGGCTGGCACTAGGAACAAAGTTAAGAGGCAGGGGTTTTCAGTGGCTTAGCATTACTGAGCTAACTCACAGTAAAAGCATAACAGCTGACATGGACTTGGCTGGATAACATGTTGAAGTAGAACTGGAAATGTAATGAGAAGTAGGATCTAAAAAATAAAGCCAATGCAGAATAACGTCAAATAATGCTTCAGTTTAAAATATATATATATATATAATCTGCATTAATGCCCATTTTAAACTGAATTTGAGTTTATTTTTATTTTGTTGTTGAACTTTATCCAGTGGTCTCTGGGGAAAAGTTCACCAAAGTCTTTCACTTTTTGACTCTTTCACTACTGAATTTAAAAGAAATACGGATTGTGCTACATACAAACTGAAGATAATTAGGTGATATCCAGAGCTTTTTTCCTCTGAAGGACACACTAGGCAAAATTTACAGAAGCAACGTAAAGGTCTCACTTGAAATGCCATGTTTTCTCAGCTACCTACGTGGGCCTGTGAATTTGAATTGGAATCTCATCCTGAACATACCACCAGCACTTGCTATTTTCAGCTGTCCTCTCCAGTACACCCCCCTAAGCGTTTTGCATATTCATTTAAAGAAAATAATCTCATTGAACAAGCTGTGCAAGAGGTACCAATTATTACGAATTGTCACACTACACGTTTACTAGCTAAAAGCAAGGTAAGATTTTTCAGTCCTTTCCCATTCCTTTTATTCTTTCCTTCCTCCCCACCCATTTAAAGAAAGTGCGTTTGGCAGGGAATAGAGATTAAAAAATGTAAAGAGCAGTTGGTGCTATAGTTACTAAACAGTGGGTGTTTTCTTCAGTGCTGTAGAGAAGAACAAGAATCGTGATTTTTTTTTTTTTTCCCATTAACCTGGGTATGCCAGAGGAGATAACAGCACATGATGAGTCAAGGATCTTCGTATAGTATAAATTAGAGTTTCTAGTTGATGTATGGTATTGTACTCTGCATCATAAGTGAAAAAGATGCTCTGGTGAAAGGAGCTCCCCACAAGCGGCTACACGGTGTAGATCAAGAAAGAAAAGTTTTAACAGCCTGAGTTTAAAAATTGGGAGATGTTAATAAAGAGTTTGTACTGTGGTAAGTGGTAAACTATTTTGTTAATAACATATATTCTTGGTGTTAAAGGGGGAAGGAAGACTCATGTGCTTTGGTGGTTTAAAAACTCCTCAGGTGTTGCACTTAAATGAATTTATGCTCTGCATCCACAAGCGCACACAGCAGCGGTTCAGTCTCATGCTTTATTTTTCAAGAGTGCTTTGTACATTCTAAGTGAAAAAAAATTACTGTAATCAAAAAGCTACATTTTAAAATAAATAATTGAAGTTTTCATTGCCATGTGTCATTGAGATTTCTGCAATGTCCCTTATTGTAAAAATACTCCTTTTCCAGGATGAAACTTTGGTGCCAATTACAGTTTTTCATAATACGAATTCTAAAGAGCTACACAGGAAACCACTTCTAGTTCATGTATATGGAGCTTATGGCATAGATTTGAACATGAGCTTTAAAGAAGAGAAGCTGATGTTAATTGAAGAGGGTTGGATATTAGCATATTGCCATGTTAGGTAAGTAAAATATATAATGGAATTAAGATTTTACTCTGCGGGATATATAGGTATTTCTTGATGTGCAACTGAAGACATACAGAAATAATTTTTTTCATGTAGCTATACATAATTATTCATCTCTTTGTAGATTTTTGAGTAGTTTTTAACATAAATTTACCTTGGGGAGAAAAAAATACAAGAACACATACTGCATTTAGGTTTCTTGAATCTACAGGATGGCTGTATGTAACTTTCAGGCTTTTAAAGTCTCATTACTTCGTGTCTCATCTTTGCTCAACAAAAATGTCCATAACATGTTCAAATTGCAGCGACACACCACCTCCTTCTCTTTCTGAGGGCATTGTGTGCTCATGATCAGACTGTGTCTTCTGAAAGCCAATTGTCTTCTACAGCAACAACTAAGCATTTAAGCCACATCTCTTGTTCTTTTATTGGCTAAGTCCTCTGTCTCCAGTTTAGCTACAAATCTGCCAGTTTTATAAAACTAGCATGTACAGTAGGCTTCACATTTTCACTGAGATAATGATTCAGTAGGTAGTAGGTAAGGAACGTAACAAAATCTCTTTAGAGGAGCGGAAGGAATTGGGGGGGAAAGGAGTAATTGTTTGAAATACCAGTCCCAAAACAAATTCAGCATACAAATATATCTGCTGTGTTCAGTGGCAGGCATTGTGCTGTTCTTCCTCCCACCCCACTAAGTATCTTAAGATGCAGTTCATCTTCCTAGATGAAGATGAATTCTTCATTCAAAGATGGCAGACTAATCAGTTAATTCATTTAAATTTGAAACCAGAAAAGGAAGCTTCCAATGGCTTAGAACCAAAATTGTGGTTGAGTAGAAAGAAATAAATTAATAGTTGAGTAGAAAGAAATAAAAATTAATTTTATAATCCTGTATTACAAAATGTAACATTTCAAGTAGTATTTGAAATTGATAAACTAGGGGAAGAACCCAAACCAGCTTTCTAAGTCTCAGAATTTAAGCCATGCAGAAGACAAATACTGAGAGTCTGGTGTAGACGTGAGAAATACTATAAAATAATAAACAGTAAAACTGTTTTTAATAAATGCTAATGTTAGTGATGTAAGGATTGAAAGTGTTTTAGATGTTTTAATACTTTTAATACAAAAAAGATAATATAATTGTCTGATTTTGTATTGCCTACAATGACAGTGTCATTTCCTAAAGTGGTGCTTTCCCTGTGAGTTCCAGGACACAAGCACATGAGGGCATGGAGCGCCCTTTATACAGATAGTATTTTCACAAGTCATCATGCATGGATTTATTTGGTCTTCATGTTGTGTGTTTTAGCCATAAATGAGGGTAAAGATAAAAACAAAGAAAATGAGAGTTAATTGGGAAGGCAAACTATGGTTTTGCAACTCTGTGGCTGCTGCTGTTCTTTCATTATCTAAAGCTTTGCTGTGTATTATTTTCCAAAGAGACTCAAACTTCAATGGCTTTATATTTCAGGGGTGGAGGAGAGCTAGGCCTTAGCTGGCACAAGGATGGATGTCAGCATAACAAACTCAAGGGTCTCCATGACCTCAGGGCCTGCATCACGCTGCTGCACGAACTGGGGTTTTCTCAGCCAAAACACACAGCACTGGCAGCTGCCAGTGCTGGAGGAGTTCTTGCAGGAGCCCTGTGCAACACTGACCCAGAACTGATCAGAGCCATGGTTTTACAGGTGAGGTGCTGCAGACCTCTTACGGATTATAACAAACTGCATTTTCTCTTTCGTTCTACCAGTTGCAGAATTGGAAACATTCCAATTCAAAATTCACTTTTGTCATTTGTTTGAGAGCACCTTGACTCAGGCATTCAAGGTCCTCTGTCCTATATGCCAACTGTTTTTTCTTTTAATAACTTCTAAGGCTCCTTTCATAGATGTTCTAAATACAATGATGAAAACTCATCTCCCACTGACAATTGAGGAACAAGAAGAATGGGGAAATCCATTAGAAGATGAAAAATGTATGAAGTATATCAAAAGCTATTGTCCATACCAGAATATTAAGCCACAGGTAAAACTATGCTTTCTGTGTGGAATACTGCAGTAATAAAGTGTAGTGGTTTATAAGAAAACAAAAAGTGGATAACAAAATAAAAAAACCCTCCAATTATCTCAGCAATAATCTTAACAATACTTGGAGTCACAAGTGACAACTGAGATTAACCAAATGCTTTCTCCTAAATAATCAATAGATTTCAAAACTTGCTTTGGTTCAGGACTCCCAAGAAGTAATAGGTTACTCCATTGCATACCTTCTCCTTTTGTGAGTAGTTTCTGTTGTTCTGCTGGGTTTTGCAGACTTTGTCACAGAAGGAAGACAGTATTTTCAACTGTTTTAATACCTTCTCAGAGGCAAACACTGAAATGGAAAATGAGCTATGATTTTGACATCATCTCAGAGAAAATCTTTCTTCCTTTGAAATGTTAGCTGTGTTGCATAGCTCCATTAAGTAAAATCTTACTATTTAAAAACAACCTTCTCTGTGCAGAAAGATAGCAAAAATAAAGCTCAACTAGTTTTTAAAAGTAATTATGTAATGTATGTGGTTTTAGATAAACCTTAACAAGTGATAAGAGAAAAATTGTTGCTCTATGGGAAAAAACAGTTGTCAAGTATTTAACTGGTCCTGGTTTTTAATCTCAGTGTTATCCTTCAGTTTTTATCACGGCATATGAAAATGATCAACGGGTACCACTGACAGGAGTCTTACGGTATGTTCAGAAACTTAGGGAGGCTGCACTACGTCATGCCAGCAGGACAAGTAAGAAAGGTAAGGATAAGAGTATTACAGATAAACGGAGTCGACTAAACCATAGAAATCTTATTTTTGCTGCTCTAAAAAACCTTACTTTTCTCACTTCAGTAAAGCTGCAGGTCTTAGACCAATTCAGAATGACAGCAAGGCCAACCAAGGCATAGGTGCTTTTATACGTGACACTTAACACTAGCTTTGGGACACTTTCCAGCAAGAGGTACATTCCTTATCGCACTGGAGAGAGGCTTTTGCCATCAGTGCCAAAAGAGATCTTGAATAGCCTTTTCTAAATTTCAGTATGTCCTGTCTCTGCAAGCAGCACAACTGCAGTGGTGCAGAAATACAGCGGATGCTGCGCTTGCTGTTGCGGTCTTTGCCCAGAAAGAAAAAAGCATGTCTTCCCAAAAAGACTCAAAGAGAACAAACACACTAAACAGATAAATATTTATCAAATATGCAGTTAATAGAAATACAAATAATTCATTCAGAAAGCCCCTGTATGACTTTTTTTTAAGGAATAATAGAAATTCTGTTGCGACAGAAGGCAGAATTATCTATCCCTAAACAACTCACATCCCCACTTACCTTTTCTCTTGTTCTTTCAAAGTAAAGTGATCACTGGCTTCATTGTTCCAGGAAACTGGATTCCTAATATCATCTTAGATGTCCAGACAAATGGCAGTCATTGTGATTCATCTTGGGAGCACTCACTGAATGAGGTATGTTCTCTCTATTGCACATGTCCATAAGATGTTGGAGGGAGCTGTCTCCTCAACTGATCCTTCAGCCTCAGTAGTCATGCAGTCATTGAATATATGTTTAAAGTATAAAAAAGAAAAACCACAAGAGCAACTGCTGGTTTTATATATATATAACCCAGCAATTTACAAATATAATTACATATATTTATCAATAGATATACTTTTATAGATATAAAAGAGACATTGACAGAGCCAGATTATTGAAATAGCCTCAAAACAGCGTTCAATTCCCACTGTAATGTGCTGAGAGCTTTGAATGAAAGATTCCAAGTTGGGCAAAACATTGTTCCAGCAGGAAAAGTCTTGCACTGTAGGGTATTAAGTGCTTAAAATTGTCAAAGTATTTACTTCCATCTTCTTCATCTGTAAAACATGATAGGTTTGATCTTTACATTTTGAAATGCATGATCTGTACTATCAAAGCTATTAAAATTAGCTTTCAAGATTTTGCACTTTACAGAAGTGTGCATGTTAAAAGCAACACGCTATATAGTGTTATTGATGTCTCGGACATCGGTCACAATTGGATACAAATTTCATTACTGTTAATTTAAACAAATCCTAGCAAATACCAGTTTGGTTGTTGTGGCAGTTACTCCAAAACGAATTCTTTCAGGAAAAGCTTCATTCTGTCTTAGGGCAAGGTATTTCTTAGCATTAGGAGAGGAAAGAAAGAAGATTAGAATAGCTGCACAAAAGCCTGAAGGTTTATAGTGCAAAGAATTTTATCTTATAATAAAATAGTTTCATTATTTTAGGTCGCAAGACACCTTGCTTTTCTGAACAAAGAACTTGAGGAAGTATGCCATCTCCATAACCACAGTAAATCTTGCAAATAACTAATAAACCCACTGACCACCTGAAGAACTCCGTGTCAGATTTTTATTTGTATGCAAAGTAAACACCTTCTCCAGGGGATCTCTCCTCTTGGATCCCTGCTATATGGGCATAAGCACGCAATGCTGGGTATGGCAGTGGCTTATAAACATACAGACCAAGAAGTGAATTTCTGCCCTGCCTAGCAGTGCAGCAGTAGCTGCCTGCATAAATCAGTTTGTTCAGTAAGTTCTGGTCACACAAACCAGCACTGCTGGAGCGGAGCTGAAGTGCAACAATTGGCATGTAAAGCTTCATGTGCACTTTGTACAGGCAGCCTTTCTATCCCAAGGCATCTGTTGTAAGACCACCTTTTACACAGGCAATAAACTAATAAGTAATATTTGATGTAAAAGTCTCACGACTTCTAAAACTAATTCCCATATGTAGGTGATGACTGTTGCCCTTCTACCTACACAGCAGCCATGGTATACTGATCTGTGGGACTGACCAAACTGCAAAGAAATGGACTCTCATGAACTGGAACTTTAGGCAGAACTCTTTGATCTGAGTACACTATAACTAGCATGGTAATCTTAAAAAGGAGGTGCCAAAGTTCCCCCGAAGACAAGATGAATGCCCAGAAGATGATGCCACAGTCCCTCCAAAGGATGAAACAAAAGAATGGCCCCACTAAAGCAGCCCAGTTCACAGCTTAGCTGCCCTCTAAGCAAGGCACAAACCTGCTGTGCACTGCTTGTTAAAACAGATGCTCAGTGCACACCGAGGGCCAGCAGCTGGTGGAAGTTACACTGTGGCCATACAGTCCTCAAACCAAAACTGAGTTCCCCTGACAGACTCCTGTGTCCACAGCAGAGTGCACCAAGGTCAAATGCTGACTCTTCTCTTGGGCCACATCAGCCACTGTAGGTGCAGCAAATGCAAACCAAAGCAGTGAACAAGTGGGACCATCAGGGGAGTTGTTGCAGCTGCTTATTCTGAACTAAAGTACACACCCCTCACTGCAGCCTCAGGGTAGGAAGAGAAGAGAATCCAGATGTATTCTAACTCAGCAGGGAGAGGGAGAATCAATTGGAAATGCAGTCCTGAGTGTGGAATTAGATATATGACCTATATTTTGTTCTTTTTCTTACTAATTTTTAGGATAACCAGAGCTGTTAAAGACGTCACAACCATATATATTAGTCGTGCTTGTGTTTACTTGTTTTAGCAAATACTGGGCCACCCTTTTAGAATAAATTTCACAAATCTACAGATCTGTAAACAATTACTACAAACTGCCACAGGCTTTGGATTCCACAGGAGCTCTTAATGACCACCAACTGTAAGGGGTAGCACCCACAAAGCATCTGTCCTCTTTCCTCCCAAAAATATGCACACTTAAACAGGACAGTATTTTATAGTTTACTTTTCTTCTCCACAGACCCTAAGGGAGAGTTTATACCATACTTTATCCTTTTCATCACCAATTCAGATACAAGACAATTAGGCATCTGGTTTAGTTTTCATGATGTTTATTTTCTATACAAAGTTTTAAACACCAAAGAAAGCTGAATATTTTTTGCGTTTCCCTGAAACTAGTATCTTCTAAATTAACATGAAAGCTTAGTTATTCTACTCCTGTACTTAACAGCTCATGTAGAGTAAATTTAAGGCCATGGAATAACAAGCTTTTTCTGCCACAAAACACTTGTCTTGAAAAGTTTCCATAGTATGGACAGGCTTTGTTGTTTTATATTCAAGGACTAGGCCTTCTCCCATTTCAGTTTTAATTAGTTTGGTAGAGACAGATTTACCAGCATTGCTAAAACTCGTACTTAGTCTTACAACAGCTTTGGATGGAAGGTTAGGAACTATGGCTGTCAGGTCTATTGTCGATTCCTGCCCAAAGTTGAGGACCATCATGAAGACTCTGTCCAACCCATCCAGTTCCCTCACGTAGACAAACACGTTATTGTCATTCCAGATGTAGCACATCCACCCCCGATTAATGGGGAGCTCACTGTTGCGAAGTAGCATCAGCTCTCTGTACAAATTCAGGGTTGAGTTGGACTGGGTCATCTGGACCTGCAACAATCAGCATGGGCAGGGTCAGTTCTTGGCACTGCATGTAGGAAACACTGCTTCCTTCTCACACTCACTCAGTCTGCTGAGAGTCACCTATTGCACTTTGACAACTATCCCTCTGCAAATTTGGCTGCATATTTCACTGAAAAACTGCTTTATCTTGAGAACTTCCTGGGCATTTGCGAAGTGGCAGAGACAGAGGTTATTAGGCATGACGATTCCCCAGCACTCATGCTATTGCTTCCTCCCACAGCCTCCTTTTAGCATTGTTGATTCAGGAGAGAGCTGCAGCCATTCAAAGCTTGACACTGAACCTTTTTCATTGAGTCTAATCTACTCAAGTCACAAGGTTTATTTCATGCTTTATATTTTTGCTATCTTGGAATTTCTTTTCTGTGTTCAATTCTGGTCAGCACTGTAGGTCAGTTTGATTCACTGCTCTACTTACGTTAGAGACAGTTTATGTTAAGTTCTTGTTACACAGACAGTGCTTTCTGTAGCAATAGAAATGGGGGGGAGAAAAAAGACCAGTTTTCAATTTAATATTAAAAGGATGTTAAAGAGCCAAATTGCCACATCAATATCACAACTGCAGTTGTTCTGCTTAAATGAATATAGATGAAGTAGGCTCCTTGCTAGTGCAAGGAATTCCCTTTCTAATAAAATGTGTGAGGGTTCATTGCTGGTTTTGTCCCTTGAGTTTGTTCTTACTGCCAATAGCCACTATTAAAAGGAAGCCAGAGCAAAATAGATGCATTAAAATATTTTTAGACCATTAATTTGTCACACATGCAGATACCTACTTCCACATTTACACTTTGGTAGTTGGAGTTAACAGGTAACCAGCTACTGTTGCCTTCAGTAAAACCAGCATTAACGTTCCCATCCCACTGCATGGGAGATTTCTCTGGAAGGGTCACCTAGAAAATAAAAAGTGGTGATTAGCATATTACAAAAGTATTCTTTGAATAGCATGTTCTCCCATCTCTCAAATTTTCACCATTTCAGTATTGCTTTCTTCAAGTTAAAATTTAATAAAGATAAATGTTCCAAATCTAAGGAGAAAATAAGAACCAAGACAGTTCCTAAGATGGAGGGGAGTGGATGGTCTCAGATGCAGCATCACTGAGAAAAATGTGGAATTCCCAAACAACTCCACTAAAGTTGTCATCCTTTGCAAAGATGGTTGGATAAAAGTTCACTAATGACAGCCAGGATATTCTGATAAATATCTAGACATGCAGTGAGTGAATACATGAGGTAATGAGTCCTAAGAAAAGATGCCATTAAAATAATAGTAAACAACTAATAAATGCTGTTCAGTATCTGTTCTTTTGTAACCATCACACCTTTCCCCTTAGAACTCTTCAAGCTTAGATTTGCAAGGGGTACAATTTGGACAGGATTGTTTGTGTTAGAAAGATAACACAAAGTGCAAAACTATTGAAAACCAGCTCTTAGCTGATTAAAAACTGTCGATGTAAAAAGTCTGAAGTTCTCATTTTGAAGAATTCAGAAAAATTCTGAAAAAGCTTCCTCCTTGTTATTGAAGAGCTGCCAAAAGATCTGACACTTAAATTTAATGATATGAGGGCATAAAATATTTTGCACATACTTTGAGTGTTTGTTTTCCATGAAAACTGTTTCTTATATAAAGGGCACTTCTCAATACAATCTGTCAGAACAGCAGCCTAACAAAAGAAATTGTCACTTTGCTTTGTGACATTATAAATAACTGGTTTCTCCTTTTTAGCATATTCTGAAAAGCAGGGGGGAAAAAAAAAAAAATCCTAAGTTTTCAACATTGGTAACGCTGTCTTTCATCTTTACCTCTTTCAGTGTCTCCTGAAGTGTTTTAAATGCTGGGGCTAAAGACTATATCCGGAGCAAATACTCTCCATCTTTCAAAGACACCCATTAATCAGGGAGCCTTCCTCTCCAGCTTGAGTGAAGGGTGGGTTTGCATTGTTCCAAAGGCTGAGCCACAGGGTAGCCACTAAAAGAGAGTGAACCCTGAGGAGCCAAGGGCAAGCCACTTTCCTGAAGAGAATTGCTCTGTGGGCAGTAATCAGCAGTGGCAAGAAAATGCAGGAGATGCTTTGACCCAGGTGTTTCTCAGAGGAAGTGAGATTTCCTTTTAAATCAGAGAATCATTTCCTCACATCTGAATCAGACAAACCGGAGATGATCCTGTGCTTCAAGTACCTCTTTCCCTTTGATACAAAGCAAGCCAACACTATTTCTAATGTGTGGGGGGCTGTCCCATCCCCTAACAGAGGCTTTCCACAGTGAAACCACCATCTGCCATGGGACTGTGCTCTCTTGGTGCTCAAATGTGGTCATGAGAGGCAGAGGTGAGCCGTTCCCTTTTGGAACAGACTATGCGTAACAACTGAAAGTCACTTCTGTTTGCCACCAGGCACCCTCCCCTTTGTGCAGATCCCTTCTTCTGAGCTTGGACATGCTGGAGATGGGTGTGGTTTGGACAGGTACCTTTGTAGTCAGAGCAAAAAGATCTGCAGGAGATGGTAACTGTACGTACAGTCTCTTGTGAACTCTGATTCCCTTCAAATAGCAGCCAGGAAATCATTAATGGACTTTCACATAACGATTAGGGTACTTCTGTGGGAGTAAGGAGATGGTGACTCAGTTCCCCTTGCCTCATGTGACTGTAACACACCTCTATTAACCACTAGCCCAGGTCTGGTGTTGGCACTTGCTGTCCTTTCTGCTGAAGGGAAGCAAAGCAACACTGCTGCAAACCATGCAAGACTGATCTGGAGAAGGACAGAAATCAGGAACCGCAATTGAAGTCTAGCAGTTCAGACCCTCATCAAGGCCTCGGTTCTGTCTCTGGCCTGGCCATTTCCACATGTGGTCCCAATGGTTTTGCCACAAGGAACATGGAAAACTAAGCAGTGAGAAAGACTGGGTTTGGGAAAAAAGTTCTTGGGTTTTTGAAAGCTCTGTTACTTGGAACTAAACGACAACAGGATCAGAGTTGACATGCTCTTCACTTACATTTTCTGATGCAATGTTCTCCATGCCTATTTCTTCACCATAGTAAGTTACAGGAGTACCAGGGAGGGTTAAAAGCAGCATGTTCATAACATTGACATACTCCTTCCCAATCCGAGATGAAATACGAGCAGCATTAGGGCTTCCAACCTGAGGAAAACATTATTCTGTTACTATACAATTTCATGCACATGTGAAATTGATTAACTAATTTTACAAGGCAGTAGATTTTTTTTCCTTCCCCCTCCAGGGCTGTGAGGTGCTTTATCTTTATCTTGGTGCCATTACAAACTTCTGTCCCAGATAGCTTAGTACACAGAAGTCCTGCCAGCAGCAAGAGGCAAAAGTGATGAAGAGATAACAACTCCCTCCAATTACAGTTCCCTCGGACTTCTGCCATTTTCTCTGCTATGTGAAGACTGCTGTGCCTGTTTTGAAAAGATCCCTTGAACATTCTGAACATGCTTCCTAACAAAGATGAGCAGGTTTTGATTTAACTGCCCTCAGCTGCCTGCTCTGTTCTGCCCTGACCCCAGGACAGTTCCAGAATCCATTGCAGTGAGTCAGTTTATGGTCAAAGATAATTATACCGATTCCATTCTCATTCGTCTTTTAACCCAGTGCCTCATCCCACACTGGAGACATTGAGGGAGAGGCACGATCATAAATCCCCTTCTGTCACCCTTGCACGGGGAGTGTAACATTTATTGATGGGCAGGAGAGCAGCCAACGCCAACAACTGCAACTACAGCAGCTGAGAGCTTTCATGGATAGCAACTATAGCTCAGCCAGGGGCTCAGGCTGCTGCTGATCCCACTGAAATCAGTGTGTGTGTTGGGGGGGGTTCTATCACCATAAAAGGAACAAGCCCCTTCTGTAAGAGTTGGTCTTGAACTTACTGCCCAGTTTGGCCATTTTCCCACAGGCATGTTTTTCATCCACAAGTCGACAGCTTCAAAAATACTGTTGCCTGATAGATTTTTCATGTTAATTAGGTTGAAATTGAAGGGAAAATCTGCTTCCTGGATAAAAGTTGTTCCGTAATACATCATTGTTGCTTCAATGTCTTCCTTTTCATCATCACCAGAACCCATAAATCTACAAAGAATTACAAAAATATCTTTTTTTTTTGGCTCATTCTTGGTTGCACAGAACAGAAGAAAGCTAGAAATGGTTGGACATAGAGCATTAATAATTACATTCATTTCCCTCCTCCCCATCAAAAAAGCTGAAAGCAGAGAAACAGTATTTTGTAAAGCAGACAAGGAGTCAAGTTGAAATATTTCCTGGAAATTGCTGGTGAAAAATCTACAAGAGTCAACACAAGGCTAAAGTACCTGACTGAAGTCTTATCTTTCTGAATTCTCATTCACACAGTCCCTTCCAGCAATTTCCAGCTTTCCTTCACAGAAGAGAACCCAGGGGTCCCCCAGGTTGACCATGAGCCATCAACATACCCTTGCACGTAGTTTATGGTATCCTGGGCTGCATTAGAAGGACTGCCAGAAGGTCAGGGGAGGTGATCCTTCCCCTCTACTTTGTACTGGTGAGGCCACCCCTCGAGCATGGTGTCCAGCTTTGGGCCCAGTACAGAGAGACATGGGCACACATTATAGACTGAAAGATCTCTCCAGTGAGGAAAGGTTGAGGTGGGGCTGCTTAGCCTGGAGAGGAGACGTCTCAGAGGGATCTCATCAATGTATGTAAATTCAGGAAGGGAGGGTGCAAAGAGCCAGGCTCTTTCCAGTGGTGCCCAGTGCCAGGACCAGAGGCAACAAGGACAAACTGAAACATGGGAAATGTGTTTCCCTATGAACATCAGAAAACCTGTCCACTGCAATGGTGACTGAGCCCTGGCACAGGTTTCCCAGGGAGGCTGGAGAGTCTCCATTCCTGGAGATGTTCAAAAGCTGTCTGGACAAACTCCTGGGATCTAGGTGGCCCCAGTGAGCAGGGGGTTTGGACCAGTGCACCTCCAGAGGTCCTTTCCAAACTCACCCATTCGGTGACTTTTAACAGTCTCTGACTGTACATCTGACTTGAACTGCACTATTAAAACTAAACAATAGAAAATGCACAAGGGTGATGATCAGAGTGGTTGTAGTCTTGTACAGTCCATAGACTGAGCAGAGCTAACAGGGTCAACTCCTTTCCTTTCCTCACACCCTGGGGAAGGGATAGATAATCCACGGACCACTACTTGCACTTGAGGATTTGCCCATTTTGTGGCATATTACATTATTAAAACCAAAAACATTTTACTGCTAGCAGGAGTGTCATGAATATTAGAGAAAAATTCACCAGCTGGAATAATGATTACCTGTATCGGCCAGGTTCTCTGCTGAACTCATTCATGGTCTGACGGAAGCTACGGACGATATCGTGCATCCCCACTTGTGTGGTCGTGTAGTCATGGTAGAGCTGGGAATAGGCTGTGACACTCTCCTTAAGGAAGGATACGGCATTTCCCATTAGTTCACCAATATTTTAGATTTCAGAACTCCCCGAATTCCTCCCATCCTTTCCTGAGACAGTGCACCAACTGAAGCGAGTTCAGCACGCTAAACACTAACAGTGCAGAGCTGAACTGCACCTGAGGAACTGCAAAGATGTAATAGCAGAAGGGTGATTATTCTGGATCCCATTCTCCAGGAGGCAAGGCCCACCCGCAGCACTGAGCAGGTGCTGTGGCCACACACCAGGCTGGAAAGACGGACAATGCCTTGATAAGGTACCACAACATCAACAATACCTGGGGAGATGACCAGTTCTATATGATCCCCACCTCCACAGGGGAACAGGGTCTTAATGCTGAAACCATCAGGGAACATCCCCAGGTTCATTACCACAGCAAAAGCAAAGAGCAGAAGTAAAGTAACAGCGTTCAAGCTTTTGAGTGCCTCTGGCCACCCCTCACTGTGACCTACTGCCAATATGATTTTTTTTTAGCTTAGTTCCAGTCCTTACTTGCAATGGAGAAGAAATAAATGCTGGTGACTGCTATGGAATCCCAAGCAGGCAGGAGCTCTGGCCTTACCTCCTGTAGTGGGCTCCCCAAAGACAACCAATCAACTATTAAAATCACAAGACTGGTCTTTTTAGAATATGAACTCAAAAGCAAATTATTTTAAAGAGAAAATTCAAAGCAACAGTGTCAGAACAGGAATACAAAGCAGATATGGACAATTCTTCCAACCCACAGCACTCCTGCTTGCAGGTATCTCACTGACCTACAGCCTCAGCCCAGCACGGTTCTCTCTCCTGAGTGTTCCCTTCTTTCTCCTGAGTGCCCACCCACCTTCCAAGCGACATAGCTGTCCCAGTTTTCCTAGAGCCACAATTAAGAACATACACTCTCCTTTCTCCATAGGAAACACAGGACAAAAGCCAAGACAGAACATATACATTACTCCATTCTGAGACTTGTTCACTTGAGGCTCATCTCGGAGATGCGTTGCTTCTAAGAGAAATTTAAGACTGCTGAAACTAAATCCATCGATTCCTTTGTTGAGCCAGAATTTCATAATATCCTAGGGAAAGAAAAAAATTGAGACTTTCACATGAGCCCACCCCATCTGAAACATATACTCTTAAAAAGAAAGCTAAACCTGTTAGGAAGTATTAATAGATATCAATTTATTATTTGCTTTGTACTTCAAACTTTTCTAGAAGCCCAAGTGAATCATGTTGATCTAAGGTCAAACCAAGATCTAAATAAGCATGTCTTATTATTTCTTCCAGTACAACAAAGAAGAGGAATGGTCTGTAACTTCTCCCGTAATTCAGGAGACCAAGGCCAGGGCATGACTTGCCAAAAGCCATTTCTAATCTCATCCATCAAGCGCTGTTGTCAGTGAATGCTTGTCACGGCTGCACACAATGAGAACACATTGATTCAAATATGCAAGAATATGTTGTTCTGCACAGACCTCGTGCCACCAATTTTCTTTTACACAATAGAGCTCTTAAAACATTTGTTCTCTCTTATTTGACTGTTGTGAGTTTTATTTTATTTTCAGGCTTATTTATTTGCAGGAACACAAAAAATTATCCAACAATTACAATTGCTATTGATTTGTAATTTCACTATCAAATGGAGAGGTTAGTCACTATTAGGAAAATTATATCCTAATTCAGTAACTATTATATTACTACAGTTTTAATTGCTCTAGTTTTAACAAAAAAAATCTAAAGTTCAGTCTCTTGAGTGATTTCTGCAAATGTTCTTTTAGACACAATATTTGTCTTCATCTGAGGAAAAAATCTTTTTTATGTATTTTTTAAAGACAGCTATTGAATTGCCTTTTTTAAAATATATGAAGTACACTTGCCTGAATAGGCTGAACTAGAACTAGTCCACACTCAAGCTTTACAGATTTTTGTTTGGCAAACACAGACTCTGCCTCACTGAGCTGCACCATTCTGAAAGCAGTGGCTCTCAGTATGCTGTCTGTCCAATAGCGAATCTACCCAAAACCATCCACACCTATGCCTGTGCTCAGCACAAAAGCACTACAAACATCAAACACAAGTTCTCACTGTGACCAATCTGTGTCTATTTACACAAAAGCTACATGCTGGCTGCTAGGCTTCCCTGTTCCTGCAGGCCCTCGCGTGGCTAAACCAATGACTGAAGCTTCTCTGCAAAAATCCATTTGCTTCCTGCTCAGTCCTTCTACTTTTCCAGAACAGGATCTTGAATTAAAATGCTAGGCAAAGATTCTTCTTCAACATGACATTCGTAAGCATTTACCAAAGTTTGATGTTAGCAGGCCAAACTTACTAGTTTTCATGTCATCTTTTGGCATAGGAAATGGAGCATCTCTTTGCTACTGAAGCTTCAGTAATGTATCAGGTACCATTAAAAAAAATAATTAGCCAAGACCACTAAAAAAGTGTGATGCTGTAGAAAAAAATGGTGCAAATGGCAAGATGTGGCATGAAGGGAAATATCAAGGCACAGAGAGGTTACTAGCAGAGTTCTTCACAGACCACTCTCAAAAGCAGTCTTATTTCATGCTTTAGCTAAAAAAGTGTGACCAGCAGTGATTTGTTTTATGCAGTACTTGCATGATGAGGGGAAAGGCCCCACAGAGCCAGGGAGACCATCCCAGTAGGACTGGGCAGCTGTGAAGACTACTGTCAAAGCAACGCACCAAAATTCAACAGGACAGAGTAGCAAACACTTAAGGATTAAATCAAAACACTTGAAGTAGCTGTACTACCTGATGAGGTATAACTTTAAGGAAGAGGGAAAAAGAAGCAGCAATTGTCAGATTTCCCATGTTCAAGCCCACTTTCCCACTTTTAATGAATTCCACATTGTCTTCTGGAAAAAACGATGCAGACAGGCATGAGATTCTATCTGAGCACCACCACCTTCCTGTAGTAAAGCACTCTCACTGTGAAAGCACTCTCATCAGTCTCTTTCCCCTGGAAAGTCATCAGACATGAAGACAGATTGGAACTCACTATCTCCCCCTTATCCACAGGCCCAAGCATTCCTTGTAATTCAAATCAGCATTGCCTTGGCTTGAAAATGCAAACATCTCTCTGCTAAAAGAAGGTGCCATCCCCACGTTTGACTGGCTAATTAACAGCTCCTTGTACCAAAAGATATAAAAACTTCTCCCCACTTGAGCACATCAGCTCTGCGCAGGCTTCAGTGCAGGAGCAGTTTTGCCTTCCATGTCAGTATTTCCATTAACTGTTGTCCTGGAATCAACATCCAAGCACGCTAAATGCCTTCATCCTTGGCCTTTGATGTAAAGTGGGAACATAGTCAACAACTTCCAGACAAGAGTCACACTGGATTATTTGAGTACGAGCACCAAAAGCAAGTAACAGAAATCTTAGGGCACGAAGGGAGAAGCACCTGTACCACTGGACAAGATTCTGCCCAGACATCTCTTCTGGTCAGTTTGTTAAATTCTGGCCATCCATGTTTGAGAAAAATCTCAGGATGGAAGTGCTGAGAGGACTGAGCAGCAGCTAAACGAAGGGATGGAGAGTCTCTCTGCAGGGAAGACTGAAAAATGTCACCCCATTTAATCTACCCTAACAAGACCTGAACACCAAATAAGCATAAACTAGGGTGGGGAAAAGCCCTGCCATCTGAAGGTATGATCCATAGGAAACTAAGTATGAAGAGTTTGGACAAGTTAGGCTGAAAAGTAGAGGGCTCCTCAAGCATCAAAGCAATTCAATATAGACTTTAGTGGGAAGAGAAAGGAAATGGGAGCTCCTTTTAAAGTGCAATAACCTGTTACAAAAAACCCATCAAGACCTTGCAGCTTCTTGTGAGGGCAAGGGAGTTAAGTCAGTGACAAAAAGCAGTAGCTGTACCTTCTTAAAATCCAGAGGACTGCAACACCACCCACCACCAGTACTACCACTCAAGGATGATTTTATTCATTTTTTTTTTTTTTTTGGGGGGGGGGGGGGGGGGG
>JAWWEW010000112.1:25426540-25501091 GCA_035583185.1 Anabacerthia variegaticeps | reverse complement strand
CCGAGTCCGTGTGTGCTTTTAAATTAGAAAGGCTGGAAGTAGATACTGGAAGCATTACAGCACAAAGCTTGAATTCTGCTTATAACCGTACTGTTTTTCCAGACACCTATTTGTTCCAATCATTTACATACGCTGCAGTCCTTGAATTACTTGCAACTAGACTTCAAATAGTGTAGCACAAGCAATCAGAGAAATCTAGAGAAGAAGTAGCTGCTTTGCTGTTGGCTCAGCAGCAGTGGGTTACATACTTACATGGATTTCTTGCTGGACAGCAAGGCTGCGAAAATTTAAGTCTGGCTGTTCTTTCCCAAACTGGTGGAAATAACATTGCTTTCTCACATCATCGAACTGCCAGCTGGAATTCCCAAAGACACTCACCTGCCCACGTAAGAGGAGGAGATAAGAACTCCTAATTTAACAAACATTCACTCCTATGCACACTTTCAAATGTGGAGCATTACGAGCATATAAAGCACAAAATGCCTAATCAATGGACTACATTGTGAGTAGATTTTGGTCCTTACGTTTTTCATTTCTTTTTTCTACTAGCTGCTCTCCCTTTAGTTGTGCTTCACCACATGTGTTTCTTGTTCAGTGTTGTGAGATTTCGGGTTTTTTTATTAATTAGACCTTCACTGGGAATTACTTGGAATAGAGGGGGGAAACATGGGTGGGAGCATTTATTTTGGAATTGCTTTTTCTAAAATTTATTAAAAATAGCTTTAGTTAACTTAGAGCTTTCTGCAATCTGGTATTATCCCTTTGAATCACCAACAATAGGCAGCATGTTAAAAATCTTAATTTTATCATCATCTCTGTAATAGAAGATTCTAAAAGTTAAAATAGCTCTTAAGACTCTAAAGACAAATCATACTAACCGGTACTAGTATTAATTCTAGTACATTAACTATAAATTATTATTAACTAATAATAATTATTAACTACTAATACTAGTATACTAACAGGTACTAGTATTAGTTTCACCTTGAATTTTTAGCATATACAAGTTCTTAAACATGCATCCCTCAGTTCAAATTTCAAATAAATCCATTTTAAATAGGCAACATACTTTCTGGACTGATCACCTTCCAGAAAAAAAGAAAAAATAAAAAAGGAAAAAAGCCAAGAAAACATTGTTTTGCTTCCTTCCCTGCCAACTATGATTTCACAGGAGCTGACATGAAGCTTCTGGAGCAGAGTACCCAGACACAGGAGGGGGCACGTGTCAACAACTTGTTGCACAGTTTTCCTTTTCAGTGTTTGTTTAATGAATGACGATTACCACTGAGGTAAAGAAACAGAAGTTATTTTTAAAATTCTGTTTAAGTTAGGAATTCCCTCCGGACCTGGTTTAACTCCTCGTCTGCACCAGCTCATGCAGCAGCACCAGTCTGTCCCTCTCAGCAGTCACTTCTAACCCAGCGTACACTGGGACAGTCACACCACAGCAGCTTTTGCATCCAGCTTGGGATTTGCACGTGGCCCATCCCGTGTTTACCCAGTTATTTGGAGGGATGACTGAGCCAGCAGCCTGCCTGCAGTCCTGCCAGATGTAGTAGTCTGTGTACTTCCCAGTCCGATTGCGACTCAGCTGAAACCATCGGTGTTTGTCACTTGTGTGGTTTGGTATTAAATCCATTATCACTTTTAGCCCTTAAAAATCCAAACAAAAACATTAAAAACATTAAAAACCCCCTCAACCCACAACATTAAATTTAGCCTTTTAGGACAAAGTTCATTTTTTTTTCTTAATGCAGTATCAGAGGTGTTTGGGCTTCTTCCATCCCAAGGGACTGGTGAAGGAGAAACACAAAAGTCCCACACTACCAACACAGTCAGACTAACTAGAGTTTGCAAGTAGCTGGAACACATCTTCCTGGCACCGTTCCCCCCAGCACATTGCCTGCGTGGGAAAGAAGGCTGAAATAAAACCATCAGAACAGATTTCTGCTGCTATGAACCTCTTCCACCAACTCTGACTGCAACATCTGTCTCACACCTCCCAGGTGGGAAAGGCACTTCACCAGTGTAGCATCCAGTGAACACACACCCTTCCTTAAGGCTAGATATTTTACTGAAATCTCCAATGTTTTTGGACTGGCAAACCATTTTCCATTCAGCTCAACAGCTGCAAGAAGAAACACCGGAGCAAACATTTTGTCTAAGGCATAGACGCACCAAACCAAGGATGAAATCACATGAAAGACGTGTATGCTCCTGCATGTTCAGACAGAAACATCTGCACCTCGGCCTTGATCCCCAGGCTTTGGATGCCCATAGCACATGCATGAGGGAGCACGGGTGGTGTGCCAGCCCACCACCCACAAACATCCCCAGAGGTGCACATACTCAAATATCAAGTTATATCCATGCATTGTAAGGTATATCTTTTTAATAGTTACTTTACTCGGAGGTGCAGCTTACCTCTGTCATGTATGGCTGCAATCAGACTCTCAAAATCTCTCATTGATCCAAAAATGGGATCAATATCATAGAAGTCTTCAGCTCCATATCCAAAGTCTTTTAAAGGGGACTTAAAGAAAGAGGTGATCCAGACAGTTTTTACATTCAAATATGTAATATGGTCCAGCTTTTCTTGGATACCTATTTAAAAAGAAAAGGACATCAGTTGTTTAGGAAAGACAAAAGATTTTTGTTCAAGTTTGCCATGGGCTCTCAAAGATGATACACAGGTCCCTTCTACACATAACCATCCCCTGTTTTCAATGAGCTCAGGTAGCAGGACGGTCCTGACATTTCTTCAGGGATCGCATGAGATCACAGAACAGAAACCATTTAAAGCCAATTTTATATGGAAAATAAAGCAGGAATTAAAGTTAGATCAAAACAAATTTATATTCTATATTATAAAACATTTACAATTCCATTTAACACACACTTCTGAAAACAAACTCCTCTGTTTTGTCCAAAAGCATCAAAAGCATTGCTTTTCCAATTCCAAGAACATCAGTTAACCTTCAGGCCACCCAAAGGGAAACACAATTTTAATGTAAAGATCCCAGTTTTTTCCTTAGAAAAAGTCCCTCATGGGGTTTTTCTGTTGTTTTCTGTAAGGACACCTCACTGCAGCCTCCCCCAGTATTTTTAAACCCAAATCTTTTCATCTTCCTGACATGTTACTGACATGACCTGCAGCTACAGAAACAGTTTCTGCTCTTCACTTGCCAGTAGAGCACAGTGTGGCTACTGCTTCTTGTTTAGAAATGTGTTGTCCATTTTGGTGTTGAGCCTGCTCTTCCTACAAGGCAGTCTCAGCTAAGCTACTGATAAGTGGCATTGTCCAAGCATTCTTAACAGCTAAAAAACACCTAGACCATGAACAAACCAGAAAGTTAACATGTCTTTCTCTCCTCTTTGTCAGTTTTAGTTTTCTGTAGGGGAAGCGGCCAAGCAAACACCCAAGTGCTCAGCACCACCCATCCTCCCGGCTGACCTCAGTTTTGTGGAGACGCTTTACCCTGATGGCAGCTGTGCTGCTGCTTGCCCATAGCCCCATCTCTCCATTAGAACATCCATTTTAACTCCAGCCTTAGGATTAACAACTTGAGCAAGCAGCTCCTGGATTTATTCATGACAATGCGAGTTGCCATTAATGCTGTCAAACTACTTTTCTTTCCCCTCTCCATTAGGGTGGCTTTGTCTATTGGACTGAATTTTTTTGTTGGTTATGTTTTTTATATACACACACAGAGACAGAGAGATAACTGTTACACAACTTTGCACATGCCAAGAACGAAAACTGACCCACCTTTCAGATCGCCATTCCCATCCATGTTGCTGTCCTTGAAGGAACGAGGATAGATCTGATAAATAGGACTAGCCTGCCACCAGTCAAGGCACTTTGGAGAGAGAGCAATAATTGCAATCGTAGCACACACGAGTGCAACCGCAGCAGCAATTATGAGCCAGAAGAGAATCTCCCTGGTGACTCTGTACCGGGCTTGGCTGGAGAACTGCAGCAGCACTTCCTTGGGCATCCCGGCATAAGGCTTCAGCACCGTCTCCTCCTCAGCCACTGGGTCCACAGCAACAGCACACGCTTTTGGCATTCCTTCTTGGCTACTGGCATCTGTTTCCTTGTCATCAAAAGCCTCATTTTGAACGAATCCATTGTTCTCCACACCTCCCTTCTCACTCAGCTCCATAGGTAAGCTCTTGGCTTCCTCCTCAACCATTTTATTTCATGGGTCTTGTCCTGGAGACTCAGGCCACAGCAAGGATCCGCTGTCTACCACGCCTTTGTTCAGTGAAATGAGAAGCAGTGCAATTAGCATCTGGGTTGATAATCAATCCTGACCAACTTTGACTGGTCAAAGTTCAAAAGGGACAAAAAGGGCAAAATGCTGCCAATTTTCTGCAGACTCTGCACCTTCAGCAAGATAACCAAATGCTATTGTTCATACCAGCTGAGCACAGTTATGTTTACCGTTGCTCTCCAATACACCAAACTTCTTTCCCTTTGACAAAGGGGAAATATTGGAGTTGTACCAGTAAAAGATCTAGTAAATATGCAGCTTTCCAGACAGGCCACCGTATCCCCTGCCTAAGGCAGTCTGAATGGGGGTAATTTAAAAGGAGGCAGCAAGAGAATGAGGTGTTGACAACTACTGGCCCAAAAGCAACAATACAAACTAGGAAGAAAATATACAAGGGTTGGTTGTGCTTCTTTTTATTGGCTTAGAAAAACAACACCACCCCCCAACTAACCCAACCCAGCCCACCCACAACTCTTAAGCACTAACAAGGCACATACCAATGCTGGGATTCACAGCATGAGACATGGGAGGGATTGCTACACGCAGAGCTAACCCTGGGTCAGGGCAGGATAGCTCTGCACAGGCACAAGCAAAACTCTAGAGCAAAACCCACTGCCCATTATTAAAATCCATTCCCCTCCTTAAAACAAAACAAAACAAGAAAACAAAAAAAACCAAAAACACACACAAAAAGAAAAAGAAATGTTTAAAGGAATCTTTCCCTTCTCCCTCTTTCCCCCCCCTTCTACTATAGGCAGGAAAAAGCCTTGCCCGAAGTCTGCAAAGCATGCACATGTGTACACATCTGTGTGCCCTAAGCCCCAGCCGCCCTGAAGTCAGCGAGCCTGCGCCCATCAAGACATCCCCTCCAGCCAGTGGCCCTGCCCAGGCACACCAAAGGACACACAAAGCAATACATATTTGCCAAGGAGCTGTCTTATCACCTGTAACACCTGCCCATGCGCATGGGGTCTGGGTTCCAGGGAAGCTCTCATGGGCAACTGCAGTGGAGAAAAGATTGGGTTTTGACTCAAAAGAAGTGTTTAGCATGTTTGCATCACACCACGAAGGAAGTTTATAAACTAAGGACTGTAAAAAGTCCAGCATGCAATATTCAAATTACTCAAACACACTATTTCTTCAGTAGCTGAGGTAAGAAGTAGTATTTTACGCTGAGGGATTTAATCCTTTTCTTCCCCTTCCTCACAGCAGTGCCTGGCAGCAACCTCAGCCTCTGCAGCATCAGGCAGGTGCCAGAGCATCTGAAGAAATGGCAGTAGTTTTAGTGCCTGTAATTCAGTATTGCCAGGAAATTCAGAAGTAGGAAATTATTTGAAACAGTCTCACTCCCATCTAATGACCCTACAGTCTTACCATCATCATACCAGTAAGCTGTAAAAGTTTCCAGGCAGACACGGTACACTCAGGGCATAAACTTGTATTTAAGACAACGCCAACCACTCCCCTCCCCATTTCAATTGTTTCATTTCAAGGATTTAACTTTCAACTAAAATAGGAAATGTGTAAATACAGACATTTTTTCAGCTTGCATCACATACCCCTCAAGACCTAGTACTCCCCACCTTGCTTTCTCCCCTCAAACTCAGAGGCTTAAACATGCCCACACCTTCCTGCACTACCCCAAAGCACATAAGCATGTCAGAGGCAAGAGCAAAGGATGACCAAAGCGCAGCTGCCTGCCATGGATGGATGGGTCAGCCAAGCCAGTGAGACTCAGGATGGTCAGGAGCAGAGAGGGCTTGGTGCCAGCGCCAGGAACGTCTGGGAACAGACTCACAGCACTCTGCTGTGCTCTCGGTTTGCTTGGTACCACATCCCGACTGCATCATGCAAAACTTGTCACAAGCCAGGGTGAGCATCTCTTCTGAATAATGCAGGCCAAGTGAGGATCCTGCTGTTCTACCATTTTGCAGTATGGGCATACAGTGACAGAAGGGGCGTGTCAGAGCATTTACATACTTGAGACAGATCAGCACTTCTGCAAGTCCAAGAAAGCACACTGGGACACAGACATGTAACTCAGCACAACAAATAGCTGCTCAATAGGCAGTGCTACATGACTGTGACTGAAGTTAGTTTTGTGTCTGAGTCACCAGCATTTCGCGCTAATTTAATCAACTCTCATCCCGGACTGCTTGCTCTTGCATTGCATTGCCCTCACCTCATGCCAGGTGAAGTATTTAGGCAGATGTGCAGTGAGCCAGACTGGGAAACAGATTTGGCCAAAAAAAAAAAATAAAAAATTAATTCTTCAAAAAGTTCTAATCCCATGAGACCACACCAACGGTTCAGCCAGACAAGCACGGGGAGGAGGAGGAGGAGGGCAGCAGGCAGGGAGAGGGGCCAAAACACAAAGCACAACCACTCGACTGAGCAGCCCTCCAGTGAAATCACAGCCCACATTTGTTTCAATACATCCTCGCCCGTCCCTCAGAGAAAGTCACGCCATTAGTCCTATCACTTTACTGCTGGGAGCAGAAGGCAGTTAAGTTTCACACCCACCAACACTGCTGGAATCAAAGATGGGGAGAAGGTTTAAATTCCACGAATGGCTTGTCCCGAGTCATGCAAGAAATCTGCAGAGGATCAGGGACCTAACTCTGGTTCACCCAAGTATTACATCACTATTACACAAAACGCTACTGAAAGTCTGGTTCCAAGTATTTCAGCTCCACCCTCACCTCCTTCCTTTAAGCCAATAAACTTTCTGATAATAATTGCCTGCATGGACATGTTTGCATTATCTAAAGATAAAGGGAGATTATCTTTCACGTGCATACTTTTTACAACTGATAAGGGCCAATTTAGTGTTTCAGTAGTCAGAAGCTGCCACTGCTCTCCGTGTGTGCCATTTGGAAACCATTACTTTCCCCTCATTTGAACATCTTGCAGGAGCACGAGGGCCAATGCCTGCTCTGCGAATCCCGCTGTGCGAAAGCTGTGCCTTCAAAAGAACCCCTCTTGTCCTAATGTAATCCTCAAGTAATATTAAAGGCTTATTTATACCTTAAGTAGGACAGATCGTGTCTTAATTGCCAAGCGCCTGGCTGCAAAGAGGAGGATTATACTGCTGGGGCAGATAAATGCAGCACGCAGGAGGCGGCGGAGGCCATGGACAGATGAACCCTGTGCACCACCTCCAGTGGCTGCAGGGCACGCAAAGCTACAGCAATCACTGTAAGGTTAAAACAGAACATAAACCATCCTGGAAACTACCAAGTGGCAGTCCTGGGGAACCTAAGAGTTTTTAGGGTCGGACTGACTGGGCTTACAGCCAGACTTCAGTTGTATTTCAGATCAGCTCCACACTGCTACGTAAGAAGAGCTGAAGTGCAAGCCGCTACCAGCGGAACACAGGTACACGTAGGATAGAAATCTGGACCTTGAATATTAAAACTTCTTCCAGAAAACCTGCAGGAAATGTACAGACAAGGAGTGTAAAACAGGTCTGGATGATCAGCTACCATGGACCCAGGAGAACAGGCCCAAGAATCTGGTATTGTCTCCTCTATGTTTTTCCTCATAGACTAAAAATAAAACTGCACAGGTGTTTTGTTGTTATTATAGACCTTTCTTTTTCTTCTCCTCATCCTGAGGAGTTGCTTGCCTTAAAATTATTTGATAAAGGAAAACCATAAACTTCATCTCAAGAGAGGCAGATCACCAACAACTCCCACTGAGCTTAACTTTTTCCTTTTAAAATATATTTTATGTATGCAGGCATTATGCTTCTGGCTTGCTCTCAAGCAATTCTCAAATGGTTCCCTCCTGAGCGATTTTATAGTTTAGCGGGAGTAACTAGCCAATGCAACTGCGTTAGCAGAATCCACTGAAAAGCATTAAGTAATAAAGAAAACACTTCATATTCTCTGCCAGTTACTCTGTTTACCTCAGGGTTAGGTAGGGAAACAAAACCAATCAGTATGTGGGCAGTAATAGCTGCTATCTCCACACAGATTGCCATGGTTATTTCTCTAAGATGGAGGGGTTAATTTCCACAAGTATTTCTTATATATAATTATTTAGATGCACTGACTGACTTAGTCATCTACTGTTTGATGCTCTACAAATGCCAAGTAGCTTGCCGGTTACTCAATACCATATATATTATGCTGAAAACCATGCAGAGGAGTGATTATGCACCCTAATGTGCTAAGTGTAGGAAGACATTTATTGTTAAAAAGTTCTCTTGCTTAATGCTTTTTCATTAAAAGGTTTGTTGCCACTGGAACTGCTCTGACATAATGCACTTTACCACTAAATATAACCTCATTATTTCCAGACTCAGGGCCAGCTTTATGCCCGTGTAAAAAGGCAGACAGGACGGTGGTTGTTTTTTTTCTCAGCGGCTCCAAGACTGGTGGATCATCTGACCTTTAAAGCTGCCTTTCACTCAGCACTAGCAAAGTCCTCTCTTGACCCGCAGGGCAGCTGTCAAGAGATGGTCTCCAGGAACAGTATCTTTTACCCTGGGAATTCATGAGCACCACTGAAGCTTCTGGCATCAGCCTGAAGTCCTGGGGGCGGCAAAATGTAATTGCACAGGACAGCGTTACAAGGTTTGGTGAGGCTTTTGTTACTTCTTCAGTGCTCCTAGTCCACTAATAGACTATGCCATTAAAAGTTAATGTCATTATAAATGCTGTAATTAGCTACTGCTTGGC
Source organism: Anabacerthia variegaticeps (assembly GCA_035583185.1). NCBI lineage: Eukaryota > Metazoa > Chordata > Aves > Passeriformes > Furnariidae > Anabacerthia > Anabacerthia variegaticeps. The sequence continues at coordinate 25,492,129 of JAWWEW010000112.1, read as the reverse complement.
CCAGGTGACATGTCAGGGGTAGGTTTCAGGGGAAGGAGGCACCCAGCCTCTGCCCCCCATGGCTGATCAGCATGGCTGGATTCTCCCACTATTTTTAATGAAAACAATTACCCATTAATTCTTGCTGTTATCATAGCTGCAAGAACAGCACGCAGTGTTGTCCCCTTCTGGATGCCCTCCCCTGCGGAAGGTCAAACACTACACTGTCACGCATCCACAGGAAAACTTATTTAACTCCAGGTTTGTTCCTTCTCCAGGAGGGAGCTCACTCACCCCACTGTACCCTTCTCAATTTACACTCTTCCCTTTACAGCAGTTGTCGGCCACATTTCTGTCCTGGGGGATGACAGTTTCAAAGGATTTTCTTTTTCAACCCATTCCTTAAAACCTTGCCCAGCAAGAGACCTAGATCTCGAACTGACACTGCACAGTACTGAACCCTGGCAGACTGTTGCTGAAGTTTTGATGGCTATAAGCTCAGGAGTGACTTTGTGGTACTGAAATATCCCTGAAATGGGAGATCTGCAACACAGACAGCACAGACAGGCAGCCCAACAGGAAGCCAAGCAGAAGCTCAAAAATAACGTGGCATTGCACTGCATCACCGCCATATCCATCCTTTGTGTTATCAAAAGGCAGCACCCCGTAAGCTACATCTATCTTTGCTGGGGCTTATCTCTGACAAAAATTTAGATTCACTCAATAGTATAGCTGAGGAGCAAGTTTTGGTCGGTGGAGCACGAAGCATTTCATCATGTGGAAGCATGAAAGGGTTTACAGGAAGGGGCTGCCAGGCAAGGAAGACTGTGTTCTGCAGGGCTGTCACTGCATAAGCACAGCTACTGCCAGACTATACAAGCTGTGCTGCTTTTCACTGTGCTTTTCTCAGTTTCCCCACCTGCAGGAATTACTTACATAGTATCATAGTTATATGTGGTGCTCCATATGAATTTACTCCTTCTCCCTGTCTCTCTCAGTGCATCCAGATAGGCCTTCCTGCAAATAATTTACTTTTTCACATGTATCAAATTGTTCACAAGCATTTCATGATCAAGCCTATTCAAGCTGTGCCCCTGTGAAACAATTTCCTGCCAAAAGAGCTCAGTTCATATCAAAAATCTCCAGTCTTTGTACAGAAAACTTCACTCACTAATACTGAATTGCATCCCAAGGCTTTTACAATGGCTGCTTGGGACCTGCAGTACATGGGTTCCACATCAGACCGTAACAGTGCAGTAATGCGAGTGTCTAAAAATCTACGTGAACACTGCGAATAAAAACGAAGAATTGGAAGTATATATTCTGCTAAAAAACCCCAAACCAACAAACGCCCAGGACTCCAATTCAGGTGGATGAACACAACATGCTGCACGTGCAAGATTCTGTATTCATGGAAGGAGCGCTCTGGTCAGCACAAACTAGACCCATGCATCAAGGAAACATTCCACAGCTCTAAGCACTTGTTTCCACAGACATATGTGTGGACACAGGTAGCAAAACTTAAATTTCATATTCATGTGAACATGCAAAGGCTGAAATGAAGAGATGAATGTAAAATATATTTCACCATTTTAAAATTTCACAGCCAGCACAAAGTCAAAAGTACTAATTGAAAGTAGAGCCTGAGAAGTTCTTGTAAAGCACCACACTTCTAAACATGTCACACACTGTTTGTGTTAGCGGAATATTTCCTACAACGCTATCCCTCCAAATTAAATGCAGATTTATTGGAGCCTGAAAAAGTATTTTGCTTTGATTTCATACATTCTCTGCTCCCAAAGAGAAAATATTATTTTTTTAAATATACTAGAAAAACACATCTGTTTTACCCAGCCAGGCCAAAATCCTTATTGCACAATTAAACTTAGTTATGTTTATGAAGATGGATAAAGCATTAAAAAAAAAGAATCTCAGAGTTTCTCCAGTTTCTCCTAAGAACAAATTAAATACTATAAATTATTTGTCCAAGATGAAGCAGACATCCACCATTTTGCATGTGAGTAACCTGCCAAACAAAACCAAACCAACATCCACAGAATGACCTTGATAGGGATGGTGTTAAGAAGTTTCCTTACAAAAATAATGGGAAATATATTTTCATTAATGCAATCAGACTTAAACATGCATTTTACTTCACAATTAAAAAGCATTTACTTCAATGTTTCCGCTGCTAAATGCAGACACCCCAGAGAAGAGATGCAGAGATGTGCATTTTCACCAGTTTTTCTTTTAGCACACTTTTTATAAGGACAATTCAGGCTTTTCAAGGGAAAAAATAATACTCTTGCAAGGAATATAACATACACAAACATTTTTGTGTAGCCTTTCTAATTTCTGGATACTAACTCCTGAAAGCAGTGTTTTATTTCACAAGACAGAATTTCCTTCTATGAATTTCTGTCCAATTTCTTTTACTTAAGTTTTGCACCTATTTCAAAGTGATAAAAACAGTATTTCTATGTTTAAAGACCTGACAAACTTCCAAGATCATTATCAGGGGACTCATGAATTTTGTTCTTCGCAGGTTTTTAAAGGTCAATAATAGTGTCCTTACAACATCAACCACTATTACACCATAGACTCAACTTTCCCACAACTCACCTTAAATTCCCAAAAATCCAAGAAAGAAGAAAAGCAGGGTAAAAGTAATTTCTGAAACAGACTTGACACAATGGGAAAAATTTTAACAAGATTGTTTCAATTAGTTGCTGCAAGTCTTCAGAATGCATCTTCCTACTATGCAGTGGTTTTCTTCCTTTACTAGGAAGGCCAACTGCCTTCAGACAAAGATTATCAAACCGATGGAGAATAGCCATTATTTTCTTTCCTATCAGCCCATCTCCATGACCTGAACCCTCACCAGTCTTTGTTAAGTTAGAAAAGCAGGTGCTGATGCAATCATTAGCTGATGTTAATTCACAGTCACTAATCGCAGTTATCAGCACAGCAAAGGCAGTTTTTGTTGGAAATTCCCAGTCAAGCTGCACATAAACAAATAAGGATGGCCATGGGCACAAGCAGGAAGCACTCATCAACGGAGAAGGAAGATCTCAATAATCCCAGTCAGCTTTTAAAACCAGACATCACAGCAAAGGAGAGCTTTACAATTTCTGAAGGAGTTAAAATAAGGTCTATGGAGGAACACAATCTTTCAGATGTACGAAGAGCCAAGCACAGCAGCACTGATTAAGTGTGCAACAGGGTGAAGGATGGAAACAAGAGGCGACCTCAAGCAGTGAGATGAACACAAACAGGAGGCCCAGACATGCTAACATGCAAAAGCTGCTCATCTTTTGATCAACAGAGAAGCAGCCAGCTAGGAATAGGAGATGGTACAAGCCACACATAAGTCAGGTCTGTATAGGAAAAGACCAAATAAACACAGGCAGGACAAATTCACCCTGGCACACAGAAACAGGCTACAAAGACACAAGACCCCAGGTGGAGCTTCACCTGCATAAATTGCATACTTACCTGGATTATACTGCATAAATTCAGTGACTTTGGGTACTTTCTTCTGGTTTTGCCAAATTGCCTTTGTCTCAGAGCATCCCATGCAGTTGCTTACCTGTACAAATGCAGCTACATCCCTCTGACTTAATTCTCATTTTAGAGCTAAAAAGGAACTATAAAGAAGCAAAACCAAGATGCCTTCAGTAGACAATCTTTAAATTTAAAATTTGCTTTTTAGTCCAATAAACCCCAAATTAGCTGATAGATGAAAAACTACTTAGCACTGTGGTTTGTTTTTTTTTCTTTTTGTCAGTATAGACCTGATACTTAACGTTAGGCAGCATCGTTTTTTGCTTCATCTCCCAGAGATAAAAAACTTTCACTACAGTTTGGTTCAATGCTGTAACTAATCTTAAGTTCCTATTAATTTTGATTGCCACTATGAACCTTTAAAGTGCTAAATAAAAATGACTGGTTTTCTGGGGTAATTTTACTTTCTAAAATTTAAGCCAGTGATTATGGCTGACAGTGTATGACAGCTCAGATATGAAGTGGCTGACTAAACTCCACTTCATACACGATACCAAGAAGCTACCTGGCCACTAACATCTAGCCTCTTATGTATTAGAGGAACTGACAACAATTTTGAGTGTACAGTCAGTTTGTTTACGTGGTCTTGTTTCTCTGTTGTTGCTCTTGTGTTTTGGTTTGTGAGTTTTTTAACTGCACCCAAACAGTCACATCAGCATCAGACTGACATAAGGGCCACAAAAAGTATGGATATTTTGGCCAAGTCCTGGAAAGCTTTGCGTGCGGGCTCAAATAACCACATGAAGATCCAGCCTATTAAGAGGAGACTGTCATAATAGTTAACTACCTCTCATAGGAGACTCCTGAGAAGGTCAGAGTGAGACCACTTACATTTGCATCTATTTTGTTATTCCCTTTTCCATTTAACATGTTAATAAGGAGCAGTTAGAACAGATCTTTATTTTGCTCAAGATTATCAGAAAGTAGCTTTGAGAACATGCACTACTTCGTTACACTGGAAGTCACAAAAATGAAATCAAGCTGAATTTGACACATCAGAAAGACCCAAGGTGGAAGAGATACTTCTCAATCTCAGCGTTGCACAGAAGCATCTTTATGTCAGTTACTGGGTGGCAACATAATTAAGACAACGTAATTTTAAAACAAATGTTAAATTGACAAATTATGGCAAATACCTGAACGAATCTTATCAAATTCAAACTTCTCACACTAAGAACAGAAAGTCAACAAGCATAGTTTTTCCCCAGGCTGCTGAAATCCACACAGTATTTTGATTAAACTAAAAACATGGTTAGAATTCATAACCAGGTAGATGCATGAATGGCAAGAAGTGCTAATGTAGAGTGAAAAAAGCTGTCTTGATTTCCATTTTGATGTAGCTATGGTCCTTCTCTTTGAAATACCTGTGTCCGTGCTTCACTTCTATACAACGAAAGCATAAACCCTTTTACTATAGTGAGACTATCCACATAATGTAAAAAAATCTACATAAATCAGTGTTCAAAGGGATGGTGCCTATGGAGTTTAAGAACTCTCCTCAGTGGGACAAGGCATTAAAATTGCACCTCATGAGGAAAGCATGCAGGGATTAAGATGTATAAGCAGGTCCAACAAAAAAGCTATAAGAAATCACAGATTTATGGACACAAAAATATACAGGCTGTTCATAAAGATATCAATTCTACAGTAACACTGTTCAAGCAGGTTATTACCCTGCAGTATCAACATCATAGATGATTTAATTCTCCTCTTCCACTCAGCTAAACAGCTTTAGTAAGTTGCAAAAAAACCCCAAAAAACCAAAAAGCAGTAAAAGTTATAAAATGAGAGCATTAACATTAGAGAAATTGCTATCCAAGACACTGTACAGCGGGGAAACTTTACAGGTCTAACCTTAGACTTTTAAGAAACTTCAAGAAATGAGCTGACTAAAAAGTCAAGCTTAATCTGAATTTTTAGACTTTAAATGAATATTCTCCTGTAGCCTGACTAAGACTCATTCCAGCTGAAGTTGGGATAGACTTGCCCCAGGAGCACTAAATGTTTTTTGCACTCTTCTGCCTCCCACAGAGAAGCCCACTTTGAGACTTCTGCCTTACTGTGACAAAGGGTCACATTTGCTACTGAGCAAACACAAATCCACTAAGAGACACCTCATAAATCCTACAGGGTTATCTTTTCGTATGCAACACTAGCATCTTCTTAATTGTCAAGAAAATAGAAAACATGTCACACTGTTTTAGCAATCCTTTATTGAAGATAACAAGTTGGTTATGTTCACTGTATTGTATGAAACATCACAATATCATACTGGGAAGGTACTATCAGTACAGGGTTGGACCAGAGCGGACAGTCTGAACAATAAACCATTTTGCATTCTTCATTCCCTATCTTTTAACAACCCCAAAAAAACCAGTAAAGGGACAAATACCTGTTAACATCATCATTTAAAACACTTTAACTTACAAGGCTAAAATCTAATGAATAAATAAAATATATTGTGGCAATAATCCTCTCTAGACCAAAAAAAAAAATAAAATAAATCAGATACACAGTGAATCAAAATGACTGGGAAAGCTGGCCTTCGGGACCAGTATGAAAGAGCGTGTGGTTTTTACAGACTCACCATGGGGATAAAGTTACAGAAAAATACCATGAATTTCATTTCACACAAAACCAGTTGATGACTGTCATTAGCTTAAAACTACACACAAGGGCAATTACATCCTCGCTGAAACACAGTTTAAACAAATAGGAAAATGTTTACAAGGCATCCACAGCATGTAAATCATGTACAGATGGATACATTCATTGTTTCCCCTCCCCAATAGCTTTTATTTTAGATAAATACTTTACTCTTCCCCATTTTCAGCATTTACTGGACTCATTACATGCACAACTCAAAGAAGTCAGAAAAAAAGTCAAGGTTATTGCAAAAATAGAATTAAACTAAGAATCTTCAAGTACCTTACATGACAGCCACTCTGTACCATGCCCATTGCTTATAAAATGAAAGGTCATTGAACCCATGAAAATATCTCTAATATTTTCTTAATTTAAAATAGATAATTTTAAGTGTATTTATAGTAATCTCAAAGTGATAATTTGAACTTTGAAAATAATGCAAACAATTAAAAATTATACCCATATTACACAAGACTTCTGTATCTTAAGCTGAAAAAAATCAAAAAACTATAGAAAACCACATATAGAACAAAAAATAATCACAATTTACATTATAATAAAGGCAAATTTTCAGCATTTTTAAAAAAACCTGCAGCTGTGAGAGATGTCAAAGCAAGTCACTACTAACTATAAATTCACCAGTTTGGTTTTTTTAAAAGATTTTCTCTAGCAAGAGTTTAAGGGTGTGTTGTACACATGCGTAAAATTCTTACTGGTTTTAGATGCCTAGGATCTTCATATATTATTGCCAAATACACTTATCTTCAAGCAAGCAGTAGGCAATGTATCACAATTTGGACACCGCAGGGAAACCTAACGGTCTGGTAATACAGGTAAGATTGGAAAATTAAAAAATAAAATAAAATAAAATACACATCTGATAGCGTATTGCCCAATTAAAATTACTTCCAAGCCACAGAGCTGCAAAGCCTTCCAACTCGGTAAAGTGAAATAAGTAATGTCTCAAACAATTACTTGTACTCTCTCACGCATGTGTCGCACGTTTATTTAGCCACAGTGTATCTTCAGAGTACACCTACGATCCCATGCACCTCAGGTACATACACCGATCTGCTGAGAGACTCACTCCTTCCTTCCTTCCTTTTTAGGGCCAAAGTTCAGTACAGATGTAATCAGTATGCCTGAGGCTGGTAAAAATACTGTAGTACAGGCAATGCTAAGAGTGGCAATATCAGAAAACACAAAAATGAACAAATGATGGAAAATTCTAATATCTTTCTGCCCATTTCACAAAATGTTGGAAATCCACCAGAATTTTTCCCTTGGATTGAAGAAATCAGATTTAAAAGTTTTTTTCCCCCTTTCAGAATCAAAAGCATTTTAGTAGATTTGTAAGGCTACCACGGATCTTCTAGATCTCCAGCACCCTACAGGAAAAGAAGAGGAGAAATATTACTACTCACCAACACAAATGAAAACATTTTGTTGCACTTTGGATTTCTGCGGCATAATTAAGAATACTAGTGTAAGACAGACAACATTTTCCTTGTTTTCCATACCTGCCCACCGCCACACACAAAGATTTGCTGTTTGTCAACATCAAGAGGGAACTTTTATAAAAACATGAATCCAGTCAAGCTATTATAGCAGAAAGACTTAAACCCCAAGATTAATCTAAAATAGTACTACATCACAACTATCAACACATAACACATCTATATGGACTACAAAACAAAAAAAAAAATTCCACAAAATACTAAGGAGTTCAGCTCTTCAGGTATTTCTGGTCCACGAGAAATTCCCACAGGCTCATTTTCATTAAGGCAGTGAAATTTGCGCCTATTTTGAACAGTTATATTTGCACATATATGTCACATATTATGAACTGACCATGGACACAAGAATCCAGATTTCATGTATTAGCAGAGGAGTTACCACCACTGCAAATGTACATATGTGCTGCACACCCCAAAAGAGAAGGAAAAGATTTGGTAGAGGGCAAACTTCAGTAGAACAGCTTATTCATTTATATGGCTGATGTTGAACTTGAACCTGAGCAATGTTGCCCAAAGAGAGGATTGTGATGAATGATCCAAACCCAAAATTCCTCAAAGAAGAAACTAATGAACATCATGAGTTAATGTGAGAAGCCATGAAAAGTTTCAAGTCATGTCAGAATGATAACGCTTCAAAGAAAGTTTATTACTTGCTTAAAAGAGTCAATATGCATACAGAAATTATTCCACGGCATATGCTTTATTTTCACTTGAACACAAATTATTATAACTTGACACTAGGTACTAAATCTAAGTACATTTTCATTTCTGGATATATGTCATACTACAATCTGGGAAGTCATAATACAATTGTCTAGAAAAACTGGTATTTATGATGAACAGTGGATACAAATCTAAATGGGAAAAAAAAAAAAATCAAACACATTTTATAAGTGGCAACCTAAAATGTAATAGCTTTTGTAATTTAGTTGTAATAGAAACTATACACAATTCAAACACAAACATGCAGTATATGATGCTGAGGAAAAAAGACTAAAGAATTTGTATAATTCAATTAAATTGCACAAAAGATACAACTAAGATGTGAATTACTTGACAATGAACAAACCCATACCATCAAAGTTATTATCTAAGAATGCATTTAAAAGAAAGAAAAATTAAAACTGATTTTTGCATTATCATGTTAGATTCCTGTCGTTGGTGACACACGATTTAAAAAAAAAAAAAAAAAAGGAAAAAAAAGAAAAGCAACAAAAGCCAAACCAAAATCTCAAGTGTGAAGTTAACTGCTTGCTATACAACATAAGATGCAATGACTGAAATATACCACAGTGGCTGAACTTCTAAGGACATAAGAGCTCCGTATAAACAATGTGTACAAGTAACTAAAGCAAACCCCGAGAGTCTTCTAGGCTGGGTGTGCCAAGCGCCGCGACAGAGGGGCGCAGCGAGGCGCTACGCCCGCTCGGTGAAGCATCCCGCGTGGCTGCCGCTCGCGTCCTCGCCGCCCGCGTCCTGCCCGGGGCGCTGCGCTGCGGGGTCCGTGCGGGGCTCCGGCCGCGGCTCTGCGGGCTCCGCCGGGCGATCCGGCCCCAGACCCTGCGCCAGACGGAACCCCGCCAGCATCTCCTCCAGCAGGTGGCGGTAGTTCCCCCTATGATTAATTCTCATCTGCCTCAGCGCCTCCAACAACTTGCCCTGCGTTCCGCCTTCCTCGGCTGCGCCGGGCTCCTTTTGTTGAGATTCAAGACCCCAAAAAAACCAGTAGTTAAACTGCAATGTTTTCTAATGACATGAAAAAAATAAACAAAAACCCAAACCCACAACTAAAAGCAATTCCTTTTTCTGACTGAGAAAACACGCTCTATTTGAATGTAAAACACCGTAATAGCAACATACATCTCAGTATTTCACGGTCATCTTTTTACACAACATAACTTAAGAAACGATACCTATTAAACCAGCATTTTTAATAGTATCGCTTCATTTTGAGCCAGTCGTGGTACCTCCTCCCAAATAACTCCATATTTATTCAAAATGTCTTTTGATAAAATTAGCCAATACTCCCCACAACTTTGGTCATTTGTCAGCGGAAATTTTTGAAAATTTAAGCTTCTTTAGCCACCAGGTCAATATATTTAATTGCGAATTTCTGCACAGCCAATAGCAATATAGTTCTGTGAAAAACTCGAATAGTTCACTCTACTGATAGCTGTTTAGTTCAAAACAAATGCTCAGTGTTTTAGTAAACAATCTGATTTTCACATGCATGATGCTGCCAGAAAAAAAAGCAAGCAGCTATCCATTAGCACCAGGAGCAATGGTATTTGAACAACATAAGACACACTTTTTGGCAGATTGTGTATTGCCTGGAAAAGTTAGCAGGTACAACAGTTATTTAAAGTCTCACCTAAGAACTTACGGCACAAACTCTGAGAAAAAAGTGCTGGTTAAGGAATGGAACTCTCCTCTGCAAACGACCTCTTTGGTTACAAGTCTTCAGTTGAAGAAAAAAAGTGTTTTGTTTTGGGGTTTTTTTTGTGACAGACTTGCACATCTGTTACAGTGCTCTGACGCTGATACAGTATTTTCCCTTTCAAGTGTTAAGGCAGAACTGTTGCTTTAAGGGAGCAGTACATTTTAAATTATTAACATCTAGCAACTTATTAAGCTAGACAAATGGAACTGTACTCTCTGGAAGCTGGCAGATTTTGCAAGACATTAAAGGCACAATTCAGACTGCCTTGTTCTCATGCTGACCTCATTTTATTGTCATGTAGTCCAAAAGCTTCCTAACTACAAGTATTGCTGTCACTCATTTACAAGCTTAATAGCAGTATTATGAAAATATTTTGGGCTCAGTAAGATTTTGCATGCTGTCTGTAATGTTGCTGCAATAGAAACCTCAAGACTGATTAGCACAGTCTAAGTTAAAAGGGGACAATTTTATCACAAAAATCAGTATCACTGCATATAATGCTATCCCTCAAATTTCTTGCATAAATAAGAGACATACTTTCAGTGATTTGAGATATTTTGACTCCGATGTACTAGCATTTTCATATTCAAATATGAAAATATTCAAGAATCCAATATTCTCTTCTCTTCAAAAGCCCAGTGAGGAGAAGCAAGATAAGGGAGGTAGTTTTAATGTATGAAGTGGGACTGGTTTAATGCCTTATCAGCCTCAAGTCAGGGAAAACTCAGGGCATCAAGATGAGGACACAGATGCATCCTATTTTTTCGGTTTTGACAAAGAAAAAAATTCAAGTTATGTACTTATCTAATACTAAACAAGGCAGCATAACTGCAGACTTCCAGTTTCTTAAAATTCAAAGAATATCTAAATTCCATTTCATCTATTCCATCAGTTTTGCTCTGAGGTTGACATTAACAAACACACTCTGAATTTCCACATTTCACAATACCAAGATCTTTAAAAATTCCTTTGGCAGACTGAATAATTTTGCTCCCATGCAACACTGAAGAGTAAAAGCAATAAGCAATAGCAGCCCTGAGACTCCCAAACAATTCAAATGCTAGTAGGAGAGGAATTAACAGTGCTGTTGGTGTTTGATATTCAAACTCACATCCTGCTTTGCGTAGCACCCTATTTGATGGCAGGCTACTTTGTGCTTCCCTTGTGCCCCTCAGTGCTAAGAGACAAGAAACTCCACAGTCCACACAAGGACAGAAAGATGGAGATTTCTCTCTAATGATACATGGCTAGAGCAGCTCCCTGAAAACTGTGGTTATTGTGTAAGGTAGCATTTGTCTTCCTTCATGCTCCAATTCAACTTAAGTGCTACTGACCATAAAAACAAGAATAAATCTGTGCTAGCCGTATTCAACATGAGCATTCACAATTTCTACACAAGTTCCATGCTATTAAATTATGTGTATAAAAAGGGCTACTATGTATTAAGGACTGGATTTACAATGTTGTAAGAATGGTGTCCATTTATATTTTTTTAAATTATGTGTAGCAGCCCTTAATGACATATGATTTTGTTCAGCAAAGTGCCAGAGTATGTTATTAGTAAAAGCGAGAGAAACATGATTGATTTCAAACAAGATGCTCAAAGGCAGCTTTAGACAAATGCCACTGGAACTACTAACACAGACACTGTAATTTTGACATTGTTCCTTGTGTTTAAGGACATATATATACACAGCAAAGTAGTCTAATTGGTTAGTATTCTTCTAGGCTTAGGGACACATCAACAAATAAAAACGGTCAAAGTAGCTGTAGAGAAAGAGCAGTACTTTTAAGGTATTAAGTAGAACACCTCTGTGGTGGGATTGCAACATTACAGCAGTAACAATTATTTTGGTATGAATAAGTTCTTTTAAGTTCCCTCTAAAGAACTGAAAGCACCAGGCCCCAATACATAACAGATTTCTGTGCTGGACACCAGCCACAACATTAATAGCAGAGATCCCTCTGCTCAAACACTGGTAAAAGTTGTTCTTTGTGACCCCAGTGCAGCGCTCTCTCCAGCCTAGATTTACAAAATACTTGTACTCTGCTGAGGCACCTAGCAGGAACAACTTAGGACTGCTATACCCTAAAGCCACACTAGTGAACTCTGAATACTGCTATAGTAAGGATCCTTTCACTTCTCAGTCTTCTGGCCTGCTCAACATCTCCTTATTTAGGCCCTGTGTTAAGGATTCTCAGAAAATGCATGTGTGCAGAATGGAAAGAAGTTACTCTACAATCCCTAGCTTGGATGACAAAAAGTTTCTAAGCACAAAACTGCCTGAAATATTTACAGTGCTGAGTAAAACAAAGCTAATCCAGAAAAGAGATACAACTTTGGTTTTAATATATACCTGATAAGAATTTACTTGCAAAGCTATTATGATCCAGTTCACAGGAACTCAAGGTAACTATTTTTAATTGTTAAATGCTAAAAAGTTCACTTTTTACAAGGAAGTAGTTCTCAATGTAAAAGTTAATTAAATTGTTTCAGGGGGCTGTTTTGTGTTTATTTAGTTGGGTTTTTTAAATTGTTACTCATGTGCATTAATATTTTAGCAACTAATTTATTATTATTTCGCCAAGGCAATAGAATAGTACTAGCCTTATATTTGACTGTAAGACGAAGATGACTGCTACATATAAGACTTGCCCTTTCAGTCAGTAACAGAAGTATTCTACACAAAACCCACACTCAACAAGTGTACACTGTTCACTACATGCAGGGCAAGATGCTCAAGTACAAGTCAGTGCACCTTTGTGCTCTGCAGACTCAGCATCCTTGTCTCTAGCTCTTAATTCTTCATATGAAGATCTGCTCTTGGTGCCTACCAGTTTAAATAGGGGCACTATTACCTAGATTTCCATCTGATTCAGCAATGTCATCACTGGGATGTACTGTATGTTTCCTTCCTATCTTTGCTTCCTGTTAAATTGTGAGATGTGCAGCAACATTATCACGTGTGGAGACACTCTGAAGAATCTGATGTTGAGTAACTGAAGAGCTTCCTTTCCTTTTACCCTCCCCACGCAGCAGAGTCTCCAGTTCAGAAGGCTACAAGATCACCACATATACACCTGAAACTGAGTAAGACCAGAAAGGAAGTCATCTCCTCAGAAGTGGGGCCCACTAAATTTATACTCTTCAAGAAGGATGGTAAGATAACTTGCTGGGAAAGTGCAAACAGGAATTGCATCTTTCAGCAAGGGGGAGATCATCCTCTCAAACTGCTCTGGGTCAGTATCAGCTGGGATGGAAAGAAAAAAAGGTGCTGACTGGCAAATGACATCTTAGCACAAGATCAAACTAAAATTTAATCCAGTCTATATAAAACACATCACGGATGAGATTTGAACTTATAAACCAACATAAGAAAAGTTTACAAAGCAGACTGGAGTGTAGCATTCACATCACCTATTAAAGAAGCCAAATTAAAAGCCAAACCAGCTACCCAGGGATTCTAATGGCAACAAAAAAGGCAAAGCTTTTAATGATATATTCTTTTATGAGCAAGATGCATATTTAGGTCAGCTACCTCATATTACTAAATTAAAATGGATGATGCACAAACATTTCCTGAAAGGAGCCAATAGACACAAGGATATTGTACTGCATGTTAGGACTCTGAGCAAGCTTGCACGGCCATTGAAAAGTAAATATGGACTTAGAACAGAAGCATCATAAATGAAACCATAGCATATGACATTTCTAAAAAGTAACCATTAGACAAACTTTTAGTTGGTTTTTTTTTCTTAAAATACCTATCAATTTGCAAAACCTATGCTGTAATTTTTAAATAAACCACTTATACCAGTAACTTTTCCCTCAAGAGCAAGAAAAGTTCTGGCTAAATATAAGTAGCAGGCTGATAAAGGTGCAGAGTTTCCTGAAGGACTAAAGAAGCTGAAAAGAGGAAAATTTTGTCTAGCTCAGTTTGGGGTACTGTTGTGCAATTTCTTGCAAGTAAGATAAAATTTAAGAAGTTAGAGATTTCTCCTCTATTTGAACTCTAATGGAATTGTGGCCCCTTTCCACCCACCCAAGCTTTCTAACTGAAGAGAATAAATCAAATATAGGTAGTTAAGAGAAGATGACAATGCGAAAGAGACAACAGTAATTGTGGTGAGACTGTATTTACAATCTCAAGGTGCACAACTGATAGTTTTGAGGTATTTCAAATAAAAGTTGACATCTCCTCAACATCATCCACTTTAATGACTACCTGACTGAGGGCCTTGTAGCCATCTCAGAAGAAAAAAAAATATTGCAAAGGATTTACTAGAATATGAATGGTACTTTCACACATCAGATCACATAAACTGTACAGGAAATAATGTGTATAAGCGCTGATGGTTTTTATCAGTTCTTCAGTTTTCCACATTTTTTTAAACAAATTTAAAGAAAATTGATAGGAACACCAGTTATTACTTATTTATACTAAGAGCCATCTATTAATCAGGTTTAAAAGGAACAATAAACCATATTTCAACACCCTATTTAAAATTCAACTTAGTAGGAAATGTAGGCCATTTCAGAAATCAGAACTGAAGTAAACTAAAATCACTTTACCGCTTTCCTTAGACCAGTGCATATGGGATATGAAAAGATAGTGTAAATGCTAAAAAACAGTCAGTATTAGTCTTGTTATCATTTATATCCAGTGTACCAAGGTCTTCCACAGTTACAGAAGACAACAGAAAGCATACGTGCCCCTCTTGTACTACATTTCTGGATATAATAGCTAATTAAGTAATAATCTGCTGACCATAATTTCTTACAATAATGAACTATAATTTAGAAAAACCTGCACTGCTGCCTCACAGGTTGGACTGAGAAAATGGTAGTCAATTAGATGTCTAAAAAGCCTTCGGAATTGGGTGTTGTTTTTCCATCTTTTTGAGGATGAACTTTAAATCAAATCCATCCAAAGCACAGTAAAAAATAACAGTATGCTATAATACATATCCTGTGTTTATAACACTTTACTGCCAGAGATGCACACTTTTGCTTAATGTATGACACTACTTTGATGTTCGTATTAACAAAGAGACATAGCAATCAAAATGAAAACTTACCCCCTCATTCTCTCTGTGTGGATTCAGCCTACTATACACAGCTTCAATAATATTACGCCTAAAAAGAGAAGTTTTTAAAACATTTAGCACAACAAAGGATTTTAAAACATTGATTAAAACTGGGAAACGTTCAGACAACTATAATAAATATGATCAAAGTTATTGACAGCTTCAATAAAAAAACTAAGGCTCCTCAGTCTGGAAGTGGTGAAGATCTAGAAAAATTATGTCTTACAGAATGTGAGTAAGCACCAACGGTGGACCCTTTGAAACAAAGAACACAAGGGCACCAGATGAAGACAGCAGGAAATGTCTCAAACACACAGTGATGGCTCTTGATGCAACGGAACTTTCTGCCCCAGAATACTGAGGGAAATACAAATTTGATGAGGCTCTTTCTGACCTTATTTAACATACTAATATATCTAAGAAATCTAGAAAGGTCACATGGCTGAGCTAGTATGAGATCCATCAGCACTGATGGAAGATCTTCCTAGGGAAAAGAAACAATCTTTTCACACGTAATACAGGAAATGGTTCTCTCCATTTAGTTCCACATTTAGTGATGGAGGAAAGGCACAATTTCGACCAAATGTCTGTACTACAGAAAGCAAAAGGCACATCACACCAAGGTAGCTGAAAACATCTGGACAGTCCAAGCAAGACTGCCACAGAAGCAGCAGACAGCACTTGAAGATTGTTTAAATCAGACTTGAAACTCAGGTCCTTGGGAATTATCCAATCTTTTTAAATCACTTTTCTTTCTTTGCTTCCCTCTCATGATAAAATTCAGGAGCAAGACGTTGAGTGGTACTAACACTCAGGTACCAGGGTTGCTTGAGACTTTTGTTTACTTCAACAAGAAATGACTATTCTTGAGGCAGCATTTGAACTGCCTCTCTTTGTCTTAAGTTCAGAGGCCAAGAAAAAATTACTTAATACTGTATGATATTCTCTTGCAAGCAACTGGAAGCACACCCCTTGAAATTAGGGCACTTTAAAATACAAAATGGAGAGAAAGGCACCAAAAGGCAAATTCTGAACCAAGCCCATGAAAAATGTAACCTGGATGACAACAAATTAAAATAGAATTTATATGCAAATGTTCTGGAATCATGAAGCAGTACATGATGCAGTTATTAATGAGTAAATCAACAAAACACAGCAGCTGGGAGGCACCAAGAAGAACAGGCACACCAAAACTTCTCTGAATGCCTGGAATGCACACAAGCGGAGAAGAAGAACCATGACAGACAGATACTTTCAAGGCAAGAAAGATACAATCATGGCCAACAGTGCTCATTAATAAGTACATGCAATGAAAACAGACATATACATAAAAGCTCAGGAGACAGGAATTCCCATTTTGTAACATACAAGTATTTCAGAAACATGATTTACACCAGGGAACAGTAGTGAGTACTACTGTCTGGGGAATTCTAGATTAACAATTGTTTATGCAATTCGAAATTCTTTTCATTAAAATCCTTAAATTGCAGGTTGCTAGAACATCTCCATTAGCCTCTCTAGAAGACCAATGTAATTTCTGAATGTTTACTCCAATTAAGTTTTAAAATGAATATCCTAGTTCAATATTCTTGATCATCTAACATTCAGTTTCAGACTAAACAAATAAAAACAGTTTTCTTATGAGAACATTTGTTAAGCAAGTAAATACTGTCCCAAACTTACAATGAACACTAGACGGTTGAGAGAACATGACATCAGGAAAATTTATCATATATTTTGATATTCCCATTATGTTACTGATAACCCTTAACAAATGTAAACCAGTAAAAAGCTAAGAATACATTTATTTTTGGGGTTTTTTAAATGGACATATAGAAATAGTAAAACAGTAGGTTATGTACCAGAATACGATCAACATGTTTCCTCTTACCATTCTGGAATGGGAATGGTGACACAAATGTTTCTATACTGCAAAAGGTAAACTAGCTTCAAATGCAAAAACTTGATTTGAGCATAGCTATAAGAAACCTTTAAAACATTTAAATGAAAGAGTTTCAGTGAATTTACCAGTTCAAGAAATTCCAGTACTGTACTCACTTGCCAGCTAAACCACCTCCTGGCGGTAAATTAGGGATATTCTCCGCAGTTAAAATACGAATAACATGAGCAAGATCAGGTATTTCTTCTTCTTCACCCGATTTTTCCATAATTTCTAATTTAAAAACAAAAGTAGTCCTGAATTAATACCACCCATTGGTTAAGACATTGAAACATAAGCTATTATCACTTTTTAACAGAGACATGATGAAAAAGTTAGATGTAAAACATTCTTTACATTTTATGTTAACAGTCTTTGCATGGTGGAACAGAGCTACTGAAATTCTGTCTTTCCAGCACACTTCAAGCCTTTCTCTCACAGAGAAGCTCAGAAGCAGCCTTTGAACTGAATGAAATACCCTGAAGATAGCAGCCTGCTCTCTTTGAAAAAGGCAGCAGCTGGAAGTCTGTTTCAGTTACCTACCCATTGCAGTGCAACACATAATCAGAAGTTACATGCCATAAAGCCAGTGCTTCCGAGGGATTCTGTCATGCTTTGTTGTAACACCTTGTATTCTCAAAGGCTTGAATCTCCGGTGTATAAACACTATGCCCATCACGCAATCAAGATGATATATAAGGGATATACAATATTATCACTCAAGTGGCCAAAACAGAACATGGAACCGATGAGGAATAATTAAAAATACGGTATTAGTTTTCAAAGCAGAAATATGACACAAGTCAAGTCCAGTGCTAGTAAGTTCTTCTACCTTGTAAAAGAACTGCCTAAAGCCAACGTAAATCTTCCCATGTTGTTTTTCATCGAAGTTGCTGTAAGATGAATGTGTAATATCTGCATATATATTCACATAGGTGTAACACTACCAGCTTCCACTCAGCAGCCTCTAGAAATTCAGCTACTACCACAGCACAAAAACGTTCACTAAGTTATCTACAAACTGTAGTTCTATGCACGAGCCATGTACTTTTAAGAGAGGATTCCTTTTCTGAAAATCAACTAAATTAAGGAACAGAGTATTATTTCCTGTGGACAGTGTTCTAGATAAAAAATCTTTCTTTGAGCCAAAGCCCCAAAGAATTAAGAATGAATCCTCTCAAACATCACCCTAGAAAGATTTCAGTCAGCCTGCATCTTGGCTACTATTAAAAGATACACAAATTACTTAAATTTCTTACAAACGATTATATTCTGGATGACTGATTTGGAGACTGGAACTTAAGCCAGAAGCAGCTAAAATTTGAGTTTCTTAAGTTAGTAGAAAAGAACATCACCTACTTACTTTATACCCTTCATCCCAAGTTTGCTGATATTTAAACTTCTCCTGATGTCTATCACTTATCTAGAAAGCGATATACAGGCTTCTCTTAGGATTGCTAAAATCAATGAAGTGCTTGGCAACATGCACACGTCAGGGAGATCTTTAGGAAAGCCTCCCAAAAGCAACTTGTGGAACAGTCACATTAGTCTGTAACAAACAAGGCACTATGCTTTTAAGTCACAATTTTAAGCCAGCACCATACAATCTTTGCAAGGAATAAGATAGGTACACCACTACTAGAATTGATAAAACACTCTTCTCTGAAACTTGATGTGTATTATCACCTATCCATTCATCCATTAAGGATGAAACATGGCTAGCAAAGGAAATGACAGCTGAATAAGTATGCCTAAATCTTAGGATTTTGATCACTTCTTCCACACACATCCACAGAAATTAACCACAACTCCTCTTACACATTGCATCCTTTTGTACAGTTCTACCTAGTTAGAAGTAATTGTACCACTATAACATAATTTTGCTGAGACTCATTTTACAGAAAATATACCTTATGCATATACTACTTTTTATATTAAGAGCACATCTTGCTCTGTACAAATGAAAAGCAGACAAATAGCAAGAATAAGAAGAAAGGCTACAGAAATAAGCAATTACTAAATATTAATGCAAGCATAAGGTTTTTACTATCTTCTTAAAAAGGAAGGAAAGCAATCACAGCTAAGGATTGCTCTACGTTCCATGGTCCTGGAAACTTTTCCTTTATACTATATAAAAACTTCTCAGGGAGTGCTGAACTGAACCATCAGCACCCTTCTCTCCATTTCCAAGGTGCCAAATCAGGAATTCTGATTGCAGTGACCATCATCTTTTTCTCTTCTTGATATTAGAGTGAATTATTTTATCTGGAATCTGTCTCCACTCTTAAAGAGAAAAAAAATCCAACAACAAACTAAGAAAAAGAAGAAAAAAAAAAAAGCTTCCTAATAGAAAATCTAGAATTAAACTAATGACCAAGCATAACCTTTATTCATTACACATCAGTTAGCACATATGCACTTTGGATTTGCTTGACAAAGGCCACTAGAGAAAGAAACCAAATGTTTTCAGAAACAGATTTATGGGCATTTACAAGGTTTTTGCCCTCATCTCTATGTTAACAGGAACCCTGCAATTAACTTTGCATTGCTAATATAATTCAGACACTTAAGGAACTATTTCCCAATATTATCTCATGTGTAAATCCATGAAAGTCCAGTGCAAAGTCTACTGCTTTAGTCCTAAAATATTTTTCCCCAGAAGTTCAACACTTTACTCACAGAAAATTTTTTGAAAATTCAGAAGTTTTATTTCAATTTTATATAATGCAAGTCTCCAACCAGACAGCATTACAAGTTCTCTATGTTTCAGCACCTTCTATCATGCCCAGCTATCAGATTATGACAAGTCTGTTTTATATACTACATATATTCCACACAGGTAAAATGCATAATCTAACTCACTGTAGTAACTGAGTATTTACTAATAAGACTGTTTAAGCCTATATAGATCACATGCCCCTATTTATGGGGTTAGTGCTTTTCAGGCTTCGTGGGGTTCTGTTTGTTTGTTACCCACTGCAACTCTGATACACCTTTTCAAATAAACTGAAACATAACAAGGAACTGAATTGACTTTGTGCCTAGTTTTCTCTTCCTGTGACCAAATTTTGGATGTCTGAAAACCAGAAAAACAGAGCAAGTAGTATCTATAAGTAGGTAGGTACTACTAGGTAGTACGTACTACTAGGCAGTAAGAAAAGCCTGACCTAGCATAACTTTGCTGCTGTACAACACATCCCTATTACTAGTGGAAGGTGCCCTGCCTGTGGCAGGGAGGTGGGAACTTTATGATCTTTAAGGCCCCTTCCAACCCAAACTCTTTTATGGCTCTATGATTCTACTTTGGAGTTTGACCAATTAAGTGACTCAAACCAGAAGCAGAGCTGCACTCACAGTCATAAATGACTCAAGCACAAGCTACTGACTACAACCTCATTAAGCATTTCAGTACACTCTAGAACCGGCAGCCTTGGAATGCAGTAACCCATATTCTGTCAACGTTAAGACCCAACCTAGCAAAAAGAGCATTGGTATACACTTCTTCCACTAGAAATCTCTGTCAACTATGACTTGCTGAGTTTGCTTTTTAATAAATCTGTTAAAATAAAAGATCTCTATTGGTATTGAAACAATAATTGTCTTTTAATAACTCTGAAAGGATCTCATGGAACTAACTCAACTCATTATACAAATACAGAGAATCTCAGCATTCCATTTAGGAATGTAAAAGTAAAAATGCTACATGTGGAAGTATTAAACTGCTTTTGAACATGGACTTTTTTCCTCCACTTTTTAAAATACAAGCATGCCTCAAACACTGCTTTTCTCTCCAAACCAGAGATTAAAATGCCTAAGTATAGTAGTGAAAAAGCCCTGTTGCCTAAAAGGTTTGATGGGTTAGTCCAGTCAGCTTGAAATTTAAGGTCCACAAGAGAACAGAAATAATAGTCCATGTTGAACAGTGTACATTCATTAAGAACAAACACCAGTGATCAAACTAAAAGTGCTTCAGTAAATCCCAAAGGATTTTATACTAAGAGTATCCAAGAGAACTCATAGCTTCTATTTTCGACAACATCTACCTTGGCAGCTTAGTAGTTCTAAGACAAGCTTATTTTTTTCAGAATGCTTTTACTATAGGTATAAATAAAATTGTTATTGGCTATCAATCAACTCCACATAACTTGTGAGCTGCTAACTTTTTAAGAGATGAAAGAAAAATGTTGTTCTTCTTAACTTACTGTGTTCAAAAGCCATTATTTCCTTTTTGAAAGGAACAGTCACCATCTGGAAAGGCATTTTAAACACATTCACATTATCAGCATCACAATATATCTACCAGGCACTAAGTTTTCAGCGTTAAAGACAGTCTAAACCTTTGAGGCACAGCTCTTTTCTAGACTACACTGTTTTCTAGACTACAGTTAGTCTAAAGTTGAATAAAAAACTGATTAAGGCAGTTGTCCTCTCCTGATCAAAATAAGTTCCCATCTTCCAAAACATTTCTTTACTACTCCAACACCTCAGAGATGATACTCTTCTCCCCACATTTTTTTTTTTTTGTTTTTAAATGAAAAGTATTCCTGCTCACTACTTAAAAAAAAAATCAACCTTTAAATCAGACTACTTTTTAAAAAAACCCAACACATCTCTTAACAATTTTTCTCATGCAGCTTAGTGGTTTGAAACATTTTGCTAAAGCTTCTTTCTATAATTTCAGAATTACTAATACTCAAGGCACAAGTGTAAAGTAAAAACTTCAGTCCAATAACCTTTTTTTTTAAAAAATTAAGGAGACTGTGTCAAAATTACAATTTCACAGAATTTTTTATTACAAAAATTTGTTAAAAATTAGATAAATATTTCAGGTTCTTCTGAAGTCTTCTTCCTTTACTTTGCCCACTTGTTGACAGAATTTCCTCAAACATGATAACTATCATTCCTTGCTAAATACTTGACATTTAAAGGTCTCACACTCTGTCTAGTCAGTAGAACACAGAATGACACAGGAAACTCATACAGGAGGAAAAGAAAATTAAGATGAACTGAAGCAACAGACGTTTTGAAGCAGTTAATTTCTCAGAAGCACTTAAGATAAGCAATCATTTTGAATTATATTTGGAATGACTACTCATCAGTTCAGACTACAAACTCTCCACTTTTTTTGTGTGTGTGTGTAGTATTTAGTTAAAAATGACAACATTGAAATTCTCAGTTAATCCAGTCACTCTGCTAACAAGTTATTTGACAGCTTTTCCATTAATCTTAACATTCACTTATGAAAGCAATAAAACACTGCAGTTCCATTTATTTTTAATCTATTTGCTAACAGAGAGGAGCCAACAAGAAGCTGGGAATACTAACCTGTAACCACTGTGCATACCTGCCTGCTGTCAGTGAAGGTAACTGCTCCTGGCTATCTCCCAGAGCCTATTAACAACTCACGTACTCTACTCTGACACAGAAGGTAACAGGTATTTATCTTAACTAGTGTCATCTAGGAAGTCTGGTATGTAAGCCAAGTTCCGAGAAATGTGGCTAGAGTTAGCATTTGAGGTGACCATTAGTGCTCTCTAATCTCAACAGAAATTAGAAATAAGCAAGCCATTTAAATTTACATCCCCTTTAAAAAAGAGGAAAAGACACCACACACAACAGCCCTGAGCTCAGAGATAACTTGTATCTGAAGGCTTTCTTACATATATATTGAGTCTATATTTGCTACATCAACTATCTAGATTACTGGGACAGTGACACAAAAACCCAGTACAGGTTTTTCTTTTAGTCAAAACCTTTCACAGGCAGGGGAAGAAATAGTACAAGTACTCTTTTTAATAAAGAGGACATCAGAAAGATCACAATTTATTGAGCTGATATAACACTCTGCAAGGTCAGTAATTGCATTTTGACCTGTAAAGACAGCAGTAAAAACTTAAACCTACATTAAGAAAATGCTTGCAGAATACCAGGATAAACTAAGCACATGGCCTAAAACACTTTTGCTGACAGACAAAAATTCAGAGTTGCAACCAGGCCTGAATTTGACCCAACATACTTGCAGGAAAATGGCTTTCAGACTTTGTTTTTATGCTCAAGACAGTCATAATGTTATTGTGTTTACTATCAAAACCAAATTGTTATTTGTTCACCATCTGGTGAACAAAATGGATTTCTTACCTTCAACCCGTGATTCCAAGTACTTATCCAACTCGGCATCTTTTTTCACTGCTTCATCTGAGACCTTAGGAGCATTTGAAAAACAAACTAATACAATACTCATGTTATCACGACTCCCCTACATGACAAAGAAAAAAGAGAAGTTAGCATCTTGAGCATTATTTTTCATTTTTCTACTCTAATCACATTTTTACTTGTTCCAAATCCAATATTACAGATAAACCTGGGGAAAAAAGAAACCCTGCAAAAAACCTGTACTTTGATTAATAAGAATCTCTAAGTGCCCCAACTATGCTGCTCATTGAAATTCATTTTACTGATTTTGGCTGTATATTCTCAGTCTTAAACTTTAAAATAATTTATGGACTTATTTACATGCCAACCACTTAAAAATTATATCAGTAAAACAGGTCGGAAATTAGATAGTTGCATAATGTTTCCCTAAGCCAAGGAGAAAAAGAGCTCCTGTTGCAAAATGAAATGCAGAATACTCTCCTAGACTATTAGAATACCTTAGCTCTAGCTACTAATTTGTTTCAGTTGGAGGACATTCATTACAAGTCTTTTTGTCAGAATGCATCTGTGTCATATACAGCAACTTGAAGGAAGTACAAAATATGAATTCATTTAGTATGGCCAAGCTGACTATGCTGTGCTCAGAAACACCTGTCAATAGCTTTTCTAGATACTAATTTTAATGCCAGTTCTTCACTAGTAAACTCTGATACCACTTTCCCGATCATATTTCATTTTCAATATTAAAATTCACAGCCAAATTTAAAAACACAGTTCTCATTCTCTTACAAGGAGATCCAGCAACTATAATATAAACTACGGGTTTGAAAGGAAAGTCTTAACATTTTTATTCTGTATAGAATATTAAAAATAATAGTCATTGCACATTGTTTCTATGTAAACTCGACATGATGGATAGATCTTATCATCTATCACAACAAATCCTTCTCCTGAAGCAGTTTAGTACGAATTTGATATTAGAATGAATTCCTTCAGAATTACTCTGAAGTTAGTCTACATTCCCTTCTATACCAAGTATATGGAGACACCTGATAGTATTATGTGGTACAATTCCCATTCCAAAGACAGAGGACAACAACATACTAGTATCCTTACAAACTGCAGAAATAAAGCATCAGACTTTGGAAAATAAACATGCGGTGAGGGCTCAGTTTTACTGGAAGCATATTAGAGTATGACCATCCTTTAGAATGACCATAATTTAACAAGGCTGGCTGAGTGCTTGGTCAGAAAAGCCACAGCATTTAAACCAATCATACACTGTATGGAATACAACTCTCTTTCTGAAAAAAACAATTACTTACCCCTTAAAGTTACCACTCTGAATTTTAATATTTTCCTCAAAATTGCATGTTTGGTCCGTGGCCTAGCACAGGAACTCTACTTGCACTAGTAGGAGCTGCACTCTTCAGGAAGTGCTGGAAATGGTATACCTACTTAACATGTGTAGACCGACCTGCAGTTGCTCCAAACAAACTCTAAATTTGAGGAGTGCAAGCAAGCTCGGATGCAGAAGCAGTGCTTCTCCATCTAAGCTACAATGAGCTGAGGACACCACTGCAGATGACACACAAACCACACCCTGAGGAGGAGATGCTGCCAACATTGGTTTTGGATAAAGCATACAAACACTAAGAACTTGAAAGAACAAAAACCCCAACAGAATACTTTGCTCAGACTTGATTACTTTTATAAATTTTGTATTTAGAATCAAAGTTTAGAGCCAGAACCATATGCATTATTTGAGAAAAATCATAAACCTTTATTTTTGCAGTTGCTATCACCTCTCCAAGCATAAAGGATGAGGCTGCATATTCTTCAGCAAGGATATATAGTCAAATGGGTAGAGAACTTTGAGGAAAGGAAGACAGAGAAGGGAAACAGTAGGCCAGGAACTGCTAACACTATACGAATCTAACCAGAAGATAATTTTAGAACAGCTGCTTGGAGAAAATAGTTTTAGTTCAAAGTTACATACCTTATGTAAACAAGTGTCCACTACCCAATTGCACACTTTTTCCAGGTCATCTGATACTTCAAGTCTAGACTTTACAAATTCACAGAGCTCTTCATTGCTCATTACATCCCAGATTCCATCACAAGCCAAAATGATAAACTCATCTTCTTCTGCCCTTAAAATTTCACACACCTCAGGCTCTGGAGAAACAAGTTGTTCTGTAGGGCCTTTACCATCAACACATTTGTAGTCATAGTCCCCCAGAGCTCGCGAAACTGCCAATGAACCATTAACACGCTGAATCATTACACTGCCTCCTGCATTCTGGATTCGCTCTTTCTCCCTTGGGTTGCAAGGTTTGTGATCCTGTGTTGAAAAACAGACTTGTCCATTCCTATAGAGAACAGCACGTGAATCACCACAATTGATAAAGTATACATGCTCAGGTGAAATCATAACTCCCACTGCTGTTGAGCCACTTCTGTCCATCCCATTTCTGAGGTCTGAGAAATTGCGCATATACTCATCAATTTTCAAAAAGCCAGTTCTGATTCCACTCTTGACATTTTCCACTGAAGGTTCAAGAGCAGATCCAGGTTTTTCTGTCGCCCTAAAGTCTTCATTGTTAGTGATGTGTTCTAGTAAGTGCGTGGAGCAATAATTTGCAACACGAGATCCTGCATGACCATCATAGACAGCAAAAAAGGACCAGTCCTCTAAGCCATGGGGAATACCTACAACAGCTGTGTGAGCGTCTTCCATTTCCACTCTCCATCCCTGCATACTGCTGAGGCCGTAACGCAAGCCATTCCCTGCACCATGAGCATTATGTTTTTCAGTTTTTGGTTTATCCAAAAATGCACCCATGTTTATGCAATATTGAATCTGGAAAACAGAGAAGAAAAGTCTTATTTATAAAACCACCACTCCATATAAGCTTTGTTCTCCCTTTCCTGTGTTTCTTCTTTATAAAACAAGTGATAAAGCATGCACATGTGCAAAAGTCAACAACTATATTGGAGGAAAAATTAATTAATACAAGACATGAATGAAGTGTGAACTTACAAACCTGTTTGCATTTTTAGTTGTTGTTTTTTTTTCTTTTTTGGTGGGGTGCTGTCTTTTTTAAAAGCTACTTCATAAAAATTAAAGGATCTCCATATGAAGGCGGAGTAGTTCACATACCTTTGCAGCCCTGTCAGTTTTGTCATACTCTGCAGAAACTAATTTATGATGGAAAAATTGCCACCATATCACTCGTACTATCTTTCCAGTTTTATTGTCACGTGAAGAAAACAAATTCACGTTCATAAACAAGAATTGACTGGTCTCATTAGCTTAGCATATACTGTTCTACTTCTGTATTCTTGTAAGACAATGCAAAAGTGACAACAGGGGAACACAGACCATCTGCCAACGGAAACAAGGCAGCAATTCTCACTTTAATACAAGAAAACTTCTCACAGGATTCTCTTAACAAGTTATATATAGTCCTTTGTAAAACAACATTTCAATTTTTACTATAGAACCATAGAACGGTTTTGAACCTTAAAGATCATTGAGTTCTGACACCCCTGCCATGGACAGGGAAAACTTCCACTAGACCACACTACACAAAGCCCCATCCAGCCTGGTCTTGAACAATTCCAGGGATGGGGCATCCACAACTTCTCTAGGCAACCTGTTCCAGTGTCTCATCACCCTCACACTAAACAATTTCTTCCTTATCTCTAAACCAAACTTACTCTCAGTTTAAAGCCATTACCCATTGTCCTATCACTACACGTGGTCAACAGCCCTTCTCTAGCCTTCTCGTATGCCACCTCTAGGTACTGAAATGCCTCTATAAGGTCTCCCCAGGTTTCTCCAGGCTGAATATCCCCAACTCTCAGCCATCACTAAAAGACTTTGACGTGCCTACATGGGATTTTAGTTCAAAGATGTATTGATCTTGATGTTAAAATTTGTTCAATTACAAGAGATACAAGCTATCTACAGGAAGAAAATCACCCACAGAGAGAAGTTCTTCAGTATTCGGAGACCTATGTCAAAAAAACATGAGAAGAAGCATCTCCAGAAAGTAAGCTTGCAGGTAAAATGTGAATAACTGACATTGAAGCTTTAGAGGACTTCTGATTTTGTCTCCTGTACTAGACTCAGGTGTCCTACATAGACCTGAAAACCTATCTTGCGCTTTACAAAGTCAGTAGAGAATACATTATTTAATCCACAGATCCTGAAACTCAGATAGCACAACTTTTGACCATGCTAAAAATGATCCACCCAGGAAACCCTTTGATGTGAAAATCACAGCAGCCTTCATCCAAAGAGAATTGGTGAGCATTCTGCCATGACTGATCCTGTGCTGTCAGTCACTAGGCCGCCAAAACAGTAGGACCCACCAAGTCTGCAGTCATAACCTAGTTCTAGCTTAAGAGTTTGTTACTAGGCCACAAAGAGGTTCTGCCTTCCCCCTCATCTAAATATGTTTTAAGTATACACAGCACTACACATAAATAATCCAGACTTCACACTACCTCTCTGCTACAATGATCTCCATGACAGCTGAGGATCCCCACTGTCAGGGGCCCCAACAGCTTGCTCACCCATTATACCTCTTTTGAACTTTGTCTCCCACTCTTAGTTTAATACAAATTTTGGAAACTTCCCCAAATACTGCAGCAATTCCATATCTGGTTTACTTTTTACTTGAGGTTTACAGCCTTAGTCCAGGTTTAATAGCCTTTGATTCAAGTGCTACTAACATTATGCAAAAGGAACAATGTGGTTCTGTAAGAGACTGAACATCCTGTAACTTGATGTACTTTTTCTTCGAAAAAAAAAGTAGAGGAAGCACTTGGTTAAGTCAAATCAGCTGTGAAGTGGCAGAATTCAAAAAGCTCATGTTTGAGCACTATGCTATGTCCCAATTACAAATCTTCAGATTACCTGCTCTGACATGGGACTCCAGGTTTAGACAGATTTGCAAGAAAAGATGATTTCTTAAATAATTGCTATAAATCAAGGTTTTATATGGACAGTACAAATGCTAACACTGTGCAACTGACCCTTCCTGTTCAGCCATGGGTACTACCAAGAGTTTTGGAAGTATCATTTCTCATTTATTAGGGAACTCTACGCTTGAGCAATCGTTATGTCTATGTATCAATCTTCTATGAAGTTTCTGTTATCAAGTCTGATAGTCCTTCTCTATTCAAAAAGAGTATTTGCAACACTGCAGATCAGTGGAAGTTACACACAAAGAGATATCACTGCCATACACAGCCATAACTATTCACAACCCTTTCTCTCAAAAGATCTCATTTTGCTTTGGGGAAAAAACAACACCCAAAAATAATCTATGTTGAATGGTATCATAAAAACAAAGTATGGCAGTGCAACATACCACCACAAACAAGTGTTTTAGCAACTGACCTTCTCAATTAAGGGCTGATCAAGTGTGGCACAGTTTAGTAATTCAGCTGACATCAGGAAAGGAGACTCATGAAAGGATTCCAATAGCTCATTACTACGTATTCCCAAGTTACACACAATACAAACCTATTTTATAAGCACACAAAAATACTATTACCAGTAAAACTCTAATACAGGACAGAAATGCAGCCACAAAGGCAGACATCCTCCAATAATTCAAACCTTCTATGAAATTACTTTGAGTAAAGCATGTCATTAAGTTCTTATGGTCAAAAATGTAGAAGAAATCATGACTGAGTGAAGAAAGATCAAAACCTATATAACTGCAGAAGCCTGTGAGTTCAGTATTGAGTGTTGTATTGTATATACATAAAATAAAAAATACTGTTTTAAAAAAACACCAAATGCATGATTCACACATTAGAGCTTTACCTATTTCATAAGTAGCTTGACTTTTTTTTTACAGCTCAGGAGTAAAAAACTGAAAAAAAAGGACCATACTATCCAAGATTATGTTCTTAATATTCTAAATATCTCATTTAATATTGCAAATCTTTAATAAAGGATGCAGAGATTGACTTGCAATCAGTAAGAAAACATTAAATCTAGGAATCAACTTGCATCCTTTGCCTCTTAGGCCTTCATCACGCATCTCTGTCAAGAGCACAGTTCTACCTTCTCTCTGCCTCCCATTACAGTGTTGGAAGACAGTTTGGCCTTTTCTTCTCCAGACTCAAGAAACTCAGCTCTTGCTTCTCTTCATACATCGCAGCTCCAGCCCCTAAGGAAGAGAGTGGTCCTCTACTCAACTTGCTCCACTATGACTATGCCTTTCCTGTAATGGGGAGGCCAACACTCCACACTGTATTCCAGATGCAGACTCATGAGTTCCTAAGAGAGGAAATAACCACCCCTCACAAAATGCCAGATACACTTTTTCTAATATGGCCCAAACTTCCATCACTACAAACCACTCTCCAGTGTTCAACTCACTTGCCGCTGTTCTCCACCAGGACCCAACCCCATAGTTCTTTCCTGCAAAGCTTATTCCTATATAGTCATCACCCAATCTATACAGAGGTACAAGGTTTCTGTATTCCAGGTACATGACTTGATTACACCATCTGAGGTTACCATCAGACCACTTCTCCAGCCTACCAAGATCTATCAACTGTTAAGGCCTACCCTTGGGCTTACTGACCACTCTCCCAATACGGTATAAAACATTTTAAGAATGAACACCCTTCCACTGTCCAAGTTCTTAATGAAGACTTCATCATGCTTCCACTCAGAACATCTCAACATTTGAGGGACTCAAGACATTAAGCCCCAAACATCTTTGTAGAGCAAGATTCAATCTTAAGAGAAAACATAGTCAACAGAGGAGCAGATGAAGTGCCCACCTTTGAGTCAATAATTCAGTTGTGATTTTAATCAGCATATGTAAACTTAAAAATTCAGTACCCTTTAGCCTTGAATATCCAAATACCCCGATTTTAAATAAAATTCAATGGTGCCACACATCAGTTTGAGAAAACAATTTAATTTCCTCGTGGTGAAAATGTTTATCCCACATAAAATTATTAGTTCAAATTTTTGAAATCTGGAAGACTGTAATTTCCAAAACTTCCTTGGAAATGTAGAAGGCCTTAGTCCTCAACCATGCACCACAGACTACTCTTTAAAACTATATGTTATTCAGATCAAGAATGAAAACCTAGGATGCTCTTCTCCCAGCAGTCTTCTCAACTATGGGAAAATAGTAAAAGAAAAATAACTAAAATGAAAAAAAATATCTAGTGCCTGGCAAGGACCAATAATCACCAAGGCTCAAAAGCTTTTGAAAGGCCTTTACAGCAGAAGAAAATACTGGCCTTTGCCCCTCTCTAGCAATGAAGAAACTGCATCTGAGCAATACACCACTAAAGGAGAAGATCTAGCTACTGCTCTAGCTTTACTTCAATAGTCAAGCCATTTCCAAGAGAGTTCAGGGCAGCAAGTCTCTAACAAAAGCTGACATCCATTTCCCAGGGCAAAAACCTAACCCAAGGCTTACTTCTCTCAAGTCCCAACATATATTCTTCTCTGATTTTCCTACCTGATACAAATCCTACCTGAGGTCCTTGTCTCATATACAGGCAACATAAGCAATAATTCAGGCTCAGGAAACCAAAGATATCTAGCCTTTTGAGGTATGGAAGTACAAAGACAAAAGTCATGTCCTCTGACACGCAAGAAAAATTTGAGATCAATATCCTTTTTGCCCCAGCTACAGTGAAAACTTCCTTTAGTATTCAATCAGTCATATAGCAACGGGCCCTAAAATCAGGTCTGTGTATAAACTTCTGTTTATGTTTACAAGACAAACAACCATAACTTTTAAGTACTTTTAAGTCAGCAAATGGTTCTTGCTCAGTTACAGATATTCATGATTTTCTGCTATATCATAAAGGAGAAATAAACAACTGCTTTAAATGAAAAGCCTGCTCCTTTCCATTTAATTTATATTTGACAGGCAAAAATACTTACTTGATGGCTGTCATGAAGGCAGCTGTCCTAATTCAAGCTGGGATAGAGTTAATTTTCTTCCTAGTAGCTGGTATAGAGTTGTGATTTGGATACAGTATGAGAATAATGTTGATAACACACTGATGTTTTTAGTTGTTGCTAAGTACTGTTACTTATACTAAGTCAAGGACTTGCCAGCTTCTCACACCCTGCCAGGAAGAAGGCTGGAGGGGCACAAGCAGTCAGGAGGGGACACAGACAGGATAGCTGACCCAAACTGGCCAAAAGAATATTCCATGTCATATGACATCATGCTCAATATATAAATTGGGAGGAAAGCTAGCCAGGGGCTACTGATCAGGAACTGGCTGGGCCTTGGTCAGCAAGGAATGAGCAACTGCACTGTGCATCACTTGTTTTGAATATTTTAGTTCTTTAATTTGTACAATTTTCTTCCTCTTCTGTCCCATTAAATTGTCTTAAACTCAAGCCATGAGTTTCTGTTCTCCTGATTCTCTCCCCCATGTGACTGGAGTTGGAATAGTGAGTGAGCAGCTGCGTGGTGCATTGTTGCCAGATGGGGTTAAATCATGACAGTAATTTTTGGTGCCGAACACAGTGCACAAGTTGAAACAATGACAAATCTGACTAGAACGCATTAGAAGAAATTTGTTATTCATTATATTAGTTTAGTCACTGGTCACCATAGTGATGTATTTGCTCTCAAAGTCAGTGTGCTTGTTCATAAAGTTGTATTATATAACACTTCACTTGTATATATTGCCCCCTGTGCTGTTTATCACCCATGGGAACTGCTCTGAGGTTATCATGTTGTATTCTGTAACACTGTCTAATAATATGACAGAATTGCTGGTCGTGAAACTGATCTGGTATTTGTACTCAGTGCTGCTGACATCTCTGTACTTCGGGAGCCATCTATAGGAAACTATTAATAATTACAACTTTTACCTTTTCTCCTCAGAGACCCAATCCATGGGGAGACTGGGACCTACCTTCATCTTCATATTTAATATCCTTCAGATATTCAAACTAGCATTCCTATGCTATGTCTTCTGAACATGTTCAAGATTTGTTTAGGGGTAAACGACTATTTCAGAGTGCCACGCAGAGATCTGCCCTGAGGCTGGATGGTAATAAGTGACAGGGATAGTACAGGCAAATGCCTGGGACAGGGGGCACCTTCGGTGCTTTGGAACTTCAGCCCTGAACAAGTGCAAAATCTGGAAAAAACAGTTAAATATTTGGAAAAACTATGCTGTCACCAAGGCATTTCCAGAGAGACAAAAAAATCACTGCAATGTGCTGGGGCCTGGCCCAGGCCTACTGAACCCTGTTCAACTCTATACAGTTCCCCTGGGGGCAAAAAGAGCCTCTGGATCTGATGACAAAATGACAGGCACAGCAACTACTCCAATTCCAGCGACAGGCACTGCAGCTATACCAAAGTACCAACTCCTGCCTGTATCAGTCCCCCTATACACAAGGTGATATATATGGAGGTGAGCTCATTTAAAATGGGATGAAGAAGCAAGGTCATCACAAGAAGAGACAGAACCCATAAAAGAGATGGTAACCATCTGATCCCTACTCCCAAGTGAGTTGCGATATATGAAAAGAGATTTCAGCCATCATCCACCAAGAATAATGATGTAAGGGCATTATCACCTGGCTGCTCCAATACTGAAGTAACAGGGCCAGTATCCTGGAATTAGAGCATAGGGAAGCCAAGCAGCTGGGATAGCATTCTACAGAAGGGCATATTAACAAAGCGATTGGAAAAGGGGCACAAGCTCTCAGCCACTGAAAGCAACTTCTGTCAGGTACAAAGGAAAGGTATCCCTTCAAGGAAGATGTTGTGCCACCCATGCAAGTGGACCATCATGGTCCAATATCCAAGGAAATGAGCCACACTGGATGAGATTTATGATGATTTGGACAATGAGCAGTTACCGAAAGACCCAGACAAAGCCAAGCATATGCAACCCACATGGTGGAAGTTTTTCTGGGATACACCACTGTCATATGCTAACTCACTAGCAGTAATGACCTGGAAAGATGGAGAAGGACAAATGGTGGATGAATTGGCTGACCAACTCCAATAACACAAAGACAATCCCTCTTCCTCCCTACAGGCCTGCATCTTGGCTGAGAAGAAACAGGAATGTTTGACAGAATGAGAAGCAGTGTCTCAGCTGTTAAATGTACACAGCACAAGCCATCCTATCATTTTTAGCTGTGTGACCACGGAGAGGACATAAGGAGGTAGGACGAAAACAAACCTAACTTGACCCTGGAGGCATGAGTAGGGAAGTTGCAAGGAAAAACTATCACAAAATGGGGCTCTTTGCTGACCAGGCTCCAGTAGGCAGTTCCCCAAACAGAGCAGGAGAGCAGCTGTTACTCCTGATCTTAATGAGGGGGCTTCTGGTTCGCATTTACAAGAAGTGAGTAATGCATACTACAGCCAGGACTAGAGGAAGTCCTGCCTCCAGCCAGGTGGAGGAAAGGAAGAACTGGGTTTATTGGATGGTGTGGATTTGATTACCTGGCATAGAGGAGCCACAGGACTATAAGGTTCTACCAAACACCACTGCACAGGGGCAGAAATGCTTGGTATTTCTGGAGTGACAGGGCAATCCCAATAGCTAACTATACTGGAGGCCAAAGTGAGCCTAACTGGCAGCAATATCATACCAACCAAGACACCTTGATACCCATCCATAAGTTGATTCAACAAATGGAGAGCCAAGGAACAATCAGCAGAACTCAATCTTTAACAGTCCCAGACTAACAGTAAACTACCGTGGCCTGAATGAAGTCATACCACCTCCAATACATACCTCAAACATGTAACAAATTGATGATGGCATTATGTAAGGTGATACAGCAACAAAAGTTTTCAGGACAGGGAAAAATAGTTCAAATCAGTCTCAAAAATGGTTTTGCCATAAAACAAAGAAAGGTCAAGGGACCTGCACAGGAGACCCAGTGACCATCCATGGGACTGCATTTGCTCAAGGACCCGGGTGCACTTGGTGGGTAATGCAAAAGGACAGGGAATTCCAAAGCGTACCTCATGGAGATTTGATTCTGGGTAAGAACAGGCAATGATTTGAATTGCATCATGTTATTTGCTATATAATATTTTAAGTTGTCACTACTATGGCTGTTAAATGCCATATCAAGGGTATTATAGTAGAATTACCCAGATTAATGAAGAATGACTTTTGATGATAGAACCAGACAAACCAAGAGTGATGAACTAGCACTGGCTTTAGCGTGAAACAATCCAAACACTAGACAGAATCTCTCCTGCCCTGAAGGGCTACTGTGTCAGATGAAGCCCAAAGTCATGGCCTAAATAAACTCAACAGACTGACAGACAAGAGCATCATAGAATAATATCTGTGTGTATATATCAAAAGACAGGAAAGGTGATAACGATTGGGATGTATCGGAGAGTGTGGGACCTGAGTATGATGCAAATGGTATAGTGTAAGGGATAGATATTGTCTTGCTTTCAGGTGGGATAGCATTAATTTCCTACTTGCTGGTATAGAACTGTGTTTGCATACAGTATGAGAATAACATTGATAACACACTGATGTTTTTAGTTGTTGCTATGTAGTGTTTATACTAAGTCAAGGACTTTTCTGCTTCTCGTACCCCGCAAGCAAGAAGGCTGGAGCGGCACGAGAAGCTGGGAGGGGACACAGACAGCACAGCTGGCCCAAACTGACCAAAGGGATACTCTAAACCATATGATGTCATGTTCAATATATAAACTGGAAGGAAAGCTGACCAAGGGCTACTCTCAGGAATTGGCTGGGCATTGGTTGGCAAGTGGTGAGCAATTGCATTGTGCATCAATTGTTTTGCATATTTTAGTTCTTCCTCACTACTTTTTTCTCTTCACTTTCTTCCCCATTAGAAAGTCTGCATCTCAACCCACAAATTTTCTCACTTTTATGGTTCGCTCTCCCACTCCCCTTTGGGGAGGAAAGAGGGAGCAAGCACCTGTGTAGTGCTTAAGTTGCTGGCTAGGGTTAAACTATGACAGCAACCAACACATAATTAGATCATAAAGGTCTAAAAGCCATAATCCAAGTTTTTGTAGATACAATAAAATAATTTTCATATCACATGTCAGTTTCAAAGACAACATCAGAACTAAACTAATACCTTGATGGCCAACACTCCCAAAGGCAATAATGTATCTTTTCATACTATGAGAATGGTCCAACATCAATCTTTTGGGTTTAGGTCATAAAAGTGTACTGTAAAATGTCTTTTCCTCAGAAGGATTCACTCAACAGGCAAGTCATTTTTAATAAGTCAGTGCTGTGGAAAAGAAACAGTGCCAGAATTTCCTGTTACAAAACACATCTGCTCCTGCTATAAAAAAAGAATGACGTTTCAATAGAAAAAATGCTGCACTAGATATTAAAGATGTAAATGACAAATAAATAATCAAAGTATGACAAACATTTTCAACACCCATTGAAAGTACAGGAAGAAATAATGTCTGTGGTTTAAGTACAAAAATCAAACTCAGTTTTGGTAGAAAGCTCCTCTCTCTCCATCTTGCAGCCTCTTGTTAGTGTCTATTATGTGTACATACAGACTATGCCATACACGTGTCTAAACACACTGCAGATAGTTTTGAAATTCATAGAGATTGCCCTGTCCTGATTTGTACCTCTTCAATTTACACAAGAAATACTGATCTTTTACTCATCTTGTGATCACTTACAATATATTGTTATTATACTATCACTACACCTATAGGATAAATAGATAGCATAATGTATGTATACTAAATATAAGTTCATTTGATGAGTGAAGCCACCTTTAAGGATCTTGATTTTTGATCCCAGAAAACTTGGTCTCACTTCTAACTTACTAGCTTTAAAAACACTGGCACTACATGAATTTACATTAAGCAAACAGTTATTGAAGCTTTGACCAAGAGCTCTACTTGAAGTTTGGCCGTAACAGCTACTCTAACTACGTAGCTACAAACACTGGCAAAGTCAAACAAATGACTGCGATCTAAGAATAAGATCTGAATATTTTACTTCCACTTAGAAATGAGCTACATAAAAGAACAGTGTCTGCATTCACGTCTGCTCATTATGGGGTTTATTTGTTTTGAGGGCTTTGTTTTGTTTTTTAGACAATCTGCGGCCATGGGAGTTGCCTTTAGGAAGGATTTCAGCTGACCAAAGATATTGACAGAAAGAAATTAAGTACCACTGTAAAATTTTAACATAGAGCCTACTTCCAAAAATTTTGCCTGACAGGATGTCATGAAAGAAGCCCAACAGGGATTCCACACCAGGAATTTAGCAAAATTTTGCAAGCTACCATCACGAGGTAGCATGCACACACCCCCCCCGCCCCCCACCTAGGAGCTACAGATGTAATTTTGAAATTAATTTCAGCACCTCCACTGTTACAACAGTTGGGGGAAAAAAAACATCAACAAAGACAAGCACAACAGAGCTTTCTCCCACAGAGCTACTTTCAAACAAACAAGTTACAAAGAATGTACATTATTTTGCCAATGTAATTCAGCTACTTAAAACCATTCTGGAGGTACGAAACAATCACAGGCTGTAGATTCACATCTATTTTCAATGTCAGTAGCACTACCCGAAAACATTATGGGTTCTGCTCTGCCTCAGTTACTCACACTAGATTGTGCCAGCCATTTATTTTCTTTAAGAACTGCTGGCTGAGATGGTTTTGCCCTTACTCTTTGAACTGTTTCACAGAAGAAGTGCAAAGCTAGCTTTAGTATTTTGAAACTTTGTGACTTCGACTGCAGCGTGTTTGGAAGCCAGAGCTTAGACAGCAGATCCAAAGGGGGCTGTAACCTTCAACAGAAAAGACTGAAAAAATAGAAAGAAACAGCAGGAATTAGGTAAGAACTATAACCTTTCTAGCCATGTTGTTAACACCAGAAAAACATATGCTTGTGGTCTTTCCAGAGGTTTATTTTATATTCTCCTTTCTTGCACCTTACTAAAACATAAAGGTAGCTAACTGAAGATCTTCAAGCTCAGTTTATCCAGCAATTATGTGTCTCTCACAGACCAATTGCACACTTCTATGCTGAGGCTTCTCATTTTTCTGGAATGCAGCTTGGTAGGTACAAAGTTAGTGATCATACCTCAGATACTCAAGATGAACTTCACAAAAAACTTGAAAGTGGACTCTGAATCTAGCTTTCTAATCTCAGCGTACAGCAAGTACAAAGTCCCCAGTGCCCAGGTTGTTGTATTTTTAGTCAGAAAACCTTTATCATCTAGGCTCCCTCTTATTCAAGTTGCAGAAGTCAACTTCACATATCCTTGTGGCCAAATGAAAACTTTAAAAAATATGCAGTGCTTTTCCTAGTTAACTGGAGAGAATTCTGTGCTTCTCAATGTGATTTCTGATAACAGTCCTTAGTTCACATTGGAACACTGCTAGTGGTATGTAGTGTCATTCTCAGTAAGACAGACTCCATGGTAGTCAATGTCTTAATTAGTGTCACTCATCTTAGGTTTTCAGGTAACAACCTCCGTTTTAATTTATCAAGACTTCCTTCAAGCCCTACAAAGCCTGGGAAATTCAATCCCCTTTGTTATCTGCAGTTTATCTGAGTTACAGAGTAACTAAGCAAAAAGCGATACATAAGATAGATAAATATCCAGGCTGGTTCATCAAACAGAACACCACCAGTCCCAGACAGTGCAACACAGACTACTGCTGCCAGCACCTGCGTGGGAACAGAATGAAAGCTGAAGTCTTTAAAAGTCAAGATAGCTCTGCATAACCCAGTATTCATGCTCTTCTACAATTTTCTTAGAGTATAAATTGGGTCCATTTGCACTTCAGTGAAATGGGCCTACCTGCTTAATTAAGGTATTACCTGTCCACGCTTATTAACCCTGAAATCCTATTTGTCCTTGGCTCAAACCCTGCAACTCACTGTAGCTTTATTACATCACTGCTGTTCATCCCTCCTGACCATACTATGACAAGATTTATATACTATGATATTAACTGAAATTCTTTTTGTTTGCCCCACCCATTCATATTTCCTGTAGACAATATGAATGTTCTCACTTCTTTAATGAGCTGTTCAAAACAGATGCACATGTGGCTCTTGGATACTACAAAGCAGTGATCTAATGAAGTTGATAATTATTTCTAGGCAGAATTGCTGTTTTGGTTCTCTAAATTCAGTAAGAGACAAAGTACTTTGAGCATAAATTTGCCCCTTCTTAATCATCAATTAAACAAACAGCAGCCAGGTTTTTATTAAAGAAATAGCACTTCGGATTTTGAAGAAAAAGTATCAAAGTTTATCCAACACACTGCTGATATCAAAATGGAACGGTTTTAGTCATTTCCATGAAGCAGCATGTCACTAGGAATAAGTTCTCCCTTATTCTAAATTTAGGCATTTCAGACAATTTTTCTTACCTTCTTCAGTTTGTTTACAGAAAACTTCAGA
Organism: Anabacerthia variegaticeps; assembly: GCA_035583185.1. NCBI lineage: Eukaryota > Metazoa > Chordata > Aves > Passeriformes > Furnariidae > Anabacerthia > Anabacerthia variegaticeps. Next base: position 25,453,354 of record JAWWEW010000112.1, on the reverse strand, counting down.
CGCCCTTTGGTGAGAATAAGGCAGCAGTGAATCATCAATTCATATCATCAATAAATTGTTCCCAAACAGGTCTGAAAGACCAGACTAAGTGTTCTGCAGCAGGTCTGCAAAACCACAGTAAACCAATAAACTTTTATTTATGTAATTGAGGGATGACTTTTTGATTCACACAGAAATCTGAGGAAGCTGGACACAAGGGTTGGGCTACATGAGTACTACAGGTCCACTCAAATTAAGTCTGACTTGCACAGTATAAGAAGAGTTGTGCCTATTTTCAACATGTTACATCACTGCAAAGTAAGTATGACCATTCAATCAACACAACACTAACAAAAAACCCCTCAAAACAAACCATATTTGAGCCCTTCTTTCATTGTAGCAGAACAATCAATGCCACTGCCTTGGCACAAACCTGTCACTGACTTACGACATGTGCATTACTGAACTTCAGAGTACAACACATCAAACTGCTTCATACCAAAAGTCAGGACTCTTGCCTGCCACTGTGGACAAGTACAAGCAACTTTTCCTCTCAAAGACACCAACATGTGAAATCAGAACTAAAAGGCCTTAACTTGATCATGATTCTGCAGATTGGGCACATGCAATAAAGATATTTCACAGACAGTCTTCAAAACACATAGTCTCTGTTTAAAAACAAATAAATCTTCCAGAAACATACAAACCAAAATATACAATCTCTATGACAGGTATTTGTGGAGGATGTGGTTTTTTTTTTTCCATTACCTTAATTTTATAACATTGAATTTATCATTTTTTAAAAGTCAGAGTAAAAGATCATTGACTTTTAGTTCCCTACACACAAGTTCAGAAGAAAGTGGCAAAGAGTGTGATGAGTTATCTCCATCGTTGTCTGATAAAGTTAATGATAGAAAACCAGCAGCCAAAACATTTTCATTGACCTGGAAAAAAAGTTATCAACCTTTACCCTTGAAAAGGTGATTCAAGTGTTGAAGCTACAAGGGAGCTCGTAAAGAAATTTAGAGATTTTCTGTAACCGATGAAAGCAGGTAATTTAAGCAGTACTGCTGTTATTAGTGCATTTAAGGAAATGCAGACCTCATGGGGCAAAAAACCCACATGCAGACAAATAAGCTGATCTCAACACAGAGTGGCAAAACACTTCAAGTCTTTTTTACTGACATTGTACAGTCTTCCGTGTGAGAACGTACCTACCCCAAAATCTGGGCCAGCAAACATTTTAGGTTGCAAAAAATTACATTTCTCCCCTCCTCCCAATTAATTAACAGTGCTTTGTACTATAAGAGAAAGAAGTTATACTTGATATGATACTTCCTATTAAAAATAGCATTAAAAAAATTTGAATACATCTAGAGAAGAAAAAGCCACATCATTTTATCCAATATGTTCTGAAACTTCTGTTAAATCCATGGTCAATTACAAATTGCAAATTAAAACACAATCAAAGTAAAGGCAGTTTTATGTTCCCACAAATTTCAAAGTGGCAGAATTTGTTCTTACCTGTAATTGTAACCTTGTCAAGGTTCTAGTTCAGTGCTGTAAGAATTAGTTTACATTCCTGCTGCCAAGAAGCACATAACAGAATGACTTGCAAAACCTTGAGATAACAGTACAGGACACAACATCTGCTTTATTTTGATATTTCCTAGAAAGAAACAAAGGAACTAGTTAGCTACTCCAGATGGTGTACAACAGATTTGCACATGAATTTTTTCCATGAATATAACTTTTTCCTAAATAGAAGTGCTTGAACTAAAGCTATACCTGGATGTCAGAAGACCTTTCAGTACAGTCTCTAAACACCACATTCAAGTTTCATGCTAGCAAAGTATCAAATTCTTCCCTATTTCCTTTACCAACACTGACTAGCACTTAAAGTCATCAGCCAATTACCTGCCATTCAAGCCCCTAAATTGAGTAACAGAAGGAATAGCTTATGCATGTCTCTTAGCATAACTCTGCCATTTCTTAATTTTATTCATCTACTCAAATGACAGGAGCACACTCGAGTGTTTGACAAGACTTAAAACTTACACATACAGCATGTGTAATTTTAAAGCTTTTTATTCTGCTTGCTTAGATGTAAAAATGCACAAGAGTTTAAAACACAAGCAGCAAGTTTCAGTAGCAAAAGTATTCTAGGTCCTTTGAAATAAGAATCATTACATTTCTTTAAAAATAGTTTCTATAAAATTGACCATAAATGCAGCCTAAAATGTAAAAAAAATAACTAACAATTCAGATATGTGGATCTACAAAAGCATCTATCTATTGTTTTGAACAGGATGCAAATACCAAAACTCCTTTGTGGATTAAGGACTACATTTTTAATCTTATAAACCGCTGCATCTTACCAAAGCCACCACAACAGTACACTGGTAAAAAGAAACTATTGCAGGAAGAATTCTGTATAACAGCCAGCTTTGTCTGGGACACAAGGGAAATACAAGCCTTGGTGTGACACTGAAGATTTTAAACTGATTACAGCTCTCTGATGAGGTGAATGAGTGATAAAGGGGACCTACTGCAGACCTTGACTCTAAGCCCACTGAACAAAGAATGGAGCTATGACAACATTTCATTATGGCTTGTCTTCTTCCAAGTACTAAATAGTGCTTTTCAACTACCAGAAAGTGTCATAAGCACAAAACCACTCAAAAGGAGTGCTTTGCTATATTTGAAGAACTGGAGGGGTTCAGTAAGTTTTCTGCTTCTAACTTGCACACTGCTGCAAGTCCTGTATTTTCCCCAACATTCGCTCTTCTGAGACACTACAACCGGATAGATGGTTCAAGCAACCAAACTAATCCAAAATAATTCAATTATTTTCTGCCTCTGGTCTCTGAACCAGCTTAGGAAATGCAAGATCAGACAAATGCCAATGACAGAAATGCAGAACCTGGAATGCTGCCAATTCAGATTTGTTCACAGTATTGTGGAACTACACCTTAAGGAGCGCCCACTAAGACGTCAATGAACTCTGAAAAAGTTCTAAAAATTCCTCCTAAATCAGTATATTTACATATTTGCATACTACATAGCAAAAGCCCTCCCCAAAAAGTTAAAAAGTTTCAGTAAAAAAGTAGTTTCTACATCCAAGAACTTTGGAGAAAAAAAACCCAAAACATACAGAGCACAGACTCAAAGTTGCAGAAAATAGACTAATTCCCTCCTCTTAAATACAGGTTGTTCAAGGGCACGGACACAAAACATGTGACCAGAAAGCAGCTCCCTCCATGCACTCTCTTCCACCTTCAAAAGATCCCCCCAACTAGGAGGGTACAGGATGCTTGCACAATGAAATGCTCAGGAGCCTCAGTGCTTCTGATGTTACTCCAGTGGCCTTTAGAAGAGAAGAACTCACAAAAGCAGCCCAGAAGATGAGCGTTATGCTTTGCAGAAGCAAGAGACTTGACCCCTCCCAAATTCTACTTCAGAGAGGATGTGAGAGAGAGACTTCCTTAGACAGGGATGACTTTTAGCCAGGAGACAGGTTGCTTACAGTAGGGTAGATTCAAAAATAGGTATTTTGGGCTAAGAGCATTTTATCCCAGAATATGCTTCTATTTATGAAAACTGTATTATAGTTATTATATCCAGCCCCTAATATTTTATGTGCAGAAAACACTCACATACACAAATGCAAATGTCTTGTCCAGATTGCTCATCGTAAGTTACATCATAATAATAAAGCTGAATGCTTCCTATTAAAGGTTTAACAAAATTACAAGATGTATTAAGCATTTTAATTGGGATAATTAAATCTTTGGAGTACACAAATGTGTAATATTTGAGTAGAACTATGTCAGTTCAGTAAATTTTTTTGCTACTAAGACACCAACACCCTACAGTAGAATAGTTTTGAACTGAGCAAAACTTAAATATTCCTTAGCTAGTAAAGAATTTTAACTTCACCATATTTACAGTATTTCTTCATAAAGACCATACAGCTAAAGTCATCGTAAGTAACTCATTGCTAAAGAGCCAAACCCAATATTCCCAAATAAACACATGGGGAAAAACATCCAAAGAGATTTGAAAAATCCTACCATATTTTACAGAAGGACAGGCATCAAATGCTGGTCTTCCTGATGATTAAATATGCACCTAATGATCCTGGTAGCAAAGCACTACTGATCCTCAGCTGAATCCTAATGTTTAAACAAACAAACCCCATTGCAACATCCAGTCCTTTGCAATTTTCCAGACTCTAGTTAAGAGAAGCAGCAGAAAAACACTGGAGTTATTCTGCCTCACAAACACCTACGACTCTGACCTTTCATGGACAACCAAATCATTGCTACTTTAAAACAAGTAAACAAACAAATCAACTCACTGACTGAACGTGAACAGAAAGAGCTATGATCCAATGCGCCACCACTGACCTTATGACAGCACAATACCACCACTGTGGGTATCATCCCCCAGAACTGCAAACTGGGTCACACAAATACTAACAGATTTTGTACAAGTGAAAGATAGCAGAAGGGAGAAGGAAAAGAGCACTAGTGTATGCCACAGGTTAGCTAGTAAACTGCATGTTCCCAACGTTCAGTAAAGGTACGATACTATCCCTCTCCTAAAAGAGGCACTCATTAGGCTACCTGATTTTTCTGGGAAGGCAAGAGCAGATACCAAGGGAATGCACTAGTGCTAAGTTCATGCAGTAGTTCTTCGTTAGTGTACGTATATGATAAATCCCAAACTAAACCAGGAGCTAATTTCTACTTAATTAATTGAGACTATGTACAACTTTAACCGTAAAGAGAGAGTTGTTCATCCTTTGTAATAAAAGGACAATGAATTCTCTCTACATTTGCTAAGTGGTTTGTGGTTCTATACAAAAACATTGTGAATCAACCAAGGCTGGACAAAGTCCTGATTTGTTTTTTTGTGGGTTTGTGGGTTTTTTCCCCCCCTTTTCAAACATGGAAGCTGCACTAAAACATCCATCTTAAACAGTTAAAGGAAGGAGAATGAACTGAAGTTCAAAACTGAAAATCATATGAAGCAAGTTTAGCGCTTTATCCTTCTTATATAATAGTACGTTAAAATAATATTATCATTTTTGTAAAAGGTGAAACAGTATCTTTGTACTGCATTTTAGAAGTAACATCCAGGACTTCTTAAAAATGCCTTGAAACATATTTACTTGGCGTTCCAGTGAAAGCTTAGTTCAGCAGGTTGAAGTTTGCAGGGCAAACTTCTATTGCCAGTTAAGTCATTTGAACTATTAAACACTGAATTTCCAACATAGAAATACTCTATTAGACCAGTATTTTACACTCACATAAAACTTGATAATACCATGGGCTTAGCCTTCTAATTAGGTCTATACTTCTAAATATTATCTCACCAATGGTGGACACAGAATTAGAGCATCAGAAAGCTGCCTTTTGATACATATTACAAAAGCTATTCTGAACTTTCTTCCTGCAGAGCTGTCTTTAATACATATTTGTAAGGCTCCTTCTCCATTCCTAAATTCTCTGTGACTCACTTTTAGGTAAGCCTTAGATCAGTAAATATGCATTATGGCTGTGCAAGTGTCTTGGCAGCAGTGGTAGCTTAAGCGGTATTTGCTCTCAGCAGCTCATTCCCATTTCCATGCTGTGTGGCTGAGCAGACATACACACAGTTATGCTGGTACTAGTGAATGCCTGAAGCAGAGACTGCTCATCTGGCTGATGAGTAAATCAAACTTTGTTGAATTATACAAGCAGAAGATGAAGGAATACCAAAAGCAAGCCTTACTGGAATTCAGAATGCACATATGCAATCTACATTTGCCTACTGGGAGATCACTGGCAAGCACTTACTCCTTCCTCTGTTCTGTAACAGATCAGAATTACGCTTAGTGTAACTCAAGCAGAGAAATGTGGAATCATCTCCCCATCAGTTATGCTGGAGAGCTTTTCAAACAGCCAGCTTTAGGAAGAGATGAGGCTGAAGAGAGAGGCTATCTATTATGCTTCAGTAAAAACATTCAAGTACAAAAGTCTTTTATTTTCAGTCATCTGATCTTTAGCTGAACTAAAGAAAAGGAAGGATCTTCAAGAGTTAAAATGCATTCCACTTATACATTAGCTTTCTTTCAAAAAAACCCCACTCCCCAATTAAAACAAAAGGATTGTAAGCAGAGGACTTTTACTCTGAACAAATGTTTTTATTGAGGCTGCTAGGATTTTCAAGAGAAAAGCTTGCAAAAGTTTCTAACGAGCTTTTATCTTGCTGTACATAATAGCTGTAGTGTAAGTAAAGTTCTAAATACACATTATGCTTTCCACAGCAATCCTGGAGTTGCAGATTGAGGAAGATGCACTTGTATTCTGTACGGGTTCGTGATTTTTCTTAAAGCAAAGGGCAGAGTTGCAAACATCCATCTTCCTGACAGGGTTTCCAAATTCCAGTTCAGACACACTAGAGTGATATGCACGGGCAACCTAAGATCATGTTTACTATTACTGCAGTGTCTATCACTTGATCACATTCCTATAGTGTTTCCCCATGAGGTAAATTTATTATCACATTACTAGCTAGAATACTTAGATCAATACCTGTGTCAGTTTGAAACCACCTGTCCATTTGCTGTCTTCGTTAACATTTGGCCTTCAAATGAATATTTTAAAAAATACAGTCACTATGAGTGGATTACTTAGATTTTGTAAATGCCCACCTGCATGAAACCAGCAGAAATCTCAGCCTGAGCACTGATGAAATATTCTGAGAAAGAACCCACCCCATCTGTCACCTGATAGCATTACAAGGCACATCCTTCCTGAAGTCCTCTGGGCCAAACCACATCTCACTTCACAGTCTCACCCACTCTACCTACTATAGCAGTATTAAAGGGCATCCAGAGTCTGTCACTCCTTTTTCCAAAAGAGCAAGGTGTTAGTAAACTATGGTTTTAACCAAATTCAGAAGTAATCTTGCAAATAAAAACTTTGTTGACTATGCAGTAGAAAAGGCTTAGCCTTTTCTAGCTAAGCCTTTCAAAGAAAGGCTTTAGCATGAAACCATAAAAAACTCCGACTGAATCAGTCGTCAGAAAAAAAAAATAAAAAAATCCTACGGGATCAGTTGTTAGGAAGATCAGAGAAAGCAACATATTTCAGATCAGCTAACTCAGCAGGAAGTATGTGCATTTGGACAATAAAGAACCTCCATTGTTACAAACTTCATTACACTGTAGGATAAAGAGGTAAAAAACCTGACAATTGTATGCTTTCATTGCTAAGACAGCAAAGAGAACAACTACAAAATTTTAAGGCGCTTTAGCTGTAGGATACAGTCAGAAAGTCTTAATTTTCAAAATATTAATAGCGTTCTAAGCGTCTCATATGAAATGGTCACAAAGGGGAAGGACAGATTATCTGCAGAGGTTATCTTGACTAATTCTTCTTCTCTGAACAGTATTCAGTGATTTTTAAGCCACCTAAGAGCCAGAGTTCTCAAAAATTATTTTTTTATCTCTGTATAGAACCTCACCCTAGCTCCTAACGGCCAGCAATGCATTTAGAACAAGTCAGCTTTTGGTTCAAGTCTTGCTATTATTACTGAAGCCAATAAGGAATTCTTAATACCACATATTATATTTCTGCTGTTTCTGACAGAAAAAAAAACCACTTAAACCTGGCTTCTACATGTCTTTCTGTACAGATCCTGTATTTAGGACAAATATCCCACAAAGGATTCTCAAAGGCACAATAGCATGCCATTTTTTCTATTAGGGGAATTAAAACATTACAATATATGCATGCCAACTCATCACATTTTTTCCTACCTTAAACATATAACACATACAACCCTAACTGGGACTGCAAGTATATTCAAAATTTAGAAAGAACTTAAACTCCAAAAAGTGGGGCAAAAAATAAGCAAAAAGATCAAAATCACAGTACTTCAGTTAGCCCAGGTACAGAAAATATAGCAACAATTCCCTAATGTTGCTATGTTTGACGACAGAAATTGACTTGTATCAAATTTATATAAGGGATAGCAAGAGTGGTTTTTTAAATTTCTTTATATATGATACCAATGATTAGAAGGAGAACTTTCCCCTTCTCCAAGAAGCCTCTTCCCTCCTCTTCTAGGACTAAATCTTCAGGTACAAATGCATTAAAACTGAGCCATCACTGCATTTAGAAAAAAACTTGGCCACTGCTGATGTGCAGACAGTTACAGAAGACATAAATTCTCTGCCACGCTACTTAGCCACTTGGATCTATTTGTGGCTTTTTAGCCATGTTACCACTTGCTAAATTTATATACAACAGGAGTTAAATTAAATGCAAAGGAGATCGTTCAACACCACAATAAAATCACCATCATGTTCAAATTGGTAACATAAGAACACCAGTAGTACAAGCTGCCAAATATTAACACTTATGATGCTATAGGCATTTTAATGTTTACTGCAAAGCACTTGGAAAGAGAGAAGTCAAGCATCTGTTATGTCAATTCACAGCCTACACACACACAATCTTTCAAAAGAACTAATTTAAATAATACAGAAACTGAAGGCTCCAAATAGGAATTGTTAAAATATATAGTTATTTTTATACCTCAATTACAGTTTTAGAACACTTTTTTTCTGTCTCCTCCATGTTAAGATGATTTTTCTAATTACTCGTAAAGTTACTTCAATAACAACACTGTATTAGTATTAAGAGAGAATTAGCACTTAAAAATGTAAAAGCAATTAAAAACTTTTGAGAGGATACATCTGTTTAGAAAGTCACTCACTTATTCCTAACACAGATTTATCATCTTCCTAAATCACCTTGGTTGAACTGATTTGATTCATATTAAATAAGGTATATCTCAAAACATTTTTAAGACAGTTATAAACAAATGCTGAAGAGAAGCAGCTGATCCTGTGTGATAAGTAATTATATACTCCTCTACTGTATCAATCAATATACCTGTAACCACATGATATTCAATCTACAGTAGGGTATGGAAAGTTAGGTTTCGGATCACAGATGACTTGTCAGACTACTTCAGAAAACACACTACTCTGGCCTGCTCTTTGACAGCATGCTCTACTTTTTCATAAGGCTAGAGAAACTTTTATGCAAAGGTCTGAAGTCTAATAAAAAAATCACTACCTCTAGGAACTGCAGAGTGAGGCAAGTTTCCATTACCTTTTTTTCTGGCAGAGGGCTCCAGTATCGTTGCCTGGACACATGGAATCTTTTTCAGGTGTCTGCATTGAGGCTATCTGAACTGCTTCACTTGTCATCTAAACAGAGGAGTACTCGGCAAGAAGCAGCCATCTGGCAACTTGCAAGCTTAAACACTCAAAGTTTTGTTCAAGTCGTACTGCAACTTCAGTTCCACAATAAATCACTTGGACTCACTTTTAATCAATACAGTTTAAACTCTTGATTTGCAATATATATATATATGCTGAAATTTCAGGTATCTCTATTGAGTAAAAACTGTATTAATTTTGCCACTATGAAAGTATCACAATACGTGTTGAACTATACCTGCAAAAAATTCAAAGGGCAATTTTGTCAATAAGAATGTAAAAACCAGCATGCAGACCATGCGAATTTTCAAGAAATATCTATTGAAGAGGGTGCTTGGACATTACAAGCAGTCAATGCAGTAATGATAGATCTACGTAGACTTGACAGCAAAAAGGATTCCGGGAAAGCAAGCATGTTAATAATTCAACACTCACTTTATGCTACTCATCATTTCAGACATCAGCTGCAGGCAAATTTGGATAACACAGATTAAGACACCATCTCCAGCTTCACCAAAGATTACTACTGCTCTTGTACACTGTTGGCTGCAACACAGGCCCTTGGCAGACTGAATGGTGATGGGAACATTTTAGCACAAAGACACATTAAAAAAAATACATCAATTGTAGCAAAGGGGCAAACACCCTCCTCTTTCACATCATTTATAGAGGCAACACATTAAGACATTTTAAAATTATTTCTATATTCCAAAGCACACATCTCAGTCTTACCACTTTACTACAGATAAAGCTTAACCTGCATGAATTCTATACCAGTTTAATAAACTACCTGGATTAAACTAGATATCCATAAAATAATCATGGCACACAAAGGAATACTTTTAAGTATTCAGGCTTTTGCAGAATGACAACTGAAAGAATCAGATGAATTTTGAAGTCTAAAGAGAAAAGCAAGACATTTAGCTTGGGGATTACACAAATAGTTCAGTAAAACCTACTAAATAAAAAACAGAATCACAGTCACAAAAAATCAGAAATAGGTACATGAATAGAAGACTGCCTGTCCAAGCCTTTAAATAGGTGCTGAATGCAACACAATGAGTGCCAATTTCAGGTCTCCATCGCCCCCAAAACTGCTAGCATTAGACAACCAGCTGTCTATACTAAGTGTGACCTACACATTAGTCCCCAAAACATGTTTTATGTCCTCCTCAGTGACTACATGTGAATGTCTCCAACATCTCTTCTGCAAGTGAATACCATGGCCTTGTATTCCTCTTCTTCCCCTAGTACTGTCTCTGCAAGAGACAGTTATGTGCCTCTCCATTCTTCACAGAATGGTTTGGCTTGAAAAGAACCTTAAAGACCATCTAGTTCCAACCCACTTGCCATGGGCAGTGACATGTTTCAGCAGGCCAGGTTGCTCAAACTCTCATCCAACCTGGCCTAGAACACTGCCACAGTTTCTCTGGGCAAACGCTTCCAGTGCCTCACCACCCTCACAGTAAAGGACTTCTTCCTAATATCCAATCTAAACCCTCTCTCTTTCAGTTTAAAGCAATTACCATTTGTCCTGTCACAACACACCCTTGTCAAAAGTCCCTCTCCAGCTTTCTTGTAAGCCCCCTTTAGGTACTGGAAGACTCCTACAGGGTCTCCCTGGAGCCCTTTCTTCCACAGGTCAAACAACTCCAACTCTATCAGCCTTTTATCACAAAAGAGGTGCTCCAAGCCCCCTGATCATCTTCATGGCCCTATACAGATATATATAGAGATAGATAGATAGATATATCTATATATATATGTCCTCCACTCTTCCTTGGGAGTGGTGTGAGAATGACACAGCAAACATTATTAATGTTTAGTCAAACTGTGCATGTAAGCTGAAGACAATGGCATCACTCTGATGAATGATGTTAATGGCTCCGACCATTTAATCAGTGCTCCAACTTGCTGACAGGTACCAGTCATGCAGGTGCTTGAAGCTATGGCTTTCTTTAAAGAAATGCATCTCCCATTCCCTCCAAAAACGCAGCAAACCTGCCCTCTGACTCCCAATTATTTCCTGATATTTTCAAAGTGACCAAAATATCACTCAAGAGTGCATTCACTGCATTCATTCTCTGCATTTGCAGAGAACTACAGTAAGCTCAGCACAAGACCAAAAAGTAAACAAAGAAGAGTTACTAAGACACTGCCAATTTAGTAAGACATTCCATATTATATCATGCAACTTAGTATATCAGTTTTAGAATTAGAAACAACTATGCTACCCAAGACACAGCTCTGCATACACGACATGAGCAGCAACCTACTTGACTGTTTTAGTTGAGGAACACAGCCACAGCCAGCTTACATGCCTCTGATCATTAGTGCATTTCAACAGAAGTATGCAGAAGTATTTAATACTTTATAAATACTCATATCCTGCAAGAATAGTACCATATGCAAGAAGCCAAGAACTCAGAAATAGTCCCATTTTGCAAGTCTCAGTATTCATGCTTTTTGTCATCTGATTATGGACAATTTTGAAAGTCTTACCTTGAACGTAGTACAAAAGTAAAACTTCTTCTAGACCTTTGTCTTTCTGATAGAGATTCACTTTAGAGACTCTTCCTTGTATATTAGGGGTGAATAAAGCAGAAGACCCTGTGAGTCCGAAAGCAGTAAGATGGAAGAAATGACCAATTTCTTGCCTAGCTGAACAGAATAGTCAATAAAATCAGTAACTCAATTGCTTAATAACAACTGCTAAACTGAAACAAATAAATTCCATGAACCACTGGAAAAGGCCAAGTTAGTCAAGAAGTTCCTATTTGTCTATGGTAATGCAGCTAAATATGATGTGAATGCTTTTCACTTCTTAGAGATGAAAGTATGAAGAGATATATCAACCATTCAATGGCCACTACTTGCCAAAAAAACTCCCACTGTCAATACATACCACCCTCACAGATGTCATGTAAGCAAATCCATTTCCAAATCAGGAATATGTAAACCAGATGACAGAGAGAGAGCTTGCATACAATTATGTGCATGCATGCATGTTTAAGTGCAGAGATAATGGAAAAATCTGACATACTAATGCAACAGTTTACAAGAATATATCCAGATCCTGGATGCAAAGAAAGAGAAGGACTAAAAGCTGAGATAGCAACTTATTCGAAAGCACAGAAACCATGACAAAGAAGCCTGTTACTGACCACTACGGATTTCCTTAAAAGCACAAGCAGAAACACAAGAGTATTCATTAAGCTCTCTTGGTTACACAGAAAAGCAACGAAGTTGCATTTTTCACAATCCCGTAAGGAGGAAATTTAGTTTCACTATGCAGCATCTTGCTTCCTCCTCCCTCCCCAGTAAATTCAAATGCTCTACAAATGCTTTGTTTTACCATAAGGTTCAAAATAACAAAGGCAAGACATACTGATAATAAGACATATGACTATAATGTTCTAAAACTTCATTTTCGACACTCAAAAAAGAGTACTTTTTCTTTCTTTCTTAAATGAGTTTATTCCATGAATATACCTAGCTTATTCCATGCTTACTCAATAGGCAGATCCCAAGTAACTAATGCTTATTATCAAAAACAGTCAACAACAGTAAGTGATTATGTTAAAGCTATTTTACTTAGAAGCACTAGAAATGAAGTTTCCAAATAAAACACATATTGATTAGTTTTGCTACTTAAGTCCCAGCCATGGATTACTCCTCATAGAATGATTCAGAGTGGAGGGGACCTAGGAAGTCATCTAGCTCTGTTTCCTTCTCAATTCAGTTGACACTGACCTCAGGCCCAGTTTGCCAACCAAAAGGAAATGAAGCTGTTTTCATGACTAGCAGGGTGAACTGCTGACTTGTATTTAACCTACTGTTCACCAGAACCAGGTTCTTCTCAGTACAGCTACAACCCAAGCAGTCTGCAGCACCGCAGGACAGTTACTGATCCTGGCAGCAGGCCTTGGCATGAGCCCTTGAGCATTTTAAGACTCTGACAGCCCCCTCCTCCAGCCTTTCTGAGTCGTTTGGGATGGCCCCCCTGCCTTTGAGCCACCCACCTCTGTGTCTATCACAAACTGATGAAGGTGCATTCCATCTCCTCCTCTGGGTCACCAATACAGATATCAGATAAAAAAGTAAGGAAGAGTAGATCACAGTAGACCCTTGAGGAGCTCTATTTGTAACTGCTATCCAGACAGAGTATGAACCATTGGACACACTCTAAAACAACTCTTCAACCAATTTTCATTTTGTCTAATCATTCTCCCATTCAGTCTGTAAACAGGAGAATGCTGTGGGATACTAAAAAGTCTTGCTAAGGTCAAAGTAAGAAAACAAACATTCAAATTGCTCTACCCTCAGACGAAGACCCAGTCATTTGACAAAAGGAACTCAGGTTGGCCAAGCATGACTGACCCTCTGTAAAGGCAGGTAGACTGTTCCAGTCACCACCTTTTTCAAGGACTCAAAAATGTCGTGCTACAGGTTGATATAAACTACTTCTTGATAGGGCTATCCAAATGGAGCAATATTTAATGCTTTTATGAAGTGAAACAAAGTTTTTGTTATTACATAATTTAGCAAGGATGCTTGAAACCGTGAATAGGAACTACCTCAATGCTTCAATAATTTGCAGAATTCAAATGCTCTGAAGCCTAAATACAAGAACTGGTTCCAACACATTAAACACAGCCACAAGCAACTGAGTTTCTGGATAATTTTCAAGGTATCTGGCAACTATAGCAGAGGTTATAAAAGGGAAAACTTGATCTTTGTAACTCTACCTAAAATTTATTATAGAAACAGGTGGCTGAGAAGGGGAAGAGAAGGAAGTGAAAAAGAACAGCAAATGACCAAGAAAACTCAAACATGTTTTCATTATGGACATTATAAAGAATTTCTGGAATTCAGATTGCTTCCAGCTTTTCAGATAATTTGAATTTCTCCCCAGCTGTATTGCAAGAAAATGCATTTTACTGAGATCTCTGAAACTGAACAAATACAGGAACTCCTGGACACAGAATCAGTCAGTGCCTGACAAACAACTGCAAACTCTATTCTTTACTAGTGATGACATTACTCATGTTTCACTTAAAATAGTTCAGTCCCTTCGCAGTTCATCAAAACTTATGCTTGAAACAGGCCGCGGATAAGATACTGTAGCTGCACATTAAGCAGGGAACACCACCACAGTGGATGAGCTGAGGCAGTCCTCTTATTCCCTAAGGAAATTTGCAAATGTGACAGAAAGCACAGAAGAACAGCTTGACTTGCTCAGGAACTTTCTGACAAACTCCTTAGCATGACCTTCGCTATGCAAAGTTTTGGTTTCTGTTGTATTCTCATGTGCCTACAGATGTTCTTGTCAGCAAGTGCTGGTATTTAATTAAACCACATTGACTACTGTGAAGGGAGTCATATAAACATCTGTAGCAGGCTATGCATTTGGGGAAAAACCAAAAGAGGAGATGGACCTTTTTAATTTAGTTATCATAGAAATTTTAATGTCAACATTTAATTGCATGCTCTTCTTTCTTTAGGACTGCAATATGGCTAGTGACACTGCTAACACTGTCACTGTTACATGACTTCTCTATGGTCTTCTCTTCCTCAGCAGTGACATTTCACATAAATATAGTACTTCCATTTACAAGATAGGTCACCTGGTATCCAAACCACCAGTGTCAAGAACGAACATTAATAACTACAAAAGAATCTGCTTTGAAACATCTCAAGGTGCAGTCTTACAATAAGGAACAATAAGCTAAACTTACAATTTCTGTAAGCCCACCTCCTGTCATGTGTATTTTCTACTCCAACTCCAACAGTAGTTGCTCTCAGATCCTCATGTAGCAAGATGATTCAAGAAGCTAAACTAAAAGAAAATTAATCTCAATAATATATACCCAACATACGCACATAACCTAACTTTCACCATGAGATGAGACACAGCCAAGTATCAGCACGATAAGAAAGAGAATCCCACACGTGGTCAGAAGCAGAAAACTGCAAAAATAAAGCAGCATTAACATACTTAGGTAATCATATGAGAACTTTTCCCTTAATGAAAGTCAGGATTATGAATGAATTCCAGAAGCAAATGCCTGAGTGCATGCAGAGGCCTAACAAAAACTCTCTTTTCTGTACTGTATCAAAATTGAAAAGTGGTGAAAAACCAAACTATTCTAAGGACCTTTAACTAAACAGAGGGATACCAGATGCTCACCAACTAGGCAGCATGTAGCAGAAATCTGTTTGGGTAGAGGGAACAAACTCCTCATAATACCAGACAAAACCAAAGCTATGTTATGTACAGTAAGTGAGTCAGCTTCCAAGAAGATCCTATATCCATTGTTTTTACATGTCTGTAAAGAAGTAACAGCAGATTTATCTAGTGTCCAGCACTATCACTGAGGTAGCATAAGCTTTAGTGACTAGAAATCAACATAGAAGAAATTCAGAATTCAAATCTCACCTTCAACTGAATTACATGCTAGCTACTTGAACTGTCCTGTCTCTAGGATTTTGAAGGCACTACCCTTTGACAGTTGAACTAAATAAGCCTTTTTGCCTTTTCGCCTCTTAATGTAAAAATTCTTCTGGATCACACCAGCTCACTAATTTGCCTTTCCTTGCCTAAAATGGCAGTTTAGTCCCAGTACATACTTTCAGTCATCCGAAGACCCTACAGGAATCTTTGCTTCCTCACAACAGTGATGCGGGTCTACCAATTCCATGACACCTTACTTCCAAAATACGAATAGATGCACTTTTTCCACTGTCTGTAGGACTTCTTACACAATTTGGGGTGAAAAAACCCAGCCACTTGCATAGTTGATGAAAAAGCACTATAGACTAAATCTTATCTCATTCCCCTGTGCAGTTATCAAGAAGGTATACAATAAGAGAAAAAGAGCTCAAAGAAACCACACATAAACAAAAATAAGGACAGAGAATGAAGACTAATACCAAGGAGCTACTCCCCATCTCACCCAGCGACATCAGTGGTCAACTTACACTTGCTGAGTTTTACCCATGCCAGTATCAAAGCATCACGGAACCTCCAAAAGGCAAACAATTCCAGCAGGTAGTAGCAGGCAGCAGAACTTGCTAATAAAAGGCTGCATATCTGCTGATATAAATCTCTCACATGATGAACAAACAAATGAACAGAAAACAGAACCCCATGATGAGAATAAGAAAGAATACTCCTCGAAGAAAACTGTGCTCTGACTACTCAAGTACTCTCTGGATTAGCTGAAGTTATCAATGAATGTATTACATAAGTTCTTTAGAAAGCATTGTAATTTTCCCCCTTACTGGGAGCGCTACCTTTCATGTCCTCTCCTGCCTTATTTCAGTTTCTCTCTTGCAGTAACAATATCAGACTTTGACCCAAGGAAAGAAGAGGATAAACACTAGCTGGGCAGAAGCAACAATTCTGAAATTGGAACAAAAACTGCGCAGAAAAAAGCTTGCTCATAGGTAGTCCTGGTTCACCACTTCTTTTTGCACTAGTGGTAACTTGACTACTAAAAAGAAGAGAAATATCAGAAAAGGATGATGAAGAGTCCACTACAGTGTTCTAGAACTGTTACTTTACTTCAGAAAGGTCTCAAATAAAAATCTGACAATTCCTGACAGATTTAAGCTGCCATGCCTGCTTTGTATGCAAGAGCTTCTGTTTTAATCAGAATTTCAGTGAACAGACCTATGGAGGAAAGGACAAAAAAGAGAGACATATTAAGAAGTTTTCCACATTAGCTTTCTATTCTTGGTAAAACTGACAACATAAACAGGTTTCAAGTCTGGAAAAACATTAAGAAACCTTACCAAAAAATTAGTTACTTCAGCTATGGCATTCCCAGCCCAAGTTTTTGTTTATACACAACACATCTGAATCTTCTAAGCCTGAACAAAACAGTGAAAAAAACCACTTTCCCTAAGAACTGACTAGTACATTTCCTAGATGGAGCCCTACATTCCCACTGTACAGATTCAGAACTATGTAAAACTTCACACTGAAAATAGTATGGTCATTAAATACATCTGAGAATGTATGGTATTTTTCAAGGACTTTTTTTTCCAAATATGAATTAATAAAGTACAATCACAGAATCCTTTTCACAGTGACATTTTTCTGACCATGTTAAATTCTGTTTCCTGCCATCGGCAACAGCAGCACATGAGCTAATTTCAAGAATCCTGAACTATGCTGGAATTTTATTTCTCCCCTCTGACTCCAAAAGTAAGGCACCATTTTCACTTCATGCTAAAAACTCATGAGAAATTGTTTTGACTGTTTGTAACCTTACTCTCTTCCCTCTAAAAGTCAGATATACTACGTTAACAGCATTCCTTTTTTTTCTTTAAATTAAAATAATATTGGAACAACAGTCAAAACTACAAAATAAGCTGTTTTGGTTAACAACAGCTACTATTTTGAGTTCACTAAATATTTTAAAGAAGTTCTTCTCTGGCCTAGAATTTTCGCTTGTATTTGGTGTATTCTAGTTTCTAAGAAAGTGAGAAGTCATCCTATTGGATTTAATGTAACAATCTAGATATTGAGACCTTCAACAATCTTAACCTCCATCACTTTCATGCTCAAATACCATAAGAAAACACATAGAAGTATAGACATGGTTCCGCATAAGACAAATGAAACGGGAAACAGAAGTAAAATGAATTTAATATTTACTATTATATAAAAGTAGGCTAGAAAACACCAGTGTCATTATGGCACAGTCCTAACAATCCTTTCCTTCCACAACACACTAAAATCTAATTATTATTTCAATTTTAAAACATCCCAAAAAGTTAAACTATCATTTACACTAAGGAAAAAACATATGAGCTCTCAAGGCCTGCCCGCAGAGGAGACTGAATAGCTATTTGACTCTAGCAAACACTGTGAAACATCTCTTCCCAATATAACCACCCACAAAAGTGGTATGCTTGTATTTTTCTTGATCCCACAAATTACTCGTAAGAGACTGACACATTAAATTGCTTCCAGTTTCTTTACATTGCAAGAGATGTACAGAATCTAATAGAGGCCTCATTGGAAAACCTCTCAGAAAATAAACACTTGCTAATATTAATGCATTTTTTAAATGACTGAATGCTTATGAACTTGAAGTTCTTTCGAACAGCAGTTTGAATTGTGGTGCACTTAGGGAGGATTTACAGAACAAGTTTCACACTGCCCTCTTCCCCCCAGCTCGAGCTATTGTTTTGACAACACTGTTCTCATCTTGTTTATGTATAAAACCTCTATTACTTGAAGTCTTGTGCACAAACTTCTAGTTTAGACAAAGTACTCCTCAGAGTAACATAATCAGACACAACCTAGGCTTTGCATGATTCCAATAAATCCATCCCCAAGCCTAAGCAATCAGCAAAGAAAAGAGCAGCAAAGACATTATCACAGAGAAAAGTGAAACAAAACAACCTCTTGCTGTAATATGTCTCTGGGCAAAAGGATATAGACAAAGAAAACATGACAAGATAGTAAATGGATAAACACCCCATACTAGGAGGCCATTTGATACACGTATAGGCAGTAGTCCCACAATTACTGAGTAACACTCACTGAGTGTAAATCCCACCTGTAATTAGACATTGTTAATAACCTCCTTAGGGGCGTCACTTCAATTCCTACTGACAACACCCAAAGTGAGACATCCATGAGTCTTAACAGACTGTACTGTGCACTGGCATTCTATGGAGCTGCTTTACCTTCTAAGACAAGGGAGTGGACACTGCCTGGGGGAGTCAGTGGAATACCTCTGTTAGGTCTGGATTCAAGTTTGAAATACAGCTGAAATAAGAAAAGAACTTCATGTTTCTTTTGAATATGCACATTAAAAATAAGTAGCCTTTTCTTGAAAAGTCAGCTATAAACAATTTTTATCAAATGTCCCATGGAGATTCAAACTTAATATCAGACAGTAGAAACCAGTGCCTGCAACCAGTACCATATCTGAAGTGAGGTGTTGTGCACAATCTGGTATGTAGAGTACTTTTTGACCAGGATAAGATTTTCCTGTTGGGAACTACGATAAATAGTACAGGCACATATTTTATTACTATACCAGGCAAACAGAAAGCAGGAGCAGACAGGACACAAAAAAAACCTGAGTAACATCTGTGCTAGATTCATCTTTCATACCTTTAGAGAAGCTATCTGAAGTCACTGCTTTGAGTATAGGTCTACTTCAAACAGAAGCAAAAGGAACAATTTCTTTAGCTTTATACACTCAAGACAGAACTCTCAAAACAGCCTGCAGTACCACATAGTTTCAGTACAGTACTTCTGATCTGAAAAGTTTCAAAGCACATTACAGTTTCAGCAGTTTTTCAAGGTCACAAGGGCAATCACAAACACAAGGCCCCGCCCCCTCCAATTGCTAATCCACCACCCTCAAAATCCATTCTAGCCGTACTCCAGAGGATTCAACACATATATTTTCACAACCCTCATTCACTTCTCGCCCAGAATCATCGTCCAAAACTACTATATGTAGTACTATTCATACATCTGCAATATACAAAGGCAACTTCACATCTGTCTATATTTATTTAGAGGTGGTTTAATAAGCATGCTGGATACTCTCATGAATTTTATCTATACTGTGAAGAACAGATTTTTAGCATACCTTGAAAAGCTGCCATGAGGATATGTTACCTGAAACGTTGGGGGGATACACCTTTAACTCTTGTGGAAGACGTTTTAAATAGTGGTAACTATTAAGAAAATCCCCAAACAAACACAAGAAAACTCTCCACAATGAAACAAGAGACAGAATTAGTGGAAAATAAAAGAGCAACAAGCCACGATACAGTACATGGTGTGATCCCCCTCAGTTTTACTGAAACTGGCTGCAACTCAGAAGTTAACACAAGAGTAAATATTTCACAAATAATCCGGTCCTATGAGTTTTGTGGAAATAAACAGTCAGATGAAGGAGAGAGATCCAAACTAGTGCCCCTTGAGGACAAATGCAATAGAAGCTCAGGCTATGTTACCAACACCAACTTCCCATACAGGACAGCAGGACAGATACTGCCCCGCATACGTGAAAATACTTTCAGAGCTCACAATACAGTATACCTAGAAAAATCCAACCACAAGACACAAAGCCACAGGAAGCCAGGCCTCATAACCTGCTGCTCACACAGATAGTTTCATTCTTGATTAACTGAAGTAAAATCATGAAAAAACTACTTTCCAGAATTTATTGTAGTTTTAACACTAGCCATTTTCACACAAAATTTCAAACCTAGGGACAGTAATTTGGGAACAGACATTCAATTACCAGTCAACACAAACAAGCAATCCTTAGAGAGCAGCACGAAAATTTCTGCAGTCCTGACAATAGCACTTAGGAAGCAGCAGAAGGCAGAACCCACTACCCTGCATAGCTCAACACCCTCTGCACTGCTCTGAGGTCTGGAGACCTAGTCGGTATTTCTATACTGGCACTACAGTTTGTTTTAGGAGAATGCTTTTGGAGTAAATCTGTCACCTCACTTCTTGTACTGCGGTTCACATCCCATACAAGTTTCTGAACACATGATCTGGACATCTCCAGGATTAACCTAAACCAAAAATCTGGGAAAACACCTAATACCCATTAATGTTTGGAGCATACTCAGTCCAGAGAACCAGACTACAATAAAGTGTCATGAAGTACACACACTGTGGACACTGAGCCTGCCTATCTCACAGCTTCAATCTACAACCTTCTTCAACTGCACCATAGTGCTTGCTATGTAAATATAGTCGATGTGGCAGACACTGTCCATTCATTTATGAGAGCCTCAAGCAGCAGCAACTAAACCCACAGACTTAAGCTGCCAACAAGCACCTAAAAAGCCCTGAAAAGGTGGGCTGCACTGGGAATTTTAGCAGTCCTTTCCCTGGAATAATGATAGCAGTGTATCACCATTCATCCACTTTTGCTTCCATGCCTTTACATGTTAGGAGTTTCAAAAGCTAGTGGCATACTTCTAGAAAAGTTCTCTGAATAAAGTTAAAAAAAACCCAAAACCCAAGATCTACACACTTCATCCATCACCTACATCTACTGTTTTATAAAGCTTTAAATAACACTGAAAACACAACTCAATAATCCACATCAATGGCTTCACTGGAGGTGAGGATAGCAAAGGAAGAGCAGCACATGCTCAATAATGCTTTTTATTACTTGCACATGAGCTTAACCAACAAAGCTGCCAGAAAAGAGCTTTTTTTCTTTTTGAATAAGCTGACCAACATAATATTCATTGTTTCACTTGAATCAAAACATCGGTTCTTTACAAATAGTTCCATCATTGAGAAGTTCTCTCCAGTCACCGATTTTTTTCTGTACAAAATTTTATATATGTCATCAGTTTTGAACACGTAATACCTGGCTTCAGCAGACCCACAAGCTGGTGAGAACAGACCAAAGCAGTATTGCATGAATAAATTACAATAAGGTGTTACCTCCTCTGCTCAACAAGTCATCATCTTACTTTGTTACCTCCTTGATAAAAAACAATTAATTCATATGCTAACAATGCAGAGCCATGTTTGTTCTACATTCAGTAAAGGTCAACTTCCTACAGTGGGGTGCAGACACAAAAGTAGGATTACTGAAGACGACATTTTCTGTTAACAGACTAATCCCACGAAAACTGCAATGAACAAACGATGCTTTCCTTTGTGATTTAACTGGAAGTTTGTGGTTATTGACTTGTCATTATCATACACCCTGAAGAGCCATCTTAAGCTTCCCAGTAGCCTAGTCTGAAACATCCTTAAGCAAGGTTTTTCTGACCTGTTTCCTGTTAACTCTTGTGTAAATAGACTCAAACACCTAGTTGTATTATTTGTTTGAAAGAAAACTTAATGAGAAAGTTATTTCCCATCAAAGACAAAGAGAACCTATGCCATGGGATAGTAGTGACATCATAAAATGACACCCTTAAGTAATGTTAATGAGAAACTAATGGTGCATGGGAATGAAAGCTGTGGATGACATTTTTCCTAGCAGAACAATAACACCTGGGCCAGAGCAATTTCCTTCAAAATTATAAGAAGGGCTGTTTTCTGCTGAGATATAGAGTATTCCCTTCTCTTACTTTCTACATTAAAACATCTTTGTGCCTTCCTTCTTTCCCAACATAGTTTTCTAAGAGCCAGAACACTAATTTAGCCTACAGTCATTGGCAACCCTTATGTTTCAATGTGCCAATAATGTCTCAAGAAACTGAGATGCACTGAACTGCTCATCTCAAGAAACTGGAGATGAGCTACAGCAGCTCTGAATTTCTTAACATTTCTTGTGAAGACTTTCAGACCAGTTTTATTTTGGAGCAACACTCATTAACTCTTCATAATTTTATTTGACTTAAGCACGTAATACAAATATGAACCTGTACAAGACTGGCAAATTTTAAGCAGTTTGACCCAAGTTTCCCATCCAAGATATCTGCCCAAAGCGGAAAGACATCATCCATATAGCTAAGGAATTTGAAAAGTTGCCTGTTAAAGAAAAGGAGTTTTGATAATCTTTTTGGAAACTCAGCATCCTTATTCTTACCTCAGGGACGCATCTTTCAATTTCTCTTTTCTGGGCTTCCATAGTCAGATGTCATTCTATTTGGGTGGCTCTTTTTATTTTTTTCGTATTAATAAGCTGCAATGACTGGTCCAGATTTTGACAAAAAATTCCCTGAACATTATATGTATACCAGATATGTTGGAGACCAGGGCTAAACCAGACCCCTCTTGAAGTTTCATAAAACAGTCATCCTGCATTCACACTGCTAACACACAGTGAGAAGGAAGAAGTCACCACTCACATCATGTACAGCTATAAGCCAGATCTTGAAGACCATCAAGCATAAACTGAAGAACAGAATGAAAAAATGATAAATAGGGAAGGGGCCAAGATAGAAAATTTACTTCAACAGTTTTCTGAAGAAATTGCCATTGCTCTCCTTCCATTTGCCAATAAAACCAAAGTGAGATTGAACCACTTGGATTTCTAACAGGCCCAAGATCTGAAGGATGCTTCTTCATTTTCATAAAGGAGTGAAATGAAACACTAGTGTCAGCACTGAATTCAGAAAAATCACAAAACTTGTTGGACAAGATAGCAAGAACTGAAAAAACAAAGTCAAGCAAAATAGAGCATATTCGATTCAATGAAGGTCCTCAGTAGAAAGAACCAGTACTAGAGGAAAAAAACCCCAACTATGGGCACAAAGATAGGCATGGCCTATTACAGTCATCACTGTCCACAATCCACACATGGAGTCTACAGCTTGGATTCTTTCACCAAGGGTTTTCCATTCACTTGGAAGAGACTGGTAAAAAACAATGGTTAGCCAGTTATCTTCCAGTGCTAACTGGAAAAGAATAGCCATTTACTGCTTCCTAAGCTACAGCAGTAAGCCTATGTGGCAGATTTAAGCATTCTTACTGGACTGATGATCCAAGACACCACCAAAAGATCGATTTGCCTTTTTTTTTTTTTTTTTTGTGTTTTTTGAAAAATAAAAAGCAAACAGAACAACAGAAACCACACTGACAAGAAAACCCTATCCCTGGCCCCCAGAACACTATGGCAGCACTCACTGACATGTGCTGCTGCAATTTATTCCATTTGAAATGGACAGGACTCACTAAACACCGATCCATATACAGCCCCATCCCTTGCTGCAGTCTAAATAAACTTTGTCCAAACAGTCATACAAATACTTCACAAACACAGATTTTTACATCTTCTACTAAGAGTGGATTTTTAGTGCATTTCTCTTTTGGAATATGGAGGCAACAAATTCATGTAAGACATACTCACTACTCCTCATCAGCCTCTCTGAGAGCAGTGGTTCTTGATACTGAACACCTCAAACACACAGATTTCACAAGCTTTAATTTCAGCTGTGATAGGTTTACATTTCTTGAGACAGCGTCCCACGTTTACTAAGTCAGAAGCACACATTAGTGATCACCACTGGAAAAGTTCAAGGGAGCAATGATAAATGCACACCAGAGACAAGACGAGAACTGCCTTGTCCAGGATAACTATGAGGCTACTCTTTTCTTTCTCTAGTTCCCTACCTCACTAAGTGATAACCTCATGGCTACCACAATAAAATAAAAATGGTTTCTCTTCACCCTCTATGCAGCCCTCTCCATACTACATTAATTACATTTTCCTCATCCTGGTGTTATGTGCCTTAATTAAATCACTATTCTATGTAACAGACTCCTCTAAATATTGTTCTTGCAGAACAAGAGATAGAGGGGCTATATAGGCAAATAATATGCACTATCACAAACTTGGAGAATATGGGATACACACATGCAATTATTCCTTATTTCCACCTGAGCCAAGCAGCTTTCCATTCTAAATGGACTGTCTTCACAAATCTCCAACCCTCAAATGTTTATGCACTAACCCTCTCTCAAACACAAGCACATATCCAGTACACAAGACTCTATACCTTCTACAGACATGCACTCTGTTAAGTGTTAAGGTATAGATAATGCATGTAATAAATACATATAATAGACACGTTGGAGCCCCTGAACACACACATGCATGGGGGCTTGTCTACACCACATTAAGTTCTTTCAGTTAGCTGCTGACCTGTCAACATCATTATGAGTGCTAGTTTCAGCAAAAGTTTACCCTTAAAGTTAATGGACAATTTACCCAGTGAAACAAACAGAACAAAATAAACAAAAAAAAGCACACTTTACCAGAAACCCTTTGACTGTTCTGTAGCCTCCTTTAATTGGATAATGTCCATAAGAGTCACAAATTGCCTCACCTTTATTCATTTTTTAAAATTTTCACTAAATGTCACAACTATAAAATACTTCTCTCCATACTTTGAGCAGTAAAGAATACCCACAGCCTCCAACCTGCCCAGGACCCACCTGTGACTCTGGACGCAGTTCATTATCCCTCCCCCACACCGTTTCAGCTTTTCATAGCCTCAGACAAAACCGCCTGCCTCCTCTCTCTATACACAGACTAACTAACTCAGCAATACGAAAACTCCAGTTTCCCTTTTGCACAAATACCATTCCCCTGATACACACATGTATACATAGCCTAACATAATCTTCGCCCTGTATATGCATAATCCACACAAATTCATCCTTCCCCTCCTTTTCAAATGTAGCCAAATACCCACCAAGTCTCCTCACTTTCTTATAATCCATAACAGTTCCTGAAAATTTACCCACAAGAAGAGTGTATGGATGCCCTAACACACAGCAATTTAGACTGCCTGACACCTGTCACAAATATATATATGTACAGCTCCCCAGGATGCACACAGACTTTTCTCTGAACAGCACTACCATGACCTCAACATGTTTGCTACACATTTTCCCATGTGTATTCCATGGATCAAACAACAAATACCCAGCCTTTCCATTTCATCACAGGTGTGGTACTAACTCACAGCTTCTCTCAGGTTCCCAGGACACAGAGCACGCTGGTTGTTGCTCCGCACACCGGACACAAAGCTCAGAGCTGGTGACTGCCGGGCATCGCTCTCAGCCCCCAGTGCGAGCAGCAGATAAACCAATGCACAGCAGTAGGAACACGCATGCCTTGCTGTCCACATACCAGCTCATATTACACACGAAGGTCTCGCACATTAATTCTAACCACACCGGCCACCAAACAAAACAAGTTCAGAACCCTGTAGCAACCTGTTACCACTGTGCCCGTAAGCTGTACACAGGCTTACCTACCCCCCTAAAGCCTCCCTCCTCCACAGCCTTTAGGAGCCAGCCAACTTACCACCTTACCTCTCACAACACACACAAGCCTGTTTACCTATCACTCCTGAATTTATAGGCCTTCATGTACTACTACTCCCAAATACATGTGGTTTCACCCACCACTTGCACCCCTACGGTATAAACACATCCCTCAACCTTCTGCAGCATACAAAACAAGACAGGCAGCGATTTTTCCAGCTGCCTCCAGCCCACCAAAGACCCCCTCCTTTCGAGGGAGATATTACTGTAAATTATAGTAAAAGTATGGGTTCGCAGAGCCAGCAAGATCCAAACTGCGAGAAACAACTGCCTCCAACTCCTTTCCCCTCAAGGTTCCCAGGCACTGCCCATCTGCCCGTCACCCTATCTCGCCACAAGCACCCAGGCCTCCATGCACCTTCTCCCCCCGAGCCCGGGGCCGTGCCCTCCGCTCGCCCCCTCGCCCCCCCGCCCCCCGCGCCGCTCACACCGCCCCGGCCCGGCCCGGCCCGGCCCGACCCTTCCCCGGGCCCGGTGGGGGCCGCTCCCGGCCTTCCCCGCCGGGGCCCGGCTCTCCGGCTCCGCCACCGCGCGGGGCCTGGCCCGAGTCAGCGCGGCCCTCCCGGCTCCCCCGCCGGCACGGAGGCGCTGCCCGGGCCTGCCGCCGCCTGCTCGCTCCGGGGAGGATGGGGGGGCGCGCCCGCCGCAGGCCGCGCTCCCTGCCCCCCGCGGCCCGCCCCGCGCCTCTTCGCTCCCCGCCGCCCCCTCTACCTGCGGGCCCGGCGTCCCCCGGCGGCGCTGCGGGGCC
>JAWWEW010000112.1:25236684-25425270 GCA_035583185.1 Anabacerthia variegaticeps | reverse complement strand
ACTGAGGGGAGAGACCCACTGAGGGGAGAGACCCACTGAGGGGGCACATCCACTGAGGGGAGAGACCCACTGAGGGGAGAGACCCACTGAGGGGACACATCCACTAAGGGGACACATCCACTGAGGGGACACTCCCACACCGCGCCCAGAATGCGCAGCCACACAGCCAGCCCGCCGGGAAACCCCCGGAGATGTGCCCAGCCCCTGACCCAACACCGCCACCGCCTCAGCCACACCATGGCACTGGGTCCCACGTCCAGTCTTCACCCTTAAACACCTCCCTAAGCTCCACCGCCCCCCGGGCAGCCCGTTCCACGGCCCGACCAGCCCCCTGTGCAGACTCAGCGCAGCCCAGGGGTGCCCTGGCGCAGGTTCGGGCTGTGTCCCTGGCTGCCTGGAGAAGGGGCTGCCCTCCCGCTACACCCCCCTGGTTTGTCGCCTGCCCTTCAGCTTCTTCCTTGCCCCAAACCAAAGCTGTTCATCCAGGAAAGAACCGGAAAACTTGTCTGATCCCTCATAATCCCGTGCTATTCCCACGTCCCGCAGTCAGTGAGCTGCCCGGGTCACCTCCCTGGAAAGGGCCCCTCTCCCGCCCCTCTCTGCGGCTCTTTAAGGTGCTTCATGTGCCGCAGCTTTCCTGGAGAGCTGGAAGTGATGGCCTTGCCTTATGGGAATCCAAACTTCAATGTGCTGGCTTTCGAAAGGGCATACCAATTCCCATGCCATCATCTGCTGATGCCCTTGTCCCCTTCATTGAGGCAAAGGGTTTCCTCTCGACGCATGGGGGACCAGTGTGGATGAACACCAGTCATACACGTGATTTGAGATCACAGCACAAAACACAGTTTGTGTAGCATTTTTATTTATTCATCTGTCTTTCTGGAGTGCTTAAGAAGGAACTGGCCCTGAAAGAGATGGGAGCCTTCCCTCCTGGAGCTGGCATTCTCTCCTGGTCTTCCACATAGACACACAATGGCATTATTTTTGCAGGGTCTGTAGAATTATGTCCATGGTGCAGAAAATACTGCACAGCTTTTTACCTGTAAGGTCATCGGCACCACCACTCACATCAGAAAATCCTTGCACACATTGCTCTGGAGGCACATTCTCACTCAGGTAGCTGATGGAACCGCAGCTCTAAGAGCTGAAGCTTTGTGTTCTGGGCGTTCAAATGGATCTCCTCCACACCGAGAGGATTGGAAAGTTCACTCCGACGTGACGGTGCTGCTTCCCACAACTCCCTCTCAGTCGATAGAGTTGAATGAGAACGAAACCTAGATTGCCTCAGCACAGGCACTCGTGAGCCAGCTCAGAACCAGCCAGAATGCTGAGGCTGCGGTTACCCTGCTGTCATAGAAAACTTGCTCATAGACAAGCTAATTTGAGTGCCCAGGCCCAGCTGCCAGTCAACCTAGTTAACTTTGCGGCGTCCACATGATCTGGGACTCAAGATACTTTTATGTATCTAGCTAGGGATCTTTTTTTTTTTTGCTTGTCCTCAGGCTTATATCTCATAGTCATTTAAATATAATTCATGTATTATTAAAGCAATGAAAAAACTGGCTACAAATTGCTGTATCTTGGGGCTGATGGATATAAAATTTATTTAGCCTAGGTATTTGTTTTGGGCTTTTGAAACTGTTTTTATTTCAAGAGATTCACCAGGAACTTTTTGAGAGCCTATCACTCTTCAAAGTAATGGTATATCCTGCACAGATTTCAGCAGGTATGGAACTGGTCTGTAATTTTATCGGGTCCCTGTTTACACCCTGTACTTTGCTTCTTGGCCACCTGCCAGAGAGATACCCTGGGTAGCATTAGATAATTTTGCTCAGTATGAACATTGTATGCTCTGCTGCTACTGATCCTTTCATCTAATTTACTGTAGCAGCCACTCTTCCCAGAGTGACAGCTAAAACAAAACTGTATAGACGTACTGAAAGAAATCACAAGTTAGTCTTTCAGTTGTCATTCAAACCTTCTGACCGTGCCTTTCTCCTTGTTTCTAGGTTTTACACTTTTGTTCTGATCCCTTTCATTTCACCTTCAGCTCAAGCTGCATATATAATTTTATAACAAATTTAGAAACATTTATATTTTATATAACAAATTTAGAAAAAATAAAATACTTCCTTATCATATCACCTCACTACCAGTACAATATTTACAGAATTGATTTCCCAAATTAATAAATATTACCCTACATTATCTCTAAAGTAATAAATTATATCCCCTATTGCTTCTCAAACATGACCTGTTTAAATGTTAGCTATTAACTAAAAACCTGCACCGTGCACAGGAGTCCTTAACCCGGCATAAACAGCATATTCCTAATCGCTAGAAAATGTGCATATCTGGCTGGTTTCTGTGGGCTAAAACTAAATGCTGACATTGCTCAAGAGGTGTGTGTGGCAAGAGGCAAGCGGCACAGTGACAGACAGCAGGGGCGGTGGGTGAAGTAATAACTAGGTGAAATAATGGTTGCATGTGGCAATGTGGAGTTAATAGCTAATCTAGGGATTTTTTTGCCTTTTCATGGCTGGCCTCAGTTAGGCTTCATTTAAAATTACTAAGGCAAAATATTTGTGAGAATACATGTGTGTTGGATCAACAGTGATGTGTGCCCGCCTGAAAGGTTGGGCATTCTTCAACACACGCAATGTCCTTCTGATTGTTAGTGGTGATGAAAATAACTAGGAACTATAGAAATGTTAATAAATGGGAAATAGATGGTACAGCTTAAAAGTAATCAGCAAACAACTTTATTTGATACTGCACAAAAGAGGAATGAAGGTGAGTTCTTAACATACAGAGTTTTGAAAATTCCCATTTTTTAATGTTCTATTATTATTGGTGAGATTTGTCCTTTTAGGAGTAGCTGTTAATGAATCTCAATAATTAAATTTGTTTGATGTTCAAAATGAATGAGCTGTAAAACAGGCCTTGACAAAATATCAGTACCTTTGGGAAGCTACTTGATCTGACAGTGTTTTCATGTCATTTTCTCAACTTTTAGCTCAGTTTTTGAAAAAGTTAGCTTTTTGTCCAAAGCACGCATACATCTAGTGTTTTAACTGGCTGGCCTTCATATCGGTTTGACAAGTGGCAACTGATCTAGTTTCACAAGAAGGCATTCTCAGACACTGAGAATATTCATGGTACATGGATATTTTTTTATCTGTAAAGCAAACAAGCTCTTTCATTTTCAGCTGAGTAACTTCCCATGGAAATTAATTCACTGAACAACAGCAGTTAGTTCTTCACCACTTCCCTGCATACCCCTTCTAGATTACACCATCTGTGAAGAAAGGAAGGAAATCACCACAGATAATAAGGTCATCTTCACATTAAGAAATGAACAGAGAAAATTTTGAAAGATTCATATTTCTCCTTGGTTTCGCTCAGCAATAGGAAGATTAAATGCTAATACAGCAATGGGGATGTAGGATGGGTAGCAAAAAAAAAAAAAAAATAAAATAAAAGGATAAATACAGAAAAGGCAAAAAAGTAATGTTACTGTGTCAAAATGAAATAGCTGAAATGCAGATATACTATTTGCAACATTTGGGGAAAAAATGGGGGAATTTAATAAAACAGTTCAGGGCACTCTCCTTGTGATAGAAGAAAACTCAGTGTTCCTAACAAGAACATGTGGATTAGAGGGAATTTGTGCATTAGGAAATACAGAAGTAAAAATAAATATGTGTAATAACATTCTGTGTTAAGGAAGCAATGTTCTGCAAATAAAACATAAGTAATAAAACAACTCATCATTTAGTTCCGGTTTATTTTTGGAAAAGCTGGTTACAGACTGTACTGAAAAGAAAGTGCTCAGAGATCATTACAGACCCTGGCTGGAAGTTTTGGAGGCAGCTAGAAAACTCTGTATTATTGAAGAGATGGTACTGTGTGGTTACAAAGAAACAGTCAGTGAGATTTCAAATTCTTGGTTATTAGTATGGGGAATACATGCTACTTGTAGCTGGGACCAGACATTCTGCGCCGTGGAAGTCAATTAAATCCTCCTCCAAATTGTCCCTGAGCCTATAAAAATGAAAGCTTTTGGATGGTTCAGGAACAGGGCCTCAAAAGCCTGATGGTAAATAATAACCCTGGAGTAGGTGATCACAATTTGTGGCATGAAAAGTTCGGGGTGAAAGGAAATAGAACGTTCTCAACTTAAGAAAAGGAAATTGTGATAAATGAAGGAACCTAGCAATAAAATAAGCTGGTATAATGAAAAGAGAAATTTGAATGTGGAAGAAGCCTTAGGTATCTTAAAAGTAAAACATGGAATCCTGTATATCACAGACGGCAAAACAGTTTATAGGTAGAGGCTTCAAGGCGTAGTGGAAGGGAAGTGGCATCAAGAGATAAAAATTATAAGCAGTGAGCATAAAACAAAACAGAAGAAAGGCCTGGTTTGGGAAGGATCTCAAATGTGAGACTGAAGGAAGAATTCATCTGGAAAATCAGGTTGAATTATGGTATATGGTATCCGAAAAAACAGTAAGATGTTATCCAGCTGTGACATAATATTGTAAGAAGGAAGTGATGATGGTTTTGAGTGAGGAAGAAGTGGGGCTTAGAGATAGTCTACATCTTATTCTAAGACTAAATGCATATTTTTGCCTCAATTTTCAGTAAAGATGGTGATCTTGAACATGGGGTTAGAGGGCAGAATGGCTAATAGCTAAGAGGGAAAGAAAATTGCTAGTATTACATCTAAGATGAAAATAAAACACAGTCTACAGCCTCTGGGCAGAAAGAACAGATAATGCCCATTCCAGAAGTCAGAAAATCATGTCAAATGAAATCACTTGTCTGGCAGTAAGCTTTTTGAAGTAAGTATATCAGGAAATGAGAAAGTGTAATGTTTGTTTACAAAAGGTGGACCTTGCCAGATTAACCTAGTATCATTCTTTGATAATATCATTCAACTTCTAGATGACAGGAATTAGCACAGCAATATCATAGACTAATGGAGGTGATGGATTATCCATACAGGACAAAGTAAAATCTAATCATCAGTGGTGAGGTATCCGAGTAAAGGTTGTTCTCTTCCCACTATCACAAGCCCCCACACTCCCCCTTCCTCCTCCTCCCCCACCCAAGATAAGTTTTGGGCTTAAACCTGTTAGATATTTTCCTTAATGACACTGACAAGAAAGTGATGGACAATAAATTTGTAAGTGACCCAGTGCTCAGGAGTACCAACAGTAAGGAAAACTAGGAAACCATACACATTTAAACTGATGGAGAAGTAGAAAGGCAGTTAACTTCAAGAGTATAAAAGCAAGACATTTGGGGATTAGCATCAGAAATTTCCTCTAGCTGTTGGGAGCTCTTCCCTTCAAAAAAGATGACAAAGAAGGACAGAATATTCTCGTTTATCACAGCATGATATGAAATGCCATTCAGCTTCAGCAATAGAATGACAAATTGAATCTTAAGCGTGGCTGGGCAACAGGTTAAGTGCCTTCACACAGGCACTTAATTGGCAGTGTGGAAGCACTTATTTGGAGCTGCACACAGGCAGCCATGAGCTGGCTTTGAGATGTAACAGACTGGAGGGGTTGATGTACCATGATTATTTCTGTTGCCTGTATTTGAGCTTTGTTCATGTTGTTAAATTGGGTAGGGACAGACAGCCACAAGCTGTCAAGCCAGTTTATAATTAAGCCATGACTTAGCATGGCTTAATAAGTTACTACTCCACGGACAAGCTGTAATAACTGCCTGTGTGTCTCCTCCCAGCTCATCCAGCTGCTGAAGTGAAACGTGTTCGTTTAAGCTACTATCCACTGCCACAGCATCTGAGCTCATACAGAGTAACTCACCTTGGTAACCCCATAACCTACGAGCATGTGCTCACACTTTTCCTCTCTGCCACTGCAAAGCTCAGAATTCACTGCAGTATTGTACAAAGCACAGGAGGCACATCAGAAGCGCTAGTTTTGTTAACTTCTTGCTGAGATGTCTCCTCTTCAAGTCTAAAATCTTGCTAAACATTTTACATTTCTTGTATTAGAATACTTTTTATTCAGACTACTCTCATCCACCATCCGTAATGTTTCTTCATTATTACTGCCCTGGTTTGTTCTTCACTGACTATTGAGACTTTAGATTATCTTTTCTGCCTTTTGACTGATGTATTTTAAGAGAGCTTGAAACATTTTAAGAGAGTTCAAAAGCTTAAACATATTGACTGTAAAATACTTATTATGTTCTTACCATCTTTTAAGCTTATGTTATTGAGGAGGTCAATCAAGTTTGCCTAACAAGTTTGCTTTCACATTCCATAAAATAGATGACTTTTGGTAACAATATCCTCTCAATTTTCAAACATCTTTCAAATGCTGTTGAGACATAATGTTATATAGCGGAGACCATTCTATTGAAAATTTAAAAGTAAGCATGAGCGTAAAACAAAAGAACATCTGAAGAGATTATCACTGAAATATACAGCTATTGACTGAGATCTATTACTGTCAATGCAATTCCATTGCTATCTTTTGCTGCCCATTTACACTTCTTTCCTAAGCCTGTCTATAATAGTAATCTAATGACAAGTTAACTGCTTCCTACTAAATCTTTGTGATATTTTCATAATTCACTTAGAATTATCATTACTGTTAGTTCACTATTTTACCCATCCTTACTGTAACTATGAGAAGTAATTATCTGGGATAGTGGCAAAGGTTGTTTCATGAAATCAGTGACACTTTAAAAAATACCTTCCCATATAAAATCAGTGGCACTTTAAAAATACCTTCCCACGTTTCCATTCACCATCATCTCTCTTTCTCCCTATTGCTGAGGAAGAGCAACAGCTTGGAAACCCAATTGAGAGTGGGGGTTTGTAGCACACAGTGTTCTCATCTACCCATGGATAAGTGAAGTTACCTAGAATGGGGCAAGAATTCAGGCAGAAGCAATCTGATCTGTGTGAGTGGTCTGCATTATTTAAGGATGTTTCTGGTGAGGGCACTCTGTTAAGATCAGAGGAGCTGTTAAACTGGAATAGATGTGACTCATCATTCTTCTGAGGGGAAAAACATCAGCAACCAAACTGTGCACAGTGTGAAGGGTTGCCCTAATACACATTTTAAACACTAACAATGAGCAAAGCAGGTCTTGAGAAGACTTTTTTTTCAAGACTGAGGGGGGGAAATGTCTTCTGATGGAAACTTCATGCATATCCAGTAGGTCACTGAACCTTTTTCTAAAGAGCTGAACTGCAGCAGAGACTGCTGAGTAATTTATACATGCATGCAAACTGATGACTACCAGTTTATGTAGAAAGGTAGGAAGAAATCAGTCAAAGTAAGAAAAGTAAGCTCACAGCAAGGGAAGGGCCTCTGTTTCTCTAATATCTCGTAACATCCAAGCAGTACTGTCTGGTATCCATCCCAGCAGTGCACAACCCCAGAAGAAGTGGCCCAGGCCAGAGCTGCAGACGTGACTGGTTGGGAACTTGCTAATGGAAACACTCAGTGGTGACTCAGTTAAAGAGAGTCACCAGTAGGCAACCCCTCCGGTAAGATCAATATGCTGCACACCAGCTTGCTGGGAGGTAAAGATAATAAGCATTATTGGCAGGAGGGATAACACTGATACCAAATAGAGCCCTCACAAAAAACCAAAAACAAACCAATTATTCCTTTCCTGCATTTTTGTAGGGTGATTTGACAGGTGCTATCCCTGACCATCAAAGTTGTCCATGCCAGACACTTTGCCACATTACAGCCATTTCAGTTTTGAGCGCTGAGCAAAGAGCTCAGCCTTCTGCATGCGAAACCCAGATACGTCCCCTGCCTTGTCTTGCAGCATCCACAGTTCAAAAAGTAACAGTTTTATTATTAAAACATATCAGCATGTAAAAGAAAAGTAAAGCAGAATGTAGGCCATATTCTATGTTGGTTTTTATTAACAATTTTTTCAATTAACCGTGGGTTTTTTCCCAACTATATACTAACAGACAAAACAACAGTTTTAAGTTTCTGCAAGTATTGTTAAATCCTTTGTCTAGTTACGAAATCCCTCCCAAAAAAGAAATTGTCTGTATTTCTTCCTAGCATATCTACATGAAGACTGTTCATGACAAGGGTATTAATTTATATAAGCTGTTCCTCTAGAAATTATATTACTGTCTGGACAGGAAAATACCCTCAACAATCAGATACATTCTCACCATGGTGACCTACGAAAGAACTGTCACAACAGAAGCTGCTGTTGCCACTACAATTTCCAGAGCTCCTGCTGTTCGTGTTGCTGCTGAGAAAATCCACTGCCCTTTGCTGCACTGAAAGCTCAGTAAGATCAGATTGCAGCTTAAAGATAATGCTCACATTTTACTGTACATCAGTATCAAAGAGAAAATGACATGATCAAAATATGCCAACCATAATAATAGTGACAACATTAAGTATGCTGTGTACTTCCTTTGAGGTACCGAGCTCTCTGACTCCCTCCTGTAACAGCGAAGGAAAACTAGTACCATGATCACAGCCTTTGGGTTCAAGCCAGAGTGCCACTATTCTTGGTAGGAATACAAGCCAGGTAAGGAGCAGAGGACTGATTCCCCTCAAAGGAAAATTAAAATCTTGTGGTGTTTTTGAAAAACAAATATAAATTAGTAGTTACAGTTATTAGAGAGATAATATAAAATAAGAATAGTCATGTGTCTCTCTGCACAGTGAATGTTATGAACACTGTTCCCACACTTCACCAATAAATAAGTTAAAATAAGCACATTTGAAAGATTCTTTTTGCCAACAGGGGAACTACTAAGTCAGTAAAATGTGCAAAGCATACCTTCTTAACAGGCTACCTCTTATCCAACTAAATAAGTGTATTTCAAATTATTAGAAAATATTCTCTAATTTTGAAGATAATCTAAAGCTTGTGACAGGGTGACATTGGATTTTAAACATGCTCCACTTTGCAGAAATAAGCGGTTTCATGAATTTTACACTGTGCAGTACAAAAATGAAACAAAACCAACAAAGTCTTGATGATAGGACTTGACATTTTAAGAGCAGTATTTCTGAAAGTGAAAGGGCCCCCAGAAGACCCCTGATTAGCCTGCTCATGATCAAGAAACTCTGGAATAAATAACTCTGAAACTGCTGGCATATCTATAATTAATTATGGCTAAGGGAATTAGAGTTGGAAGTTACTATGATAGTTGTAAAGCCTCTGATAGGATAAAGTGAGGAAGTAAGATTATTCGAGAAAATGCTCCAAATCCTAAACCGATCGCCATTATTAGTGGCATCTCACGTCTGAACCCTATGAATAAAGTAATCCATTATTCACAAGCTGCAAAGTTAGGGTCTGATTTACAATTGATAGTTTTATTATGCAAATATGTATTGTATATGTAATTTATGAGATCTTAAAAAGACATGAAAAAAAGATTCATAAAGGAAGTTACACTGATTGGGATACGGAGACCCAGGTCAAGTTATAATTCAACTGACTTTTTAAGTAGGAAAGTAAACCAAAGTTTGGAAATCAGTGTGTCAAAGGATCACTGTGTATCAGAGATGATTCCATTTGAGACAAGTGTAAACGGATTTCATTTCCATTCATCTAAACAGCTCTGGTTGGTCAGAACTACCATACAATACATTAGAATTGTCTTTAAATTGAAGGAAGCAAGGGAAGGAAGATGGTCCGAAGAAATGTTCTGAGGTTTACTCTCCTCTGTAGTAGGGAAGTCCCTCATACTTCGGGTGAAGGCAGGCAAAAACCCAAACAAGAAGTACATTCTGAAGTGCTGTTGCACTGGCTTCTTGACTCCCAGAAAACGGTATTTACTGAAATTGGATTTTCTTGTTTCTATGGTTTTTGTCTGTGTGTTTGTTTCCATTTTGTAATCAGAAACTTCACTCTTGCTTTACTAGTATAATCTCTTTTTTTTTGCCTTATTTAACTTTGCCTTGTAATAACAGTGATTTTGAGTAACAGTGGGATGCACAAGGCATGTTATTTCTGAAGAAGCATCATGTCCAAATAAATAAGTTGACACACTTACCTTTAGGATACCCACAAACTGGGAGGAATTTGAAAAACCAAGATGTTTCCTAACAAATAGCAAGAGTCCACCTTACATTATGGGAAAAGTCTTTCCAATGGGGCATTTATTGAACACGTGAGATTGCACAATTGCAGGTGCTCACCTGAGATTAAATCTTTTGGAGGTTACACAGTGCTCCAGCTCTACCATGGATGCAACAAATTGCAAGGAAGGAGGAGCGAGGCAGAAGAACAGGTGGAACTCCAAGACAGTCAAGTGAGAGTGCCACAGGGTGTACGACTGCCAGGATAAGCCAAGTGAGTATCTTACATCTATAAACAGATTCAAGAAATGCAAATACTACATTCCATTTCAAAAGGCTGTAAGAACAGGAATGTTCTGAAAGCTGGAAAAGAAAGAATAACAACATAAAACTGGAGAGCACTACTGTGCAAAGCTCTTAAATGGTGATAAGCTCAGCTTTTCCATAAAGTATTTGAAATAAAAATAATTAAGAAAGGCTCCACAGCTGAACTGCAATAAGCACAGAAGTAAGTATCCAGTGGAAACACCCAAACACACTGCTGGCACTGCCATATCACTGTATGGTACTTAAAACTGGATGCCAGCAGTATATAAGCTACAAAGATGCAGGAAACTTCAGTGAGAGTTCATTCAGCTAGAGAAGGACCTTTGGATATAGGCTTTGCAATCGCATATGTTTATCTGATATAGGCCAGTATGACCTTATACACCATAAACTGCCTATTTGTATTGCTAGATGGAGCCTGGGAATTTTCACTTCTTGAAAAAAATGTTGCTTT
The DNA here is from genome assembly GCA_035583185.1 of Anabacerthia variegaticeps. Lineage (NCBI taxonomy): Eukaryota > Metazoa > Chordata > Aves > Passeriformes > Furnariidae > Anabacerthia > Anabacerthia variegaticeps. The sequence goes on along the minus strand of JAWWEW010000112.1, from coordinate 25,414,422 downwards.
TTTCAATTACTAGCACATCACTTTTACATTGTCATTATATTTTTTGCAAATCAGGAGTAAAAGAAAGGAAGACAGAGTATTTGCATAGGCATCAAACAGAGCTGGGGCATTCAGTCTCCAGTGGCTATGACCTCTAGATTTATTTATTCAGTCTGTGGCCCTCTGGAATAGGCTGTAGGCAAGATGACTTGCTCTGGTAGTGGCAGTAGCCTATTTCTTACCACCACTTTTTCCAGAGGCCCTTTCCCTGCCCAGAAATAAAACATAGGAAGGACCACAGTCCCTTGAGAAAGAGGGCTTTTAGAAAGGAGTTACTGTCAGAACAATTAATCCAGTAATCACTCTTTTCTCTTTTCTCTTCCCAGGTCTGTAGTATTGCTTGGAAAGAAGATCAGCAGTGATTTTCTGTCTGAATTTCTTCGCAATACTGATCTACTCTCAGCTGCTATATTACTTGAGTACTCATCCCCTCAGCATGGGAAACTTGCTGCAAGCAACCTGTTGTATATAATCAGTAATTATGGCACTTCCAGGAAATTGCCATGTCCTGCAGCAAAGGATGGAGTGCACTATATGGTCCTCCCCTGTCTTTAGAGAAAGGTGTAGCACGTCAAAAGTAAGCACCTCACTACAGAGAATCCATCTCACGGGAGTTCAGCACAGCAGAGTCCTTTGCATGTGCTTGTTTGATAGAAGTCATGGACGGTCTCAGACCAAATGTGTCTAGCAGTGCAATGGCAAGAGGAGGAACGTTAACTGGCAGAACAAATGGGGACTGAGGTAGAAACACCTATTCAAACTTCTACTCAATCCTTGTCACACAGCTGTGTGGTTCTCCATGGATCATGCTCTATTACATACAGAATCTTAATGATCAGTGAGGGTTGAAGTTATATTCTATTTTCAACCACATTTAACTCAATCAACAAACCCAACAACTTCTGAATTCTAGTGATAGAATTACAAGAAAGCTCTGGGTGAACAATGATGTGGGCAGAAAGATGTGACTAAAGACTTACAGTCTGGGATTTTTGTTTTCCAAAAGCAAAACAAAGGACTGTATACTGAAAGTACAAGGAAGTCAGGGAAGCAGAAACCACAGGGGATGAAGTGTCCACTCATCCAGCACTTTCAGATTTAGAGGACAGCGTAATTTAGTGAATCCCAGAGATCAGAAGGCAGAACCATAGACAAATTCTTGCAGATTAGGAATCATGCCTGACTGACTGCGGGAGCAAGAGAAGCAAAACACACACCCTCAAAACACTGACAAAGCTGACATACTTTTGAGAAATGACATAAAATCCCGGAGAAAGAGGGAAGGCTACATGGCTTGGGAGAATCAACTGTTCTTTCAGAATATTGGAAAGGTGGAGAAAAGTCTAGAGACCTCGAACAATTTACTGAAGCATTTGATCATTTTTATTTTGAGGGAAGATACGCGCATCTCATTTTCCATTGCTTGCACATTCATTAGTCATTTGTCAGAAGAGTTTAAAAAGCAAATCATGCAGAAGCAGTCCAAACAAAATATTTTTTTCTCTCCCTTAGTCTGTGTGGTGGGTAAAGAATCCTGGAGTGAGGATGAGACTATCATAAATCCCGATTTAACAAATATATGAGTCTGTATCAAAGAGTACAAAACTGAAGAGTAGCTTTTATTCAGTTCCAAGAGAGAATCTCCCTTGTTATTCATCTCTTCAGTCACTACAGCTTGTACTGTAGCAACAGAAATTACTTTTCAGGCTGCTACGTCATATCAGATTTTGACTAGAACCTGGAGAGAGACAAATAATTGGACTGATCATGTTCTCATTGACGTCTGCCCTATAATTCCTGTTTACTTCAGAAAATGCAGCATCACTCAAGTTATTTGTAGTATCATTTAAAGAATTGCTTTACACCTAAGTTTTTACCATTTAATTCCATTGACTCCAGTGGGGTAATATATGATTTTCAGTCTTAAAAAAGCCCCCCAAAACAAAACCAAACCAGGTCAATTTGTCTTTTTATTAATTATTCATTGCCTAAGCCTAGGGATTCATCATAGTTGAGGCCCACAAGCACTGCTGCTAAAGCCATAGCAGAGAGGCAGTGGTTATGTATTAGGCCTTTAGGTCCGTGGCATTAGTAGATTATCACTGCTTCTATATACCTGCAGTGTTTTCAGACAGACCTTCATGTTTGGAAAGTACAGCTGCCCTTATCCACATTATTTTCAAAATTGATTTCAAAGGATTCTGCAAAAGATAATCTGAACACACATTCAGTAAAACATAAGAACAAATTAAAGCAACCATTGAAGAAGAGTATCTGTCTCTGTAGTTAAAGCCTACTAAATTAAATTTTAAAGAATTCGCTCAGACTGGAAATCATATCACTGTGTGTGGGCATAGAAGGCTCAGTAAATTCTGGCTCGGTGGGTGAGTCAGCATGAGTCATCAGCAGACATACCATCCTATGGTTATATGAATCCGCAAGGTACATTTAGAAACATGTCACAGGCACAAAATAATGCTGTCCTCCTGCTTTTTGTTTAGATAAGATTAATGACAGCCGCAATTTTCCTAAAATATTGCAGTTCTCAGCTCAACATGTGAGATCAAAAAAAAAAAATCCCTTTATTTTGGCATTTTCATCAAGCAAAGCTAACACAAATATGAAAAGCTCTTAGGAAAGCCTCAGGTTGTAAATAAAACAATGTATGTAGTTGCATTACACTGAGCAACATCTGCTTATCAGGTGGATTTCTGATTACTTGATTGAAACATGAGAAGTTTCTTTTTTTCTCTTCTGATGTTAATTGTTTCCATCACTCAAAATTTCAAGTGGGTAATAAGATGCTATGACAAATGAAGTTATGTAGCTGACATCACCAACTGTGTAATGAGCAAAATAGTGTCAGTTTTATTCTGAAGTTCTTAATTGAGGCATCTTACTGAAAGACTCTTAATGCAAAGTAGATGAGCATTTGTAAGGCTGAAACTATTCCTATTTTCTTCTCTTCCACTTTTCTTAATTTCCATGGAAAAGTTAAATTCTATACTCTATATTTAATTTTTCTCTGAAAGAGATTTCATTTTCTTCCAGCCTGTGATTCCATATAGGATATATAATTACTCAACATACCACAGTTTGTACAACAAAGCAGGAAAAGCATGTTGCACTCCTTCTCATATTAATTTTTGGAGCGCTAATATTTACTTTTTCTTCAGTTTTGCTACAGATTAGGGAGATTTCACAAGTAGTACATCTGCTCTTACAATGTAGTGTACAGACCAGGATTGCTCATGGGCATACACTTACACAGCTATTTGGCTGACTGACCACCTCACAGCCCAGTCTGGAAACCAAATCCACTGCCACGATTAGTCATCCACTTGGATCCCACTTATTACAGTGATGCCACACAGACGCAGCCAGATTCACATCAGCTAATCTAGTTACAAAACAGAGGCCCTGGTTCTATCAGATATGTTAAAATCTGTGTAAAGAGAAATGGCTTAACCTCTTAGCTGCAGACCCTTGTTTCCCGCTCTCCCAATAGTTTGTCAAATGCATTCTGGATTTGTTCTTTCATTATTCTTAAAGGAAGGATGTTTCTTGGATTTACTCCTGTTATGTTTTTGTTTACTAATGAACTCTTTTCCTGGGTTACAGTTGTTTCTCTATCATGTACCCAGTATTTCAGGGAGTTAATACTGTTTTTCATTTGCTATTGCTATGTGCTAGCAGGCTTAGTAAAAACTTGTTTTGTCTTTTACATTCTGTGAATTACATATTAACTCTGTAGCATTCATATTAACGGTGTAAAGGAGGGCACCCTTGGCACCACTGCTGCCTCTGCCTATTTTGTAAGGCTTTAACCATAGCTGGAGCTTGTCTCCTGGCTTGGGCCCTGTTGAGTGGAGGAATGAAGTAGTGTCATTAGGATAGGTAACCTGAGGCACACCTTGCAGAAGAACATAAGCCCCTTGGAGGCTGTGCAAGAAGCTCTGAGGGCAAAGTGTTTTGTGAGTGTCAGAGGCACCTTAATGCTGGACTTGGGCTTCCAGGCTGTAAGTACAGCCACAAGGACAAACTCAAAGCCATGTTTAACAAACATCAGTGCTGTTTACTCACTGGGCAAGCACGGTTGCCAACTCCCCCCACACAGCCCAAAGATTTCAGCAAGTAACCCAAGTTGTAAATAAGAACAGTTAGCAACATATCTCTTAATAATGGCTTGTAAAAAAAGCACACAAAGAAAATAAGAAATGCTTTTTTTCAACCATGGTCACTCAATAACACCATTCGGTAATAGCTTTACTACAATTATTTTCTCAAAATCAAAACTTTTGGGATGTTGCTGCTTTTTGACTGCAAACAGTGGAGAGTGGAAAACATCTTCTGCAGAAAAACTCATTATTGTAGGTAGATATATATGCAATATACACTCAAGTACACACTCATGATTTTGGAATGTATTCTCAACATGTAGTCTTTCCACAGAAAGTCAATATTCAATATGCTTTGTATATTTTAAGCTGTATGTTATACAGAAATGTAAAGCTGTGTCTATTTTAGTAAACTCATCAAATGTTGCTGGAAGCAACACTCAGTCTTCTGATTGACTGCTCTTTCTTCACTTGTCCTTATGGTTAAATTGGGTTGATGAACAGTAGTTTAAATTATTAAAAATGAGGCAAATTCCCCACTACCTTATGCTTTCTATAAAGCTATTGAAAGTAACATTTTTGGGGAGTTTATTTCCAAACTTGCTACGAGTAGGAGAAAACCACTCTGGTGACCATACAACAGGTTCAGAACAAAGGATTTTTCAAAGATGGTTTAATACTTGGCTGCAGCAGATGATATCACAATAATTCTTGCACAATAATTCTTGAGTTACCTTTGGGGAAGGATCTCTCTGCCAGCACAGGCCATCAGAACCTGGAGAAGGTGCATGGAATTTCCTTTTCTTTTACCACAGGCTCTCCCAGAAGAAACCTCAAAACTGAGCTTCACAGACTCATACCTGAAAACTTCCCCTCACACCTACAGAGACAGAGAGCTTGTGAGTGAGTAATCCAGCAAGCATGCCTGCAAGAGGGAAAACCACAGGTGTATTTACCTCCTTTCTGCCTTTAAATGCTTTCTGATGCATTTAAGAGCAAATTCCTGGGCCACATGGAAGGGCCACTGTCCCTGCTCAGCATGCCACCTACCTGGGGAGTGGAAGCTCCCAAGTGCTCTGTCAGTCTCTGCTCACTCCCATTCAGGCAGCCTGGCAGTGTGGGATAGGCTCACGTTCAGGTCTTTGGTATATTTTGGGGTAAGAGCTGCTTCCCACTTCAGCTACACAGCCGTCTGAAAAAGCATTTTGGTACCTCAGTCCCTTTGAGACCTCAGGTCTCTGAATGGGGAAATTCCAGCTGCTGTGACTGACTGAGAAACAGAGTAACATTGGAAATGTTCAGGAGGACTTACTCCAAGAGTTTGGGATGTTTTTCTTAAAATTCTGTATAGCCTTTATAGTGTTTTGCTGACTAAGTAACTGCTGAATGCACTCATGATATCACTCTCTGTCTAAACAGACAGTGGATGAGTTAATCTAAGGAAATAGATGGTTATTCCATACCCTTGTAGTCTGTGTCCATGCTGGAAAGGGACTAGTAAAGGCTTTTTCTATTTTAGTAACAGGTGGATTTGCTACAATGAAATTGCTGAGTAATCTTTGTCATTTTCCAGTATATGCTGCTTCTTTTAATGTAATTTAGGGCATCTCTTTCCATGGCTATAGCATTTAGGTAATCATTAGCTAAGAGTTGCTGATACTATCAAGCATTGAGCTGTGCCACATAGACCTACTGCTACATTTTCCAGCTTTGATAAACTGGATGTCAAGATCACCCACAAGTACTGACATTTCAAATGAAAAAGAAAGAAAGCAAAGAGAATGAATAGAAAAAGGAAAGGAAGGAATGCAGAAAGCAAACTCCAGAGAAAATGATCGCAATAAAGTTATTCATTAATTGATTCGTTATATATAATAACAAACACAGAAATACATTGAAGTATTTTTCATCACTCACTAATTATCTTGCTTTATTGAAAAAAGTCAAATAAAATGTCTAAAATAAAACTGAAGCACAACAGAATCAACCTCAGCTTGTTCATTGACAGTGATCCACATACTCAACAATGTTCAATACTGCTTCAAGGGTTTTGCACAAATATAATGAGAATTTTACTATTTTACAGGTGTGTATGTAATTTGTTGACTATATGCATATACATATATTTATGTAATTCTGAGAAAAAATAAATATCATAGATTTGACTTAAAACCAGTCAGTGCTACTTGAGTTAATTTCTATGCATAAATTCCCCCCTTAAACCTAGAAAAGTAGCCTCTGCTTAGCTCAGGCCACTGCAGTTACAGGCAGAAAGAGTGCAAGGCTGGAGTTGTCAGGGCAGCGGGGATTCAGACATGAAAGACAGAAAGGCTAGAGACGTGTGGGTGATGATGAGGTCCACAGACCAGAGCTGTAAACCAAAAATAGCTAAATAAATGCCAGTTGTTTCATTTTCTTTTTCTGCACACCAATATATAGACTGACTGTGGGCAGTGCTAGTAGCTGAAAAAAACCCTGGGCAAGTGGCTGAGCTAGCTTTTATTTGGTGGGAAAGTGGGAGGCAGCGAGGAGGCAGCAGCAGAAATTGCAGATTTTACATGCTTTGGAAAAAATCACATCAAACGTGCATGTAAAAGCTGCCATGTGTCACAGCACATAATGCTGAGCTAACACTGTTCTGCTCTCTGAACTGACTGATGAGCCCATTGGACATCTAGCAATGCCACTCATGGAATCTGGTAAGCAATTGTGGAGCAGAAAAAAAAAAAAATCCAGCAGAGGCAGGGCAAGAGGGAATACTGGCTACTCAGCATGGTCAGGAAAAGGCTAGCTCTGGCTCAGTCAAAGCCACATCTCTCTTCTTTTCCCAGGGAGAGTCTGACAGGGAATTGCTCTGTGGTGTAAGCACCATCCTTCCTTAGATGTTACTAATTGTGCAAACCAGCTAATGAAAGGCTGGCGTGTGCTGCAGTTTCTGCTTGGAAAATGCAAGGGCACAGAAAAAGTGGAGTAAGAAGATGTCTGTGCTGCTTGTGGGCAATGGTCAAATTGGGACGATGAGGTGAGTAGGACGGCAGAACTGCTACACCACCCCAATGATCCCTCAAAGTGTGCCGATACAAAGGCTCTCCCGCTGACAGCTGCTCTGTTTGGAGGCCAGGACAGGGTGGGCAGCCGTGGAGCGGACCTGGGGATAAGGACTCTTAAGGAAGTGATGCCAAGAAGACAGCGCAGTGGAAACCAACGCATGTAAAACTGCTTAATTATACAGTGCTTAATTATATATATCTAAATGTAGAGAACAATGAGTAGGAGTAGCCCATATAAGTTGGTTGCCTGCAAAGTAAAAAATTCCCTAGGTACGGCAGTTGGGTAAGAGAATTTCATCTTACATGTTTGTTTCTTCTTTTTCTTTTTTTGGAAACCTGAAAAGCTTCTCTTGTGAATTTGCATAGCTGTCAACTTGCTGAGGGTAACGCTACTAACTGTGTTGCTGAAAGAAGTCCTCCCAAAAGACTAAAACCTGTGGGCTTTATTTCTTTTCACATTACTGATTCATCACTTGCTCTCCTCCCTCAAGACTTACAGTACGTCACGACCTGACTGGAGGAGCTGCCTGTCATACTCCCAGTTAATCAATGACCCACTTTATTATTGCAGTTAAAGCATGGGCTCAAAGAGAGGCTTTTTGCATCGAGTGAGGATCTGATCAATAACTGACATGAAGGACATGGCAGGGAACAGGACTGTGGAAGAGGGAATAGTTTTTACTAAATGTCATTTCATGGCACCTCCCCTTGGTAGTCCTGTCTATTTTGGGTACAACAGGATGTCATCATTCCAGTTACTCTTTCAAAGACAGATGTGCAGATTCTGGAAATATGCTGATCACTGAACTGGAAGCCTTTCATACAAATATTAGCACGGCAGAAGGAAACAACAAGTTTTATTTTCATTCCATGACATTTAATTGTATGCATCTTCTTTGACGTGTTGGCAGGGACAATCCAACTCAGCTGGCCTCAGAAACTGTAGTGGAACAGTGTGTCAAAAAAAATATATTTTCTACTGGGCAACTCTGTTATAAAACTTGTTTTGTAAAGCTGCTACCATTTTTGGGGACAGACCTGTTAATTTGTGTCTTCTGTATCACAAACACTTAATTTCATTACAAAAATATCCACTTGTTACTTTTTTAAGCACCTCTGCAAATCTGCCAACAGTGGGAGGGAAATTAATTGGGTTCTCCTTTGTCTCATGTATCACCAAGAGGATTACTATTATGTTTCTATTACTTATACTATATATAACTTTTATATATATGCACACACAGTTATACTTCTGAAACCTCATTTAGCCAGTGGACTCAGTGGATTTATATTGGTCTCACCAAAGACCAAAACCACCCCTGCACAGGAACAGCTGAAAAATGATTTGACAGAGCCTGTGTTGTCACTGCCAGGACAAGAGTTGAAAAGGTCTTGAGTTTCAAATCCAGGCTGAGTTCACATGTTTCATAACTGAATAACATCTTAGGTCTCAATTTATCTCCCCTGGATGTAGGCAAGTGTTTGAGCTGATCAGAAGGGTAAGTAGTAACACTCAAGTCTGCATAGGGTAAGTCACGAGGGATGGACTGAGTCAGTGAACTTAAAAAGAGGCCCTTCCTAAAGTCTTTCTCCTTATATCATCTGTCTTTCTCCTATTACCAATATTTAGGCAGCGTAACATGCAGTCCTATCACAGGTGACAGAAAAATACAGGGAATACTTCTAAAACAGAGCTGTAGTAAGAGTAACGTCACGACTGCTTTCTTGGCTCTTTGGATTCATTATATGGAGAGAAGAATTGCTGTCATGGCATCAAAAGCTTTGTATATTAAGACAAATACTTTAGGCTAAGATCCTAAACTAGCATCTCAGTTTCAAATTCTTGCCTATGATGTGGCATTTTGCAAAGTAATATTTCACAAAAAAAGTATTGATATATAAGCAAACTGTGGTTTTAAAAAGCCACATTAAGCTAAGTGATAACAGGAGTACAGTGTTGGAGTGGCTAAAATGGGTTGCTAGGACATTACAAGGATGACTGAGATTGTTCCAAAGACTGTCTCCTCTCAAAACTGTAAACATGCAGTTGGGCTGAAGAGTCAAAAGCAGATAAATTAGATGTTAGCTACACGGCTCTTTGCGGTGACAGAAGTTGGTATATATCGTAGCTACTATAGCTCAAAGGGCTCCAAAGATCAGACAGGCCAAGAATGCTGATTACAATTAAACTTAGGAGAAGATTATGCAGAAAGAAAGACTATTTATTTAATTGCACACTCAATAATTAGATATGGAAATTAGTAGCCATGGGTCATATAATACCATCATTTTGAGAATAACCTCATTGTAAGAGCTGATCTGAACTGAAAAACACAAGGAACTGCTGAACAGAACACAACACATTTAACAAATTATATCGAAATGACCACATTCCAGGGAAATGAAAATCTGCTCCCAAACTCTCTTGGTTCAGACTCTCATATGATAAACCTCCCTGAAGCATTTTGGGTTTTTTTTCCCTGGATGTTTAAGGCAGATGAACTCCCATATTGCAAGCCCCTCTCCTATCCCTGCTGCACAGAGCAGAGCTACTGATTGCCTGCGTCACCCTGAGTGTGGAGAGACTTGCCAGAAATAGTTTCTTCCAAAGAAAGCAAATGTATTAGTTGGTTCCTTAGTTAAGTGCAACCTAATGAGCCCACTTTTTGTTCCTTCTTCAAAAAACTGTCCTGTTTTGTGAACGGATTGTTTTGCACTGAAGTCATGCAAGCAATAGAAAGTGATGTGCTGTTTCCTGTTCCCATTCCCTGCCTCAGTGTGGCAGAGGCCCTGCAACCCCCAAGCGCTTCTGAAGCCTTTCACTCTGGTGTTGGTAGAGCATGGCTTCCAGCAGGCTGCCCCTGCATCTCAGCCTCCTCCCTCTTGCACTTCTTGCTCTTTAAATGATTCTCACCTCTGCTAAAAAAAGAAGAAAATGTGCCCAAAAAGTCCGGTATTAGTGACCCAACATTCAAGTTTCTAACAGCTCCTAAAGTGTTGAATACTCTGAACACTCACTGGAAATCAAAGCTCCTTTGCATCTCTCCACCCAGCACCAGTGAACACCACAGGGAACTGAGATCTACGTCTCAACACACACATGTGGAAGAGTGAGGAATGGAACTGCCTTCTGCAGTGCTGGTGGCTGAGGACAGCATCTTTCAGCTTCCTCAGAGCCAAGCTGCCTTCCCTATACAAAAAGCCTCATGACCAGTTCAGAACAGGGATTGTGCAGCCGGTGGATAATTCACTTACACACAAAGAACAAGAACAGGGGAAAATGCAATGGGGACAACATCCTGTAAGAGTGAGGAGTATTAAGTGCTTCTGGGACTGCTGTTCACATGCTTGGGGTACCTCAGAGCACTTGCCAGTGCTTTTCTGGACCACGGAATCCAGCAACCCACACTAGAGATGCGGCCACAGACGCCCTAGTCCCAGCTGAAACCCTGTCGAAAATTTAGGAAAGACACCACCTTTTCTTGGTGCTTGTGTCAGATTCTGCATGAGCCAAGGGCTGAACTTCCACTCTGAGGATTTGCCTTCATTTTCTGTGGCAGGGATGTTAAACCAAATGGTTACTTTGATTCAAACAAAGCTGCAGAGTTACTCTGTCGTAATGCTAAGCCAAAAAATCCACTGGAAACCCCACCAATAAAAATTGAAACAAAGGCCAATTAGTTTCTTTTTTTCTCTTATTCACACAAAGAACATTTTAAAAGGTGAATTGCTGACTGAGGCACCACTCCAGCTGGGATACGGATAATTTGGGGTTGGTAGCTGTAATAGCTTCTAAGTGAAATTCATTTGCTGCCAGTAGTGCAGCTCTAACTGATTTTCATCTGCACTTTTAATAATGCAATTACAAAACAGCATAGTCTCTCATGTGTGAAAGTGTCCAAAGCTGGGACAGAAATTAATAATGTAATAGGGTAAGGTACCTAGGGCCTGGATAAAGTGTCCTGGAATTAGAAATGCTAATGGCTTTTCTCACAGGTAACTGTGTTGGTATAACAGCGGCCTGCCACAAAGTCCACTCTGCACTTAAGTCTCTCCAGAACCTGGGAGCCAGCCCTACCACATGTCCAGTTCTTCCCAGCATCACCCACACTTTTACAGAAACGCCAGAAGTAGTATTGCTCCAGCCATTTCTCAGTGCTGATACTTCTGATGTATATCACCAGAAAGACCAGGGTTGTGATAGGAAAAAGCTTTCTGCCCACTTTTGACATGATTTGGTGACTCAGGACTAGATCTAACATTTGAGCTGAGACTTCCAGTGTCTCAGAAAGGCTGAAAAATCTGATTACAGCTGAGGTGAATGGGGAAAGATTTCAAAAAGCCTTGCAAATTTCAGGAGTGTTTTGTTGATCAGAAAGATGTATTTCAGCCATCTACAATTCCACACAAGATAGTAACTTATAAGAAGGAAGAATAGGTCAGAAGGAAGGCATAGATGAATTGTCACTTAGGAAGTTTTTGCCGTGATTAGATATTTCTGGAGAGATCTTTAACTTTACTTCTAATAAACTTAAGGTCTTGGAATACCCTTCCACTGCCATAGAACATACATTCACTTATTCATAGCATCATGGAATCGTTTGGGTTGGAAGGGACTTTAAAGATCACCTTTTTTCAATCCCCCTGCTATGGGCAGGGATACCTTCTACTAGACCAGGCTGCCCACAGCCCCATTCAACCTGGCCTTGAACACTCTCCTGTAGCCCCCTTTCAGTACTGGAAGGCTGCTATAAGGTCTCCCTGGAGCCTTCTCTTCTCCAGACTGAACAACACCAACACTCTGACTGTCTTCATAGGAGAGGTGCTCCAGTACTGAGGAATTTTGCTGTGCTATAGAGCACTTATTTGTACAAGCGTCCTACTTGTGTTACATGAAATTTGCAACTAAACACACTGGTATTTGCAGAGCATTTAAAATATACTTGGATGTCAGTGAGTCAGAAAGACCGTTTGGTGTTAGTTATATCCTATGTTCTTTCTCTACATATTTTAGTCATATAATACACGTGTAAAAGAATAAAAGCAACTAGTGTTGCTTTCCTTAAGACAAGTAAATCTCCTTTCCAGCAGCTCACAATCTGGCCCTGCAGCTTTGGCTGTCTGCCAGACAAGTTAGTGCTGGTATCATGTAGGCTAATGTAACTCTTGAATCACTCAACTATATTTAGATGCTCCTCTCAGAATTGCCTCCAAACATTTAAACAGACCTCACAAAGATGCTTTTCAGGTTTTGTGGCACTTTGTTCTTTAAATCAGACATACGCTTTTAATTTGGCTTTTAAAATTTCTTTAGTAAAAATAAATTAGTATTCATAGTTGCTCATTCAAAAATATTAACTCTAAAGAGTGCAGAGGTGCTATCCCAGCATGGTGTGTGTTCAGCAGCATGGATGTTTGAGTGCCTAGGTGCAGGGGCAACATGCAGAGCAGCTGGCTTGTCTTCTCCTCTAGCAGCCCCTGGGAGAAACACGCACAGCAAAAACTGTGCAACTCAGCATTATATAACCCCAAACACAATGGCTGCAGCAGGATTGTCTCTGCAGGACATGTGTCCAGAGCTACTCATCGGGAAAGTGACTCAAAGGGACCCATCTGTGTTATCTTCTCGCTATCCTTCCCTCCCCAAAGGTGCAGGAGGTGTGGGAAGGGGGAAGAGTCCAGCAAAGTAGGTTTGCAGTCACGTCTCACTGCTCTCTTTGACTGACCCCACACTTGGGTCTTTGAGTTGTCTTTCTGAGCAGTTGATGGTATGGTTATGTTATGATGAACTAAAGCTGTGGTCAAGTCAGCTATTATGAGTGTATCCCTGTCAGAAATGTGCCAATTCACTTTGAGGTGGCAGTCAGGTCCAGTGGCACATCTGAGGAGCAGAGATTGAAGCATGGTTGGCACGGCCCATTCACTGTTGTGAAACTGCAATCTCACAGAAAGTCCAGCAGACTCACATGAACCACCGGGGAAAGGACATGACTCCAGGGCATTTCTGAGCCTCTGGGAAGGAAATCCCATTTTCTGAGCTGAGCCCCATACCAATAATTTTTCTTTAAGGGGTATTAAAACAAAGTTGTCCAACAGAGGCTAAGCTCATACATGTTTTGAAGTTCACAGTCACTGTACATATTGGTATCTGGTTGTCGGTGTATAGAAACTTCCCTGCTGCAGAGCTTCAGAAACTGAAAGCAAAGGCTATAACTGGTGTGTTTGAGAAACACCACAGAGAAGAATTGTGTAAGCAACCAGTTGAACAAGATATATGAGAATATATATGAACGCTTCAGTTGTAAACAGCTGAGACAAACAACTCCCCAGTTTAATTAGTGACAGGGATGTGCCGTCCCTGCTGCTGTACTGAGGTGAACAATATGTTTGTGTAGGAATCAGAAAGTTTGGAGTGAGCTGGAGACTGTGTTGACCTCCTTACACTCCACGCAACACTCAGGGTAGTAACAGCTGACTCCACTCAGGTTTTGTCTTCTTACAATGGATGGTAAATATTCACTCACTAACTGTGGCAGGTCCATTTGGTTTGTTCTATATAATTAACGAGTTTATCCCAGAAATACATACTGTAGCATCCCTTAAATTTTTCTCTGAAGCATCTGATATTGGCCAGGGTCAGATCCTAGATTTTTTTGGACCAGCTTGGAAATTATTCCTTGTTTCATTAAACAAAGTCATAACATTTTCCTTGCATATGGCAAATAGCCACACTTGATGCTTAGAAAACAGTATGCTAGCACTATTTACCCCAAAAGAATCTGAACAAGCTGGAACATATATTTCTACATATACATACAGATATGTATGTACATAAATATATATAGAGAGATGTATATATATATATATGTATATATATATATATACACACACAAGAAACATTGTCTGAAATACTGCAGGAGATCCCTAAGGAAAAGCATAGCAATCAGCTGGTGCTGAACTCACCTCGTAGCAGCAGAAGGAATGGGAATTTTGGTGGACTCCTCCACAAACAGGGTTTGCATGGGGAGCTTCCATGCACAGCATCTCCACCACATCAGGCCTCAGTTAGAGTGTGCAGCATTCCATAGAGGAGCACTCCTAACTGAGTGCCCTGGAGTTGAGAAGGCTTGAATTTGCACCAGGAGACTGAAGTGTTCGTCATAGCCAGAAGCCACAGAAAGCTCGTAATGAAAGGCATGCAGTGGCTAGAGAAGCAAGGAATTAGTGAGTCCAAAAGGACAAAGCAAAGCTCAGAGTTGTCTGATCTCTTAAATCTGCTGATGTCCATTCATGTAGCACCTGGGCTTTCTGGGAAGTCTCAGTGACATGGTATGTTTGGGAAAATAGAGGTGAAATGGATTACTCAGGATAAAATACTGGGTTTGTCAGTGACCAAAGGATTCAAGCACCTTGTGTGAAAACAGCCAGAACTCCGAAGACAATCACAGTCACTGGCTCTCTCTGTCCAATTCTATTAATTCTTTACTTTTGCAATTCACTATCTCTCTCCTTTTGATAAGAGAAGGTTTGGTATTTAGCTAGAGATGAATGTCACCTTGGACCTCATTTTGAACATACATGTTTTACTGAAAAGTGTTATTTTAAATTTGAATCTGAATTTTCCTCCTGATCACTTTAGCATTTAAAAATACTGAGCTGGAAGAATGACTTTTGCAACTGGCAACATTTACCTATGCATCTGAATTTAAAACTATAGTTGACGTGAATCCATAGTCTATGTATACACCATGCAATTACACTTTTAGAGATGTAGACTTTCACTTCCCCATGTGGCCTATGACTCAGACTACAACATAATGTTTTCCACATGCCAGAACTGAATTGTCAGCTCTACTAGTAATTTCACCAGCAAACTCATCAAAATGGCCAATGTCATTCACGGTAACTTTCTACCACTCTGTGTCACATTGAATTTGATTATTTTTAGTTTTATTGCCAAAGCAAAAAAACCCTCACTCTTAATTAATACTGCAAGCTGAATGCTGGCTGAAGCATGGACAGTTTTTGGTCTGTCTGCAAAGTCCATCTCTTTCAGTACCATAAACATCCTTATACCACGGTTTGAAATCATCTGTATCGGCAGAAGTCACTATTGAAATAATCCTTTATTCAGTCAGTTTCAGGGAGCATTCAATTCTAATTTTAATACCCTTCATCTTTATGAGGGACAAAAGAGTCCAAAGCAAGACCTAAAAACCCTTGTTCCAGAGGCGAGAAGGATTCCTGCTGGGCAGGAACTGGAGAGACAACCATACAGTGTTATTTGATGACCTTTCACAAAGTCAACAGTAGAAGGCATAGAATAGCATTACTGATGATTGGAGACAGGCATACTGGGCTAATTAAGCTGCATTGCTGGCAACAGCCCAAAGTTAAAAGGGCATAAAGTTGGAACTCCTGCAAAAAAAAGGTAGAAATAAGGCCCAAACTCCTTCATAATACACCTACCCTTTAAGAACAATTGCAAAGGCAGTGGTAAAACCATGATTAACTAAAGATGAGAGCAAGGGACTAAATATAATCATTAAATTTGAGTTAATTTTCTCACAGTATTTTTTCTGTGGAACTTCACTGTCCCCTATTCCTAAGTCAGAAGGCAACACTCTCCTTACAGTTCGTTCTTAGTATCACTTTCTGGGTGGTGGCTCAGTGTATGAGCTATTATTCACCTCTTCACTGCCATTCACTGCCCTTTCCTTGAAGATTAGTCAAAACACCTGCCCTAGCAGTTTGAATTACCCGACTTTGGAGGATACTGCTGTGTATACAGCATCAAGTGTGCCCGTACCCTTTACAGAGCGCATTGAGAATGAACAACTCACTATCTCGTTTGCAGAATATGGTGTACAGGCCAGTTATTGTTGGTGAAGAGACCTCATGATTTTTCTTTTCAATGGCAGAATGTTTTAAGGGAAGATTGAAAGAAATGAATGGTCTTTATAATCTGCAAAGTAGTGGCCTGTTCTCAGGAGAAGTGTGATATGAAAAGAAGTGCAAGTCACAAGTGGGAGAAGATGACAAAAGAAGTAGGCAGCAGAAAATGCAAGGAACAAATCAGGATTGACTCATACAGCTTTCAAGACTGTGTATTTCTTTGGAGGACTACTAGAAGTCTATTTGCCTCATGGACAATTGACTGCTGCACACAGACTTGCTTTCTGGTTTTCTGCCATTCTCTGGGCATAGACCTCCTTCCTCATACACAGGCCCTATAAACAAGCTGGGAACCTACCAAAAAGAAAAAGGTTATTTTCCTAGTTCCCTGATCTGCAGGAAATTGGACTTAACCACTACATGCTTGTGCTTCTCTATCCTTTAACCATATCGGTGTTCTCCTCACCTTTACAATATTTCTTTGCTCCTGAGAATGAAACTCTTAGAGCACCCAGTGCTGGCCAGATCCACGTACAAGAGCCAGGGAAATGATAATCCTCTGCATTTCATAGCCTTTCAGGAACAACTCCTCATCGACCACATGCTGGGAAACCAGACAATTCAGATGCCTTCAATATATCAAATGGAGAGAGTGTGGGTAGAGTTCAGGACTTAGGTAGCCAAAAACAAAAAGAGCTTTCAGGAGAGCACTTAGACTAAACTTTTTACAGCCTGGAAACTTTGACATCTGCAGAATGCAATGCTTAGTTATTCAGCCTCTGTTTACATCTCCTTCAGATCTAGCCATCTGCTACACTTCAGCTGTTGTGTTTTGATGCCAACCTTTCTGTAAGCAGGCTTGCATTGATTAGATTCCATCTAGCAAGTAGCTGCTTCTCTGAGAAAGCCAGGCTTAGTAGTTCCTTTCTTATTTCTGCTTGGACATGAGAATATTGCTTTCTCATCGGAATCAAGCTGACATATCATACATCTACTAGTTGCCCACATCCATTCTTGTAAGTCCATTCATTCACCAGAAATTCCTACTATGTTACTTCATGTTGCACTGATGCAGAGTACGAAAGTAAAAGCATTCCATACATGACTGCATATGCCAAATTTAGCAATTAGAAGTTCACTTTCTTGCACCTTTCATTGGCATCTATTACCTTCTAAGTAAAAGGAACTATTCAATATATCAGGAGTGGGTCATTTTTAGAGGCTATACCCATGAGCCTGAGTTGATTGAGATGCAAAGATTTACTTAGACGTTCTTTTTTTCTCTACCTCTTTCCTTCTTGTTATCCTTAAATCTGGGAATAATTTTAAGTAATATTTGCCAAATGCATGGGTAGTTGAGGAACCATTCAGTAAGCTATTAAATCATAGCCATGCAACGAAGTCTGAGGAGTGGGAAGAGGAAGGGTAGAAAACCTGAAAAAACACAGACAAGCATAATAAACACAGATCAGTGGGAGTGAAAATTTTGTCATTCTAAGATAGTAATGATGCCTTCAGAAAGCAATTTTTTAAGAGAGGTTCTGAGTTTCTTACTGCATTCCTTGAAAATGTTATTCATTCATACAGTCAGAAACATTCTGCAATAGATTCACTGTTTGCCAAAGCAAAAAGGAACAGGAGGTATTGAAAGACTGGAACCATATCTAGCTTTATTTTCACATTTTATCTGACTGCCTCCCTTACACTTCATCCCTTGCTTCATACTTTTTCCAACCGTTACACTTTGTAGGAGTGGCTGTGCCTTCTAAGGACAACACTTAGGACACTGTGAGCACATCAACAGCATATACAATCGATAATCATTCCACTATTGAGCAGATCATCAGCAAAGTTTCCACAAAGTTGTTTCACATAAATCAGTCGGAAGGACCATATTGTAAAGTATGGCACATGCATATGTGCTTTTGGGATTAAGGCCCAGTAAGCAACAGTTTATTTTAAGCCTGCTCACTGCATTCAGCAAGTAGCAAGACACCAAGATTTTACTTTGCTTTGCGTTTGTCATCACAGCAGCTTCCAAGAGTTCTGGAGTGAACTGCTGGTGCTGTTGAATAAACTGCAAGCTTTTATTGACTTCAGCTAGACCTTTCATTGTCGTGTTTCTTACCTTTATTGTTCAGAAATATTGAAATTTTCAACAGAAGGAAGAAGACAAAAGGGTTTATTCAGGTAATTTCCTTCACCAAAAGAACGCCCAGGAATTGGAGTTTGGGCTTTTGTTATAAAGCAAATGCAGTTCAATATGTACTTCTTTCCCTATCCTCCAAAAGCTGGTTAGGTGTACCAACCAACCTTTCTGTTGAACATACAATGGATAATACCCACCTGTTCACAAATAACTTGATCAGATTCTGAAAATACCATTCTTTATTATATGGAGAGTGAAAACCATGATATTAATTTGGGGATTGGTAGTATATAGTCAGTGATTCTCAGTGATTACAGATCTTTACCCACCAGCATTCTGGACAGCAGTCCCTTCTCATGGATTCCCTCATGTATCACTGTTCAAGGCACAGGTCCCACATACTGTCTTTGCATCAACTCCTTCAACTATTCAGTGGCAGCTTGTGCTAAATTGTTATTTTTAAGCATGACACCATTTGTGAACATATCCAGAGTAGTTGAAGGAACTTTTATTTAATGTGGCCATTCCAGCTCAGTGTATGCTAGGCAAAATTGGCCCCTATTCACCCGCTGGGAAGAGTTTTGGCCATCTCTTGTTGCAACACCACGTGCAGACATGAAACTCCTTTCACAGCAATTTGAGAGCCCTGCAATTGCACCTATGGGAAGGCAACATTTTTGAGGGAGAGGTGATATACCTTATCAAATCAAGCTGACCAGGTTTTGGTTCCACAGAGTCTGATCCCAGAAGTCTCATGCAGATAAAATAAATTTTGTGCTAAGCTCAGACAGACGTGTCAGTTCCATGTACAGGGAGGGCTCACAGAAGTCTGTACATTTCTTGGAGATTGCTATAGCTTAAAAAAATAAAAAATCTAATCATCTTTCTCAAGCATGAAAATCTAGACTTCAGCTATCCTTAAAACATGGAGGAGACATTCAAGAGTTACAAAACATTAGGTATTTTGAGCAGAGTATGTGCTTATGATGCTACTCATCTTCCACAGTGTAAAACCTTTTTCCTAGTTCTGTGTTGGTCAGCTTGTTTCACATTATGCATAGGTACACGGATGAGGTTTTGCTATGATGAATCATTTACTCAAGGCATAGCATAGTTTTGGCATGGCATAGCAATGTTCTTTCCTCCTGCAATGAGGATAATATCATTTAAACTCCTACAACACTTGAATGAAGTATAACCAGATTCTTTCCAGTGGTTTGTAAAGTGATGGCTCATGTAAATGATATTATCTCAGTTTCTTCCTACAGTTCATTGATATTCTCAGTTTCTTTCTACAGTTTATTGATATATATCAGCAAGGTATTCCTTGATGTCTTATCCCAAACTATGTAGAAATTCCTTAGAGAACTCCCTGCAGAAAAGTATTTCTTTACAACTTTATCAAGAATAGCTGCCTCTCAGGGAGGAGGATTTTGAGGACAACTGTGGAAAGTCAGAAAAGGAAACACCAAAAAAGGCATTTGTTTTCTAGGGACTGTCTCTGTTGATCACAGTCCAGAGTTTCTTTGCATGTGCAAAGAGCTTGCAGAGCTTATGACGAGAGAAGAAGTAATGACGTTGCTCCAGAACTTTGACCCCAAGATGCTGTATGACCTTTGATTTCTGCACTTTCAGGAGACTCTAGTAGGGTGGTGGAAAGGCAAGCTTTCCCCTTAAGAGTGGAGACAGATAGCTGTGTGCTCTATTCACAGCTTCAGGAAAAATAAATCCATTTCATTCCCTTACTTTGTACCATCCTTCTCAATTCACACGTTAAGGCAAAGATCCAGAGCCTCAGACAACAAGAAAAGAATCCTGTAAATCTCATGCACGCTGATCCGCGTAGCAGATTTCAGATGGGTTCATGGTTTCTAAGGCAAATCAAAAAGTATAATCCTGGCTATTTTTTAACAACTGTTCCCTGACTACAAGTCTATTGACAGAGCCTGCACAAAAATATTGCCTTTAAATGTCTGTGCCTAGGCATAAAGAAGGCATTTTGCCAAAACGAAAATGAAAATCATTGGCCAAATTAGCATCGTGTGATCTTAGTTTTAAAATGACCCTGATGCTGTATAAACAAGATTACATAAGGGTTCAGAGGTATGTGAAGCAGTTCAGTAGTGCCATCTTGAGGGAAGCTCCTAGATGTTATGTACAATTACAGATTTCAGATCATCAGCATTTGCCTCTTTTATTAGTTGGAAATAAGTCAATGAACTACCCCAGAAGAGTGAGGTACAGTAGATTCAAAAGTGCATTAAAGCATGCCCTTATTAGCAGAAGAGAAATGAAAGCCAGGGCTAATGCCTTTCTATTGCTGCAGAAAATTATAGTCTGAGAAACAGAATTGTAATGTTTTCCACTTTTAACTGTTTATTGCAAAGACACTTAGTAATACAAATTAAGCTGTGCAAAACATTAACACTAATTTAGACCATAAATACCTTTGGGTCAGAAGGGAGTCAGTGGAAGCAAAGAGCTGATGCCTGAGTCTCCCAGAATTGTTTATTTTTTGTAATCTTTATTTTCATCTGGAATGCAGGCCAGGATCCGTTATCCTATTCTGACTTTCTGTAGAATTATAACCATACATCGGAAATCAGATTGATTCATTTATGAAGTGGCAAATGGTCAGAATTATAAAACAGGATGCTCACAATTACGATCTGCTTTGTTTTCCATCCATTCCTATCTTCCCCATCACATTGGTCTGGAAGTGCCATGCACCATCTGGTAGACTAAAATCAGTAAATGTCAAAAGTGGTTTTCATTTTTCAGATCTGTCAGCTGGTGACAAGTAGGGCAGTTTAGAGATCATGCAGATCTTTCCTTTTTTTTTTTTTTCACTTGGGAGGGCTCTGTCCTTACCCATAAATTTTTTTTCATTTCCTGACCACAGTCAGAAATGGCAGCAAATGATGGCTCAAGAATTTCTTTCTTTTCCCCCCTCCTGTTTCCTTCTTTGAGCAAGAACAGATTTACACCACAAAAATAGCGCACCATCTTTAATAGCTCAGATGCTGATGACTTGTTACTTGACATGCACAATCACCAGAGCTGACGTATGATTTATTGATTATCTATGAAAGGACAGACAGCTGTGAACTTTGATGCTTCTGTAAATATCCCCAATGCCCCAGTGTGAATGCATGCAGTGTGTGATCTTACAGCCACACACAATTCCTCGGGGCCCTCCACGTGGAACTAAACACACAAATTCAAGTCACCTCTTCGCAGAATCCAAGCATGTTCATTTATTGATGATTTTACCAGGATGAAGGGTATTTTGTGTCTTTAGGAAGCTCTAGTAAGTCATTGGAAGAAGCAGGAAGGTAAAGAGCTTTCCTTTCAAGGAAAAATTAAAGGGAGACGTGAACATCCCCTAGAATGTGAGTGTAGATGACTTCAGAGCAACTGCAGACTAGATCCTGGCATACTAGTGTGATATTCATTTCACAAATAAAGCTCTTTGAATAGAGAATAAAAGTTGTGGTAAATGCCATCATACTGTAGTAACGAGATGCCATGCTGTGACTTTTTGAGTATCTTGTCATTCTTCAGAGCTGGCAGAGTGCTCCCTGTATGACACCATGTGCAAAGACATTTTACCCGCGTTCTGCTGTTATGTAAAACACTGGTGTTGAACAGTGTGGCCAGCAGGACCAGGGCAGTGATTGTCCCTCTGCACTCAGCACTGGTGAGGCTGCACCTTGAATCTGGTGTCCAGTTTGGACACCTCACTACAAAAGGCAATGAGGTGGTGGAGTATGTCCAGAAAAGAGCAATGAAGCTGGGGAAGGGTCTAGAGGGCAAGTCATATGAGAAGTGACTGAGGGAACTGGGGTTGTTTGGCCCAGAGAAAAGGAGGGTCTCTACAACTACCTGAAAGGAGAGTGTAGCCAGGTTGGGGTCGGCCTCTTCTCCCAGGCAGCTAGTGACAGGATCAGAGGACATGCTGTGCCAGATCAAGCTGTGCCAGAGGAGGTTCAGATTAGACATCAGGAGGAATTTCTTCATGGGAAGGGTCATTAAGCATTGGAATGGGCTGCCCAGGGAGATGGTGGAGTAACTGTCCCTGGAGGTGTTCAAGAAATGACTGGATGTGGTACTTAGACCCGTGGTCTGGTTGACATAGTAGTGATTGGGCAAAGGCAGTACTCGATGATCTTAGAGGCCTTTTCCAACTTAAATGATTTTGTAAGCAAATTGTTAATCAGTTCAAAAAATAACAAAGACATAGAAAAGAGCTGTTGTAAGTCTCCTTGAATCATTCCTGAAAAAGTGCTGAAGAAGAATACGTGTGCTTGTATCCTTTTGAAGCGTAATTTGCTTGAAAGATATGCAGAAAATGCATAGATTTGATTAAATGTGAACTAAATATTGACTGTGCCCAGGGTATCAGTACATGCCTTCCCTTTTGGTTTTTTGCTTCTTTCTCCTGTCTTACATCCTTTTTCTCTTCACCCTGAGTCAGAGGCTCTGGAATAGAATGAAATTGGTAGCCTCTGAACTACAGCCATTTGTGAAGGGGAGGGCCTGTCTTCTGTCTTCATTGTCTCTTATACATTATTATTAATCATTCTGGTGTTTGAAGGTAAATTTTCAAATCAATATGACTATAATGGTGTGAAACTGAAACTTAAATGCAATAAAAATGCTAGTGTTTATTAGAAGTAGATACATTTTTCATTGAGAAATATTTTCCTCATTTTCCAAATTTATTACTAAATCTAATTTTCTTTATTCACTGCTTCTCTGGAAAAGCATCAGGAAATCTGAAAGGACTCTGACTGTGAAAAATATCTAGGACTACGTTTCTAAGTACGTGGTATGTGATGATCGCACAGATGTATCAAATCATTATTAACTAAATAGGTAATAAGATTTTTGCTAGGTTTGAAGTAATCCTTGACCCTTTTCCTCTGTGGAATTAAAAATTATGTCCATCATACATTTCTCCATCAATACAGGATGCAGACAATTACCAAAATTATGATGTAATGTTGCCCTTTCACACAGTCCTCACTATAATTAACAGCTCTACTTAATCCTGCTCTGGCTAAAAGGCTTAAGTACATATATCAATGCACAGAGAGGAGGAAACATATGGGAAGGCTCTCTTGAAAATATATGAAAATTTATATTTTTGATTTATTTTTTCCATAGAAATTATGAAAAAACCCCAAAGGTTGGACAGTGGAGATGGCACTAAATGCAACAAAAACACTTCTAAGAAAAATATGTAGAAGAAAGAAGGAGCTTTTCTTCAGTCAAGTGTCTTTACGGGTATCCCTCGCTGAACTTCCTATTACATGCTATCCAAATAGACTGCTACAAAACTGATCTTGACAAAGTATTTATATCATCTGAGTTTCCTTTAGAATATTCTTTCTCTCCTGTTTCCAAATAACTGATTTGCAATTTGGCAGTTTCATTTAACTGGAGTTCTTCCTCTCACCAGCCAAGTTAATAGGTGAAATGATTTTTCCAAAGCATAAAATGCAAATCCCACTTGCAGGGAGTTCCCCTGATGTTTGTCTTGCCATTTGTTTTTAGTTTTAAATGCCCACCCTCAAAGGAACTGAGTGAAGAATGAATGTGCCAATGTGTTTCCTTGAACTACAGTCCAACATCACTGCCCAAAAACTGCGAATCATCTGCTTTAAAATGTTGTTGCTCCCACCAGAGCACTGTTTCCCAAAACCAAATTCTGTTCACAGGTTTACTGTTTCAGGCACAGTAGGTATGTTATTGCATGAGTAAAATATCTGAACAAAAATTAAGCTTGCACTGATTCCTGAGAAAATCGTTCTGCAATAGTGCATAAATGTAGGGAAAACTTCTCCTGATGACCCTGTCCTACTGAATGTGAATGTTTGCACTCCCCTATAGGGTTTCTGTGAAACTTAAGGCATGGTCCATGAGAAAAAAAAAAATTCAAACATTCTTTCAATTTTTACTTTAACTTCCAGGATTTACTCTCCCTGCAAAAGAAAAATATGCAACACAACAGGTTGCCATTTCATCTTACTGATATATTTATGCTACAGTCAGAAGTTCCTATACGTGATGGCAACATCTATTGAGGTATTTAGGTATGAGTTTCCCTTGCAGTGATCCGCTAGAAAGGATCCTATTCCAGCAAATTTACTGTGCCAGTACCCTGCTTTGCAGCCATTCAGAAAAATTGCTGAACAATTGAAGAAGGGAGAGAGAAAACTGAGGGACAGGGAAATTCTGAGAGAGTATTTTAAAAGTACAATATGATAAACCCTCGGTTTTTCTCAGTGAAGTACACAGATTTTGAATAATTCAGAAAACTCCTCAGGACTTTGCTTATATTTGACTATATATGCAAAACATAGAATTCAAGATTTCCTTTACCAAATGGCGAGATACAAACAGCCACCATGATTCACTGCAGGGAACAGTCTACAAGGCTGTACATAATGCAGAACAACAAAATTACACACATGTTTAAATGAAGACTTAATTAGACATAATGTTTTAACTGTCTCCATGAAATACTGTATTTGATTTGCGACTGCATTTTAACATCAGTTATTTCTGACTCTACGTACATTAAAGGCTTATTCATTCATGACTGGTTGCAAACAATAATCTGATAAACATCAGCTTTAACCCCTTGCATGACAGCCTAAGAAAATAAGACCTTGATCTTGACTAAGGTCTTAGTAGGCTGTAATAAGACAAAATGATACAAGTTTCTCCTATAATTTCTGTCAGAGGTCATCAATCTGTACTCAACAAAACCATTATTGATATTTGATGCCGATGAGTTCCTAGTTCACTGGCTGAAAAAAATCATATGACACATTAGGCCTATTCTTTCTCTTACGTGAGACCCATAATTAATAGGGCCAAATCAGTTTCCACAGATAATTAATCCTCATATAATTCCACAGGGTGACTGACATTTCATGTAAATACTTCTTTGCAAAGGAGGATGCAAAGAAAAAGGGATTAACCACCAAACACAGTGTATTTTGCATCCAGCTGAAGCTCTACATCAGTGTGCTGTTGCAGAGCTGCATCAACACAGGTTTCCCTATTGCATTCTCCCCCAGTGCCTTTGCAAATGGCTGGAGAAACAGTCTGTAATTTGAAAGAGGAAAGGGGTTAATAATGCTCAAATAATCAGAACTACCAAAAGCCAAGATTATTGCAGTTTTGAAACCATACCACAAAGTGTAACATTTGTGTAACCCTGCTGCAGTAATAACATCTCAACACTGTCTGCTGGTGTTTTTAAACAAGACGGATGAGCCACCCCTACACACCAGTCCTACCAAACTGTGCAATCCTGTTCCCTGTTCCTCTTCTCTGGAGAGCAGCTCTTCACCGAGCTGACTTCATCCACCAAAACTGTAAGAAGTATCAAAACCCACCTAAAATGCATGATAATCCAACAGAACAGCCCACTGCAGGAGCAGAGCAGCACCAGACTGTGCCACGGACACGGTGAATGTGAGACAGGCATAAGGGCTTCCCCTACTGCCAGACCTGGCTGCAGAACCCACCTCCTCCAAATCTGTCCACCCAATACCCGCAGAACACCCTGACAACCTCATTTCCCAGCCAAGCACTGAAAAAAAGGAGGGCAGAGGGGACAGAAAGCACTCACATGCTTTCTTGTTCCATCTATCTTCAGAAGCAGATGGCAGCACTTAGCAGGTCCTGGCAGAGCAGGCAGCTGTGCAATTAGGAATCTGCTTTGTCCTCACAGCAGCTTCAAGATGAAGTCCTAAAAACTTCAGGAACACACCCGGTGAGGCAAGTTTGTATTGGCTACTCCTGCAGAGGGAGAGAAGGATACTCTGCCTTATTTCCTGGTCATCTGGGGACAGACACCTTGCAGGTGCAAATTACTTTCACTGCGGGACCAGCAACGAAACCAGCACATAAAAACTCAGTATCTAATCCCATTTTAGCCCATTCTCCTGAAGAAACAATGTTGGTGACATCACACAGGTGTGCCTGCACAACTATCTGTATTTCTTATTACTTTTTTAACCACTTGCAATGACTTTTAGACAAGGGTCTCAGGGATGTTGTTCCCATGACCTCTGGCTAGCAAGAAGACACAGTGTGGCTATTGACCAAAGGAAGGGCTGGTGTGAACTAACCATTTGGCTGAGGCTGCATGAAAGCTCAACCTCAACATACACATGGTAAAATCAAGGATTTTTTGGTTCTACTGACCCCACAGAACCATCATCAATATGTTCTTAAAATAGGCTGACAATCCAAGGCTGATTGCAATGTAAGTCAGCTTTTCAGCTCTACAGACCAAGAAGTTTAGTTCCCTGTTTACAGGAAGACTGGAAAAAAAGTAATAAATTACAATATTTCGCACTTTTGCAGACAGGCTCTTTCTTGTCTCATGAGATATATGAATAAAATACCTCACAGACAAAATACAAAAGCTGTATCTCAATTGCGTTTTTATAGAGACCCCAGGATTCATGCAAAATTATAGCAAAACCCAAGGATAAATCACAGTTTTTGTGATAATGCTACCTGGTATTTAACACGAGGACTTAGGGGAACAAAGAATGCTGGATTTAGCACCATGATAATCAATGCAGAGCTTTGCAGATTTACAGGAAGTTTTACTCAGTGCCTTTTGGAAACTATTTAAAAAATCGATGTGAAGGCATGGGAATAAAAATGTAAAAATACAACAGATCTGTTAGGTCACCAAATCCATCTACATGCCAGACCAGAACAGTCCTCTGTGACAAATCCACCCAGCTGAGTTTAGCAGTCTTAGGCAATTGGACAACTAGCACTTTCCCTTACATTATAATTTTTTCAGACCGTATGTTGTGTGCTCCATTTCATTAATTCAACCATATTTTTCCACTTCCTTTTAAATAAAGATTGCAGCACTCACATGTCAAGCTGAAGAAGACATTATTCTAACAGTAACATCTAACATCTGTTTTTGGCAGGCTCTATGGGCAGTTGGCAGCAGCTCTGCACTTCCCTCCTTATGTAAATGATCATGTGCTGGTGGCTGTCTAAGCTAACATCGCTGGAAGACAAAGGAAGAAAAAAGTCCTTTTCCTTTTACTCGGTGCTTACTCTTAGCTACAACATAAGGAGTTTTGCATGTTGAGCAGACAGCCTCATTTTCACTGTATGTGGGCCAGATCTGGCTTCAGGGGAACCAAAGAGAGCCCTGTGCAAGCAGGAATATTCACTAAAATATTTATCAAAGAGAAATGATTTTTAGGGTCTTATTTATGCACAGAGTTATTTACTGTAAAAAAGGAATGCTAGGGATTGCTGCCTGACACAGAGGCAGCAAAGAAATTACAATGTGCACCCTCCAGTCCACACAGGAGATGTATAAACTTTTCTAAGACTGGAATACATTTCTAAAAGGGAGGTTCATTGCATGCAAGTGATTGTTCAGACCTTTGAATATGCTTGTAAAAGACAGAGTCCCACTTACTGGAAAAATCTGGCCTTCGTTGGGCATCACATAGGAAGTACACTATGTAAAATTCTCCCTCTCATTTTGTGTGTTGGCTGTTTGATATATGGAATAAAACTAGGATAACTGGAGAAATTCTGCTCTGTGTTGTAAAAGAAGACAAACCAGAGGACCCTTTCAGCTTATCTGTATAGATTGCTGGCTGACATGCAGCTCATGAGATCTTAGCATTTTTAGTTCTGCAGAGATGCAGTTTCTGAAGATATCACTTCTCTGAGATGTTTTGGAGATTCTTACAATGCCTCTGCTCCCAGACTTTGGGAGAGTACTGCCCAGCCTTAATACAGCTGAAATACTATTGGTGGCTGCAGTGAGAGCAGGAGCAGACCTAAGGGACTGCTCAGTGAAGCTGTACATGAGGCCTTCAGCTCCAAGGAGTAGGTGTTGGTCTGAGAGCAGTTTCTTATTAATTAGCCCAAGGTGTTCTTAGATGGTACCTCCCTGGGTCTGCCTTCCTCTCTGTCTTGCTGCATCCTACCACTTTGTATTTTGTATTTTGTACGTGCACTTCAGGTGCTTTTTAAACTGAAGCAGGTAGCTCAGATGGCCAAACATTGACTCTACAAGAAACATGGGCTCTTAACTCAGAGCAAAGCTCTGTGCTCATGTACTGTTGGTCCTTGAGCCATTTTAGCAGCTCACACTTCTTGCCCCAGAACTTCACTCCTCACATGTACTGAGGAATGCACTTGCAGCCTCAGACTCTGGCTAAATACCTCTAATCAAGACTGCACTGCCAGGTACAAGTGTTTTTCCCCAGCTCTCAGGATAAAGCCTTGCCATCACGGAAAGACCTCAGACCTGTTGAAACGTGGCTATGGGCAGCTACGTCTAAGTGCTGCCATGCACTTCACCAATTGTTTTAAACAAAATCAAATAATCCTAGTGTTTGACATCTGAGTGACATAAACATCAGTATGAGAGGCCAGTTGTGATGCTATGTGGCATTAAGAGCTCCAAAAGAAAGAGAAAACCATGGAGCTTGGAGTAGCGGACAAAGATCAGTTTAGACTTGAGCCTTCCTATGATGCTGCTCTCAGTAAAAAGAGAATCAAAACATTTTACAATCTGGGAAAGTTCATGCTTCACCATGTTCATATGTGGAAATTTAATCATTCAAAAGATAAATTTGATGCAGATTTGGAGTTGAGGTCTGGGCTCTGTTTTGGTCCCATTCTAATCTTCAGGTTAATTTTCAACCCCAAATATTCTACATAACAGGAAACAGAGCTTCTTGGGTTAAATGGTCAAATTCAAGAGAGATGGCTGCTGGGTATGCTCTGCTCCCTCAAACTTCACTGGTACAGTAGGAATGCCCAGCCACTTGTAGGACTGGGCTTCAACCTGTGTGCAGCAATTAGTTTGCCTCTTCAATAAAATGCTGTTCATTTCTTCATTTTCTTCATGGACATTAGGAAGCTGTTGCTGAGCGGGCACTGGAGAAGCCTAGACATTTCACTGGGAACTTATTCCGCGTGTTTACACCAATCTTTCTATCTTATTGCCACCTTAAACTATGCCAAACAATGGTGGGGACATGCTGTGCATACTGCTGTGAGAAGAGAGAAAAGAATGAGCAGAAGGCAAGTAGGAAGCTGAATGGTGTGTGAAAACGAGAATATGACTAAGTAACTTACCATTCAAATTGCCTTTCACCAAACGTGTGTAATCAATTCCAGCGCAGTAGGGATGGTTAAGATTACAAAGGCTCCAATCACGGATTTGTCCAATATCATCTCTCCCAAGAAGTAGCCTCAGATGCTTGAAAATCATACGCATGAGATTAGTAACAAAGACTTAAGGTTGGACCACCTCACCTTTATAAAATTATTTCTTTTCCAGATTTTAGGCGTCTCTGCTGTAGTGATTTTATTCTCAGGGAGCAAGTACCTTCTCAGTACTTGCAAAACTGTACCTACAAATTTGACTGAAGCCTGTACTTTGCAATAACTGAAATAACAGTACTACTTTAATGCATTTGAGTTTTATACAGAATGTGGGACAATAACACTCACAAGGAAATAAAACTGTACTTGGAAAACTCCCCAAGAAAATGATCTATTGCTTTTCAGATTAATTCATGTCCTCTGAAAGCAAAGAATACAATAACTTTCAAATTTTTAGTAAAGAGGTAAATCCCTGTATTCTAGGTTGCGCTAAAAATTATAAGCCAAACATTTGTGGCTTTTATGTTCAGTTTAACAGGTCCAGAAGATCTGTGAGAATCTCACCAGAACTGGCCTAAAATACATTAAATCTGTAATTTTTATTCATTTATAATTTTACAATTATGCATTCTCTTTTCTGTGGAATTTTGTGCTCCTTCAGAAACCCAATTGTCCATTAGTTGTTTCAGTGGAAAAATTCCCACTTGCTCTAGTTCACATCCAGCAATCGCAAACCAGTTATAAATCTCTAAAATAGGAAGCCTTTTGAGTAATTTCTCATTAAATGTATTTGCATTTCTATCTTGAACTGAAATGCCAGAGAAAAAAGCCTCAGGGACATTTGCTCTGTCTTAGCTTGTTCCAAGCAAGGAGAAGATCTATATGAGCCTTTGGCTTGCATATGAAATAGTCTGTAGGAATGAAAGATGTTTAGAAATTATGCTAGTTTTCTGAAAAACTGAAATACAGAGGCTCTGAGCATTGACTAGCTACAGGTATTTTGTAACAATCTAGAACAATTCCTTTGATGTTAATTGAGTTTCTGTTTATTACACTACAAAGTAACATCAAAACTTGGCCTAATTTCAGAAGTTACTTCCAGTACTCATTGCAGAAGAAAAAATCTGTCATAAAATTTCTGTTAAATGAGTTCAATACAATTACATCACAACCTTAATAGCATATGTCTCAATAATTCTCAAGATTAGTGAAAAACACAGGGCACAAAAAAAGAAACCTGAGCTTCCTTATGTAATTCTTCTATTGCCATTTTTTCTATCGCCATAAGGAGCTGCTTTTGCTTGGTGCACTACAAAAGAAACCTCTTTAGATAGTTTTCTGCTGACTACTTCTTTTATCTGTAAATGCTTTCAGTGACGAGTTCACATTATCTATTTTTTTTTCTCCAAGCAAAATAATCTTCTATAGCCTCACTGAACCTGAGAGTGAAAAGCACTGAAGTTAGACTATACGGGGTCATATCACAGCTTACTGACAAACACGGGGCCACCAAAAGGAGATAACTGTAGACAGCACAAGGGTGCAGGATGGCTCCTGCCTCAGTCCTGCCTCAAGGTAGCATCTCATGAGTACCCACTTTCCATTTCAGTAATCCATCTTTGAATAATATACTTATTGTTTGTGGCCATCAAGTAAGGCAGGCAGCCCTCATCCCATTACTATTTTAGCTCCAGGGTAAGGCTTATTTTTCTTATCTACAAAGAGGATATTAAGGAGTGGAATACATACACATAGTTCTCCATAGGCTTATTGTGTTCAGCCTCCTACCCTGTCAATCATGCCATTTTTGTTTTGTTATCACTTTTCTTAGTTTAGTGCCATAACCTCAGGCTCTGATCTCATCAGATCTCACAAGCTAAATAGGGTCAGGCCAGGTCGGTATTGAGAGAGGAAACTTCCAAGAAAACTCAAATGTTTGAAGGAAGGAGTACTTTTCCACCCATGCTGTATTTTTCAGCCTCAATCAGCACCCAGCAGTACTGAATCAGCACCGGAGAATGAAGTTAGAGGGTTACAGTAAAAGATTTCAAGACACTTTCATTGTTGACTGACTTCATGCCTGGAATGAGACCCAGCTTGAGTATACTCTGACTAAAACAGCAACTATTATTTCAGTGAGGTTGTTCATTTTTCAGCTACCTTACAAGTCTGTGGCTGCCCTTACTACCTGTCTGCAGATCTTTCTGCCAATACTGTATTTCTCCCTTCATTGACAAATGGTCACTGAGAGCTCCTAGTTCGGACCTAATATTGTCTCTCTTTCTTCTCAAGGTCTACCACAACTCGTAGTGCCACAGGATCACGATCCAATTCCCTATCAGTGACTGCCTGCCTCAGAACATTGGCATTTCACTGTATTATTATACACACCCTTCTTACAGAAGCATATTTTAACTCTCATTTTATGTCATTAACCAGTGTTCTGTTACTCTGACCAGCTAGAAGCTTTCTGGCCCATTTCTGAGTTGGGTGGACTTACATGGCAAATGAAATCATGTCCACATAAGTAAATGTTAAACTAAATTGAGAACCTTCTGAATGGAAGTAAATTACTTTAGCTATTAGTTGAATTGTAGATCTTCTTATTTTTAGTAGTTGTTTAACCAGCTTCATGTTTTATTAGATTAGCCCATCATCCCATGACAATCTACGGTCAGTGAAGTCACCACGAGATAAGAACATATGAAGTGATGTCATCTGTCTTTTTCTTTCATTGCCATTCTGTGTATTAAACCCTACAGCTTGTGATCCTGGTTGTGACCTTTTCACCTCATCAGCACTAATGTTGATAATCTTATTATCATGTAAGATTTTTTTTTCCCTCCCCAAATGAGAACTGTAAGTCAGGAACAGTAAATCAAGCTCCTTATGACTTGTTGAGGAGACTTGTACAAGTAAGTATGTTTCCCTTAATGTAGTGGATAAGTCAGTTGGCCTTTTAGTGATTTATTAAAAAGTTAAATCTATTGTTGATAATTTGGAACACCTATACCACCTTTATTCACAAAAGGTAGTACTGTCTTCTATGTGTGAGTCATGGGAATATTCAATTAAATGTATTTAACCTGTAAGAGTAACAGAACCTGTGCTTCTGGAACAATGACCTTACGCTGGTTATAAACATTATTCTCAACTTGCATTTTCAAAGGATAAATAGATGCATGAGAACTCTATTTTTATTGTTGAAATGTTGTTTTCAACATAGTTATAAGGCAAGAGGCAACATGGTCTCATAACCAGGACAGGAAACTGAGAATTGAGATATTTGGGGAATTTTATCTTGATTTTGCCACAGCTATCATTATTATGTTGAACAAATCACTGTTTCAGACTGTGCCTTCCAGCCTCCAGAGCTTCAATTACTCACAAATAGGTAGCCATAGAGTTGGGGAAACAAACAGGCTCACTGACACATCAGCCTCAGCCAACATCTTCACAACCTTCCTTTGATTACATTTAGACCACAGGAGAAGGAGTTACACAATGACATTTTCTGCCCCTAGTTTTTATGTCACTCAGTGCCCCATCTATTAAATGAGCCTAAATATACTAGACAAATATACACTGGAAAATTCTTTTCATACCTTAAATCAACAACTCTGTGTAATGCCATTTGCAAGCACCCAGTGCATCCCTCATAGATAGATGTGACACGTACATGTGCTTATTAGCACCTTACTCTTTGGAAAGCATCACTGACCAAAAATAGGAGAGTGGGGCCAAATACAGAGAAAAGTGTGTATTAAATAGGTCTGAATTTGGATCACAGAAGTTAAATATTCCAAGAATCGAAATAAATTTTAGAAAATGAGCAGGACTGCATTAATTTCTTTTAAAGTTCATTCTTTGCTCGATTCAGATTCTTTCTCCTGAGCACACAGTAAAACTATGGTATTAAAATGTGACATACATTTAGAAATTTCTGGAATTATAAACAATTAATTGTGAGCCGATCATATGAAAACAAAGGGGGAAAATGGACGAAGTACAAAAAGCTTTGTAAAATTGTTGCAGAGACACTATGCAGCATGTGCCTTAAAGAAGTTGCATGTGATCTGTTTTCTTCAAGTCTTCTCAGTATATAAATCCTGCTAGAGAGCTTATTGCTTGTTTACCTCAAACTTTTGACCCAGTAATGGAACTTTACAAAATGCCACAAACAGAAATAGTACTGAAAGGCACAAAAAGAACGGGTCCATTGGGCTTCCTATTTATTCTAAACAGTTCTGTATGTCAACATCAGTCTGAAGTTACCAGTTCTTATCCATTAATAGCCACTGACTGTTCAAATGCGTCACAGATTGTCTTAGCTTCCACACTGCAAACATGCTGCCTTCTTTGTCAAGAACCACTTTTAGATAAGGGCATGTGGCAGATTACTGTTTCTACTGTTCCTTCCTTGCCATTATGAATCTCAGCATGTTGTCCTCATGCTTTACAGAATTTCACAAGATCCTCGACGTGATGCAAAATTTTCACTTTACATGGACTAAAGTACCCCACGACAATTCCCAAGGGACAAACCCTCATCAACTGACAACACTTAAATGTGAGATACAGAATGGAGAAAACTAATACAGCTCCCATCTTATTTTCACAGCTGGACTCTTTATGAATTTTTGACCTCAGAGTGTTAGACATTAACAGGACTGATTTTTGATTCAGCGTTTAAGCTTCACTTTGACTTTTTATTTCCACTGCCAGATGATTACTATCTCTGATCCCACTATGAAAGTTTACCAGTCACAAATCCCTATAACGTGTAACCTTTATAGTGTCTTGATTTACTTTAATCTGATCACCAGCCAATGGACTCATCTGTTTCAGTCTGACAAAGCTGATTTATGTTGACATGTTGACTTTTGTACTTTCCAATGCTGCATTCCCTTTATTAGGTTTCTGACTCTGTGTCAGGAAGACAGGGCTGCCTTTCCTGCGTTATTTTATCCAGCTGGGAGATATTTCAGTGCTTCTAAAAAATTAGGATGCTGAACTACTAAAATCAATGCATTTGTTACTAGTGTGGACAGTAAAATAAGGTTATTTTTCACTTCCTAAGATTTCTATGGTTTTATTTCCTTCTCAGTCTGGTTGATGTAAGTCATTAACAATGCAGGTAAAATTAATGAAATTACAGTGGTGGAAAGGAGTTTAGAAGTAATTGATGCCTAATTATTTTAAAACATTTAGAGCAAATGTTGGTACCAAGAGGTACCAGAGTGCAAAACCCTACATCTGCGTTCTGTGCTTTTCAGGCATCACCAAAAAAGGTTTTGAAGGAGGTTATGTAATGCTGTGGAAAGGTCTCTCTCTCGAGATCATAGAAGCATAGAACTGTTTGGGTTGGAAAAGACCTTTAAGATGGTCAGCTCCAGTCATTAACACAGCACTGCCAGGTCCACCACTGAACGATGTCCCTAAGTGCCACATCTACAAGGCTTTTAAGTACCTCCAGAGATGGTGACACCACTGCTTCCCAGGGCAGTCTGTTCCAGTCCTTGACAATCCCTTCCACGAAGAAATTTTTCCTAATATCCAATCTAAACCTGCCCTGGCAAAACTTGAGACCATTTTTTCTCATCCTACTGTTTGTTACCTGGGAGAAGAGGCTGACTCCCACCTGGCTACACCCTCCTTTCAGATAGTTGTAGGGAGTGATAAGGTTCTTCCCTGACTCCTTTTCCCCAGGCTGGACAATCCCAGCTCCCTCAGCTGCTTCTCATAAGACTTGTGCTCCAGACCCTTCACCAGCTCCATTGCCCTTCTCTGAATGTGTTCCAGCACCTCAATGACTTTCT
Source organism: Anabacerthia variegaticeps (assembly GCA_035583185.1). Taxonomy (NCBI): domain Eukaryota; kingdom Metazoa; phylum Chordata; class Aves; order Passeriformes; family Furnariidae; genus Anabacerthia; species Anabacerthia variegaticeps. The sequence continues at coordinate 25,379,159 of JAWWEW010000112.1, read as the reverse complement.
TGTAGTGAAGGGCCCAGAACAGACACAGAATTTGAGGTGTGGCCTCTGCAGTCCTGAGCACAGGGGGACAATCACTGTGCTGGTCCTGCTGGTCACACTATTCCTGACACAGGCCAGGATGCCGCTGGCCTTCTTGGCCACCTGGGCACACAGCTGGCCCATGTTCATCCAGCTGTCAATCAGCATCCTCAGGTCCTTTTATCAGGCAGCTTCCCAAGTACTCTGTCCCCAGCCTGCAGTGCTGCAGGGGTTGCTGTGACCCAAGAACAGGACCTGGCACTTGGCCTTGTTGAACCTCTTACAACTGGCCTCTGCCCGTTGATCCAGCCTGTCCAGGTCCCTCTGCAGAGCCTTCCTACCCTCCAGCTGATCAACATGCACATCCAGCTTGCTGTTGGCTGCAAACTGACTGAGGGGCACTCAATCACCCTGTCCAGGTCATTGATGAAGATGCTAAACAGGACCTACACCAATTCTGAGCCCTGCACAACCCCACTGGTGACTGGCTGCCAACTGGATGCAACTCCATTCACCACCACTCTCCGGGCCTCGCTACCCAGACAGCTTTTAACCCAGCAAAGGTGCACCTGTCCAAGCCATGAGCAGCCAGTTTATCCAGGAGAATGCTGTGAGGAATGGTGTCAAAGGCTTTACTGATGTCTAGATAGACAACATCCACAGCCTTTCCCTCATCCACTATCTGGGTCACCTTGTCAGAGAAGAAGATCAAACTAGTCAGGCAGAGCCTGCTTTTCATAAACCATGCTGGCTGGGACTGATCCACTGGTTGTCCTGTAAATGCTGTGTGATGGCACTCATTATGACCGGATCCGTGAGTTTCCCTGGCATCCAGGTCAGGCTAACAAGCCTGAAGTTCTCTGGATCCTCTCTCTGGCCCTTCTTGAGGTGTCACACTGGGTAACTTCCAGTCAGCTGTGACTTCCTTGGTTAGCCAGGACTGCTGTAAATGGGAAAGTGGCTCGGTGACCACTTCCACCAGCTGCCTTAGTACCCTTGGGTGGATCCCATCCAGCTGCACAGATTTGTGTGTGTCTAAGTGGTGTATCAGGTCACAGACCATTTGCCCTGGAATATGGGGGCTTTGTTCTTCTCCCCATCCCTGTTTTCCAACTCAGGGGGCTGGGTACATGGAGAACAACTGGTCTTACTATCAAAGACTAAGGCAGAGAAGGCAGTAAGTCTCTCAGCCTTTTACTCACTCTTTATGGCAGTGTTTTATTTTACCCCACATCCAATAAAGGATGGGGGTTCTCCTTAGCCCTCCTTTTGTTGATAATGTATTTACAGAAAAATCTTTTATTGTCTTTCATGGCAGGAGCAATATTAGATCAGATTAGGGTTAGTCAAAGTAACATCCCTGAATCTCATTTTGTGTGGATATTGGATCGTTAGCTCCATTCACTTTGCCCTTTAATCCCAATTCCATTATGTCCCACTAGTTCCTGACATAGGCAGAGGCAGTTTCTGACACATTTTCAATGTTCCTAAAGCATTAGGGACATTGAAAGTGTGGATTTTTGGCTCAGTGACCAAATCAAGAATTGTAATAAAATGAATTAAAATGTTTACGTGGATCAAATGGACATGAAGAAATTTTGGTTTTAGTTTATATAAACATTTTTAATCTGCAAGTATAAGAATAATAGATGATGAAATAGGGGAGGAGGAAAATGCTGAAAACAGTTTTGCATCCACCTTTTCTTTTTTTGGTGTGAATCACTGTTTGCTTAAAAAATGCTGTCATTTGCACTCCAGTTTCTCCTATTTTCTTTCCTTATTCAGGGATTTTTAAATTTTTCTTTCAAAATGTGCAGAAAGAAGCAGCTTGGGGAAGGTCACACAACAGAAGTTTCAAAGTTAGTCTACTAGGTAAGGTGCTTGGGCAACGCAAGGACAAGCACGAATGGCTGTGATCTTGAGGCCAAGCGTGCCATCTAGTGTTGGATATTGTTTGTCAAAGGGAAAGCAGCAATTGATTTCTACAATGTTTACAATACCCCTAATATATCCTTCAATCACTTATTGGACAGGCTACTGATACCACACTTGGGTATTAAATGAAAGGCTCAGCAATAGCAATGACTTCTCACCCTCGTGACGTTTGGGTGGTGGGTGTGAATAGTTTGTGAACAACTTTTATTTGAAAGCTGCCAAATCAGATCCAAAGAGCACGTTCAAAAAGTAATGGGCCTTCTGCAGAAACAGAGCTGCACAACATTGCCATCAAATACCTGGAATATACTGTGGCTATTTCCAAGGTCACTTATTTCTTTAAAACTACTAAAACAGAGAGCTGTGTGATGTGTGACACATTGTAACAACATACTTTTCCTGAAACTGCAGTAAGGGGGACGATACAACCCAATTACCACCCTCATATGACAGAAAAATAGGTAATGAAAGTTGAAGACATGCAGACTGCCATTTTTTGTTCCTTTGGTTCTTTTCAGCTACTCCATGTTGGGATATCAACCCTCAAATACACAGCACCTCTGTCATCCCAGCAGTTCTCTTAAACAATTGCTAAAATCTCTCATGGCACAATAAAGACATGTACCAACACCTGACATTTTGTGCATTCCCACAAGTATCAAAGTACTAATTCTTTGGGGCAAGGGGTCATTGTTTCTTCACGTGTTCCATTTCAAGCCCCTCAAACAGATGCCAGAAAACATTGTGGGTGAGCAGGGTTCGAGGGAAGAAGTTGTACTGCAGTCAGAGAGACGTGGAAAAAACTGTGAACATCTATGGAAACAATTTAAGCAACCCTTGTCTTCTTGATGTTCTGCTAAAATAAAGGCTGATGTGGATGCAGGCACCATCATGGAGGGCAGAGTAAGGGGAGAAAAAGGAGGGTAATTCATAGACATTAACTCAAGTTTTCCTTGTTCTTTTACTGTAATAAAACAGCACTGTTAACAATTGCAAAGTGATTTTATGATGTATCTTATCCTGCGTAACATAGACTGCTGCCAAAAAAAGTCACTGAGGTTGCCCTCCTGTGGTACTGTGCTCCCACCACTTTCCTAGTCTCAGGTCCAGTGATCCTACAGCATCAGATTTTGCCAGGTCAGTGAGGTGATGCAACTGAAAACTAACTGGGAGTGGAAAAAGTTTTCTATCAGATAGCCACCAAAAATTATGCCATAATCAAAATGTGTGTTTCTCCTCTCAATACACGGTTTTTAATTTCATTGTGTGCCTAAAGGCTTTCCTGGTTGCGAAAATGCATAGAATATTGAAAAGATGGACAATTAGAAGATTTCGTCAGTGAGAGTCATCACATTTGTCATCTTCAGTTCAATGTTGTTCATAAATAATCATTCAAGACACTGGGTCTGAAGCTGAAAGCAAGCAGGAACACTGGGAGACACTGAATTTGTAGTGAGCTTCTCTGATTTAAAGAAAACATTCCTCCATAGAGCTAGGAGAGCACCCACACTAACAACAGCCTTATTCTTCTTCTGGAACAGGGTGCAAGCCCAGACTGCCCCCTGACCAGGCTGGAAGTTTCCGTGTATCCTTTGCCCAGCAGTGAGCCTGTCTGAAGTTACTCCTTGCAGGGAGGCTGCATGCCAAAGTCGAGTGGGTAATGCACAGCAATTCGTAATGTTCCTCCCAGCAAACTGCTGTAGAAGCATGTTACTCCCGAGAGCAGCACATCTCCTGTAGGAAGTACTAGTTCAGACTTTGATGTGCAGCAAAGATATAGGAGAAATATCATAGCCTTTCTCAATTTCAGCACCAATGATCACAGTAGTAATTCAAAGACCAAACGGAGGACTCATTTGCACTGAATATTAATGCAGGTGTAATAGATAAAAAAACTGGCAGGAGTAGTTTTCAGAACAATGCATCTGTCAGCCACAATCTTTGAAACAAATCCAAGTCTCACAGAGCAGATTCTTCCCCTTTCTTGAAAAAGGGACTCAATATGATCAGCTACATCTTCTCCAAAGAAAACATTTGGACTCTTTTCTTTTATAGACTTTGATCCAACATCAGAATGGCAGTGATTTCAGTGGAGGTAAGATATTAAATAAGGTTTGGGCATTTAGCTGTCTTTGAAGCTAGGTGTTTGCTTTTGTCAAGGGACTTCCTTGACAGCCTGAAGACGAAAGCCTCTTTTCATGCCAAAAATAGAATAAACGCCATTTTGGAAAAGTGCTCTGCTGGCTTGCCTTGACATTTTGGTGCAGGAATCACCTTGAGTTTCACAAAGAAGCTATTTCCCATGTTTTATGTCTCATCTCTGCTCAAAAGGCCAGTGCAGGTGTTTAAATTATAGTGGCGATGGGGGGTCCTGCTTCAGATCTAAGTGTCTGCTGGACAAAAGACAGGCAGGTGAACCATTTGTTAAACATCACCAGTCACTATCACTTATAACCAGATCCTGCACAGCAGTAATTCCACTGAAGGAAACAGAGTTCTGCAAGCAGAACACTTCACCTGAGGACTGGTGCCATCAATGATTACAAAATACTCGTGTTAGCCTTGCTAGTCATTCAATCTACCTGCAAAAAACTGCTTTTAACCCACAAAAACTATGGAACTAAACCTGCTTACAACTTCAATTTTCACGTGAATGTACGTTTCAAAAGCTACAAGGTAAAAATGTGTGATTTCAATAGTAAAATAATGAGAATTAAGTTGTCCCTTTTATGGATGGATCCTTTAAGACAATCCCCCTAGCTAAACAAGACACCTTTCCCTGTCAATATCCCGAAGTACCCTTTCTGTCTCCTGTTATACTTTGGTGAAAGAATACTTCATGTCATCTCCATTACTTTCATGTTTAATGGCATTGCAATGAAAGAAATGACACCTTACAGAATTAGGACCCAGACTAGCATCCCTTGGAGGCTGAGTTTCAGATCATTATTTCTGCTGACACCGTGCAGCTGTTGAAGAGGTTTCTTTTTTTTTTTCTTTTTCTTTTTTTTTTTTTTTTTGCCACAGAAATCTTTAGCGGGAAGAGGAAGGCACGGCTTGTTGGATCAGTGATGTAACACCAGCTGACAGGTGGGTTTCAGGGAACTCTCTGGGGCCATGGCCTCTTTAGTGGTTTTACCACTCTAAACTCAATTACAGTGGAGTTTCACGCTCCACAGCAAACTCCAGTCCTTTTTTGATAAAAACTCGACAAAGTAAATAAGTCATGATGATGATATGGGTCTACCATTTAATATTCATTGAAGTACATATGTTTGAAAATTGGAAGCAGAGTTTAATCCATTTTCATATTTATATCAACATGAAGCTTTAAAAAGGATATCTTTCCTTTTCTCAGAGAATCTTGACAATTTCTGGTCTGACAAGATAAATAAAGATGTAAAAAAATCACTTTGAATATAAGAAGACCCAAGGAGATTTAAAATGCAAATCGTAATATATATATCCTGAATCTACTCACTTTCAAGGGGGAGCATGTCTTCCTTCTGTGTGATTTTCAGTTTGATTAAAATTATATAAAATATCTTAAAGGATCCATACTTCTTGACGATACATGCATAATTTGATCGCAATCTACTTATACCTTATCGTACAGTGCACTGATGGTATAACAGGTAATACATTTTATAAAGAGGCTTTTATATTTATGAGCAATTTCTTCCCTCATTTAGACATATTAGCTTCATGTAACTTTTCAGCCTCTGCTATACTTAAAGTCACAGCAATCAGCAGAATTTGGTTGTGCATAGATATGATAGTTAAATTAAAACACACAGAATAGTCTTTATGAGAACTACACATAAAACTAGCAATATGTTTGTCTCAACTTAAAAAATTATGATTTGCAAAACCCCATTTCATATAGCATTTAGTGTAATCATTATTTTGTAACATCAGACAGGTTTTACTGACTTCCAGGAGAAATGAAAAGAAAGACATAGCAAACTTTTCTTTGTCTTAGTGTTGCATTTTAGATCACTGAAAGATAAATGAAGCTGGTGAAAAAAGAGTTAACCTAATGATGTCGTCTTTTATTTGACTGAATGTTTAAGCATGGTGCTACGGCTGATGGCACCTTGTTTAATAATGCAGTACATAGCTTCCTAAGGGGACAGGGCTTGATCTGAAAACTGAATATGGTGCACTCTAAATTCTCTTCCCTGAGGAAGGCTGACTAACTGATAAGTGCCATGAGCTAGCGCAGGGACTGATTCTGTCAAATCAAGCTCAAATGGAAGGCACAATGTAGACTCTTCTCAAGTCCTAGTGAAGTAATTTGAGCAGACATTTGTGACATTAGACAGTGCATCAACTATGGAATGCTGTAAAAGTTCACTGTCTTACTACAAGGTGGTCTTTAGATGACAGGATAAAGAAATCAGTGCAAATTTGTTAATGTAACAACTTGGAAAAGCATGCTAAAAATGTCACTCTATTGGGATATGTGATAAAATGTATAGGGAAGTGACTGCCAGTTGGGTTTCCTTGCGAATCCTTCATTAGAACTCATGTAGAAGGCAGAAAAATAGGGAAAGGCAATAAATACAAAATTTGCATTAGGTGTTACCAGCTAAACTTCTGTTTTTCCTGAGCTAAAAAATTCCAATTGACAGCTGAAGCAAGAAAATCCATTGTTCAGCTGTTCGTCTCTCACTTTGGGATTATAAAGTCATTCAATTCAAACTTCCCATACTGAAGTCTTTGAGCATCTTTTCTAATTGGGGACTGAAGAATAACAGTCTTTAAAGTCAGAAAGAAAATTGTACAGGTTGAGGAGGTAAAACCTGTTAATCACATATAAATAATATACTAGCATGCAATATATACCTGAGGGAATCAGCAGGAAAGACTGGAAACCAGTTGAAATTCCTGAAAAAATAGAATGGAAAACAGCAGAAAAAATGAATTTTTCACTAGTAATTCATGTTTGTCTAGGCTTGTTTTTTTCTTCAAGTAAACAATGGTTTCTGGTTGTAAGAAATTATGAAAATCTCTGCCAGGTTTCCAGTGAAAAATTTGACAAATAGTGAAAATTGAGGGTGAAATTAACAAAGGAAAATGTGATACATAAGGAATTGATCTAAGCGGATAGTACAGCAAATAGTGTTGAAAATAAACATTTCAAGTTTGAGAGAGTTACTAGTGGGTATATTCCAGGATAACTTTAAAGACACACTTTTTCAAAACTTCTTTGACCTTTGAGAAAAATGACATTGTGCTGACGAGACAGGTCAGCAATGCTCAGCAGTACACACAGATGCAGCGTATCTGAGAAGGACCTGATGACTGGAAAAATCAACTATGAAGAAATGGTTTACCACACAACACAGGACTGTGCATTTGGAGACTAATAACAAAATCTATGTTGCAAGCTGGGAATCCATGAGCTGGACAGGGAGCAAGATTCTGGTGTAATGAGTGGTGACAGAAGGAGTTGCAGATGGCAATCTGATGACAGTGTGAGAAAGGAAAGTGATACCAAAGTGGTACCAGATGAGACTTTTCTGCTGAATATCTACTAGTATCAATGAACTCTTAAGGTGACACCTTACTATGAAGCTTTCAGGTCACCCAGTTTAGGAAAGAATTCCTCAGACTGGAATGGTCCTGCAAGAAGATGTTATCTGATGGGATAATATGAGAAGAGAGTGACCTGTTCAGGCTGATGACAGATGTAATTTTCTTTTAAGAAACATAAGAAATAAGAATTTCCATTTAACCACCATGACAGGCAGATGAATGGCTGTATGTGGGCTGAAGGGCTGCTGGAGGAAGCTCCTGTGGAGCTTCTGGAAAGCAGCTTCTCATCCAGGTGATGAAAGCAAAAAGGCTGCTCCCCAACACAATGATTCTTGACAAGGTCAGGAAGAGAGTTACAAGATGTGGTATGTGTGGTCATGTTTGGTGTGAAGATCTAGGAGGTCCTCTGCTTACATTATGTTGGGCTGTATGAAGCTCTCTAACTCCACTTCTATCAGAGGTATGCTCAGAGGTACAATTTAGGTCAGTGTCTGAGAAGTGTTCTCAGCCCAAAGTACTATACAACTAAATACATTAATAATCTTGTATTAATGGACCATGGGGAGAATTTTCAAAGGCATTTAGAACTTGCGGAACTTTACAACCAGTGATGTTAATGACATCAAATTAAAAAAATAAATAAAAAATTGAAAGAGGGATCCTCAGCCACCTTGTTCTGTGGAGATAAGTAAAGATCCAGGCATACTTCCAGGGCAGGTGGCACTGAAAACTATGAGTAACAAACTCATATTCAGGCTTTCTACATCTTTGGTGTGCAAAAATGTCTGGTTTTCACAGCATTTTCATAGATTCACCATGCAGTATGATCAGATTAGCTTGACTAATCTTTTGAAGGGAGTTGCCCTATAAAAACTTTAAATCATTGTTTTCAGAATAAGCATTTATATTAAAATTGATCAAGTTTCCAATTGCACTCAAAGCCTTCCCATCATGGAGTCTTAAGGGGCAAATATTGAAGCCCAATAGCCTTTTAAAAAACCCATCCAAACTCTTCTATCAAGTATTTCTGCAAACAGCTGAAAACCAGTTTGTTTAAATGACTTTACTATGGGCTCAAACTCTGCTGCTCAGCTTTTACTTTGATGCCTTCCTGTCCTATGACCATCAGCCCAGAGGAACTGAGTCCTGTCCAGCCAGAATGGAGGATATTCAGCAATAGCTCCCTCAGGAAGCTAAGGGCAAAAAACCCACAAGGATCTTTCTAGTTAAGTAGGAAAGATGAAAAAAAATCACAGTACTCTCCAATCAGAAGAACAACAAGGGTGAAAAAAGACATTCTGATTTTTCAGGGACTGGGGTGGTCTCTCTGAGCAGCAATATGAACCAGCTGTTATTCCACATCTTGAGGTCTTAAAGCAGGTTTCACTGGGACTCATCTCACTGTTTCATGAGAAACATTTGTCCTCCAAGCCCCACTAGCATTACAGCATGGTCTCAATATGAAAAGAATAAAATAGTCCCTAGAGACCTAATATTTAAGTTAGCAAGATTTCCTTCCCTGAAAAGCTGACCAAGCAACTAATTACATTGACAGAGAGCTAATTCTAAGAACACTAATAGAGCTGAGACTCAAATAAATCAGAATTGGTTGCACACAGACCCCTGCTTTGTATTTTCTTTAACTCATTTACTTCCATGATTGCGTTAATTCCTGGAGACACAGCATATCAGTGCTAATGCTCAACTCAAAAGTCAATGCTGTTTCAGGTACAGCATTCTGACATATCTGCAGTAAGGAGCTCTAGGTCCTCAAACTCTAAGTTACCCTGCTTCCTGTGTCAGCATTTCCAAGGTAATTACATTTGGAAGTATCTACACAACAATTGGTATTAGCTATGGTTCCATTTTGGAATTTGCTGTGTGACCATTCTACTGCCAACTAATTTATTTAACTAACCGAGAAACAGATTATGAAGTAACTGAAATAAGAAGCATATTACAAATCATGAAACAACACTATTTACTAGATGATAAAATAAACACATGATGCACAAGAATGTTACATTTGTAAAGAACAGTTTCTCAAGTTTGAAATAATTTATGAATAACTTACACGTGTAATGTTCCTTTGCAGTTTTGCTGCAAAGGAGGATGTCCCATGGATCATGGGCAGAATTCTAAAGATGCAAGTCTATAATTGCTAAGTGATGCTACATAGGCAAAGTTTGAAATTCTCTACAATAAGGACATAAGGCAGGAGACCTTCTACAAATAGTGTAAATTTTACCCTGATGTGTAACTATGCCACGGATAGTATCACTAAGGATTGCCTTCAGCCCTGACAGATTTTGACATCCATTCTGGCGCCTTCTGTAGCTCAACTCAGATGTCTCAGTACAAAGAATTGCAGAGGCTTTGTAGTACCATCAATAAATTCCATCAAGAATTTCTTCCATTGCTGATTGAAGAGGAAGCCAAAAAACTCAAGACAAAAGAACTTTACATTATTGTAAAGATTGATCAGCTTTGATTATCTTTGTCATATCTGTGGAGCAGAGTGTAGATCAAATATTGGATGTAGCTATGGACTAGAGTCATAATGGAGTCTAGTGTGTGGTGCTTTTTGCCTGTTATTCATCGACACCACAAAATCTTTTAACATCTCATGCAATACCTCTTCCTTGGCTTTTTAAGACTTTTCCTATTGCACTAGCAAAACTGAATAGCTGCAAAATTGGAAAGAAGTTTTCTATACCTTTCTGTTTGTAATACTACATTGTAATACTATAGTATAACACTATAAGAATATTTTAAAATATTTCTCTGCCCATTTAAGATAAATGTTTTTAAATACATGTCTAGAAAATCTGGAATGGGTTTATCATCAACACATAAAATGTTCATAATTTATTTTAGAAAGTCTTCCAGAAGTCATGCTCACATACAATTGTATATTACTACAAATTATAAGAGTCACAATATTTAATGCACTGCAATATGCAAAAGGTCTGATGATGTCCACAACAGACCTTTCCAGCTAATCTGAAGTGATTTTCTTTAAAATCATGAACATTCTCCTACAATACCAATCATTTTCCAAGGACAAACCATGCAGAAGTGATGACAGCATCATAAAACTTTTTCCTTACACCTTCCCCAGTTTGATAATGTATTGTTTGATAATGTGTCATTTTCTTTCACTGACAGAAAATGGAAACATCCCAAAGTAATGCCAGTGGCTACCTTTGAAGGATTTTGCTTTAATATCTCTATGCCTCAGTTTTCATATTTTAAAAAAAAAAAAATTCATAATATTCATTCACACCAGCAGGGTGTTGCAAAGTTAAATTTAATATTGTTTGTAAGATGCTTTTAGAGCGTCCAACTGGAAGAATGATAGATATGCAAAACAGAACCTCTTGTAGCTATTATTCTCAGACAATTTCTGTTGAATTTATATAAAAGGAATACCGACTATTCTCAGACAATTATTCTCAAACAATTTGTGTTGAATTTATATAAAATGGAATTCTATTTTTTTTAACAATATAAAGAAAATTTGGCCATTAATAATGAAAATATATTTCCTGCAAATAAACAATAATAAATTAAATTGAAATTACATCAGGTCACTCAGCCTTATCTGATAAGATAACCTGCTAAGATGCAGATGCACTGGACATCTATGTCATAGAGACGCGTCACATGAACCCAGGCCCAGAGTCATCCTTGTCTCTCCTTGTCAGGAAAATGTGTACAAAGCTTTCTAAGTGTGTGTTTGCTTTTGCTGTGCAACTTTCAAGTAAGGAGAAATATAAGCTACTGCTTTCTCATTTTTATTTCTGGTACTCGTCTGTGAAGTCAGTTCTGTTGAGTTCACACTTTCAAAGGAGCATCCTAACATAGTTTTCAGAGCACGAGGAGAGCCTAACTTCCTCATTCCAGTCATGTTCAAATCAAAGCAGGCAAGATGTGCTCTGGTATACAGGATTGGAAGTCAAACCAAGTCTGTCTTTAGCACTGCCATCCCCTTTGCAACTTTGGTCACAAAACTCTGAATTTTCATTCCCATGACCATAAATTTGTCTGCTGCAGTTTCCATAAGACAGCTTGACGTCCTCCCACATAAAAAAGGGTCCATCCTTCTACTCAGATGTTGATATTGAAGTTACTGTGAATTAGCCAACACCTGAGTTCTGCTTTTAAATTGACTTGCACCATCCATCCTTACCACTGCCAGGTCCGCACTGGCCCAGAATGGCTACATTTTAATCAAAATTGAAACTTTTATTGAAGTTTATAGTTCCTTGTGGGCTGATCTGTAAGCAGGTCAGACCAACATACAATATAAAATATTATCAACATTCAGAGTAACTCATGAGTTTCTGTAAGGTCTTACCTGGGCCAGAGCTACTTGCTACTGTAACACACGACCCCAAGGAAATGGTCAGAATGAATATACACACTTCCAGTACTATGAATAAAAGTTATGAGCCAAAGGAGAACATGTTACTCAGGACCAGAGTAAGGAGCGGTGCCATTTTTAAGAAATCCAAGTTTGAAAACACCTGAAAAGCCCTATATTTATTCATAAATGCAAAAATAAACAGGTGAACTGAACAGGGATTTTTTTTTACTGATACACCACCATCTCACTACCTGCATCTCTGAAGATCTGGACTGGGTTTGTCCAAACCACAAGCCTTTTGGGACTCTTCGGATATGTCATGAGCCAGAAATTCCGTTCTGTAAGGCACCAAACCCTCTGGGAAGCAGTAATTATAATGTGATCCAGGATTATCCCTTCCACTCAAGCTCTCCACGGAGCCCTCACCCAGCTGGGTACTGGTGTGTGGCTGGGCACACATGAGCACACGGCTCTTCCCACTCTTTCCTAACAGACCCGTGTCCCGTGCAGGTGGCAGGAATGGGCAGGAGCCCATCCATGCCAGAGACCCTCTCTGCATGCAGCTGAGAGGATAATCTCCTGAAGAGTTCTTTCTTAATTTAAAAATACTAAGGGGGAAACGAATAATGAGCCAGGAGAAAACTAAGAGAAATTGTATTTCACCGTCCCCAGTCCTTTTATATACTCACATGGTGGGGTCAGGGAATGTGGGCTGTGAAACCTCGTGATCTGACCCCAGGCAGTACTGGCTTGGCACCGCACTACTTTGTTTTCCCCAAGACCAAATGAAATGCCTAAAAATAGCAAGGCTTGCCAAAACATTTATGTTTTTAGCTTCGCTCGGTTGTCTTTGCATTCAGACCTCTTTTATTCTTCTGCCCCATCCCTCTGATTAGATTACATTCCTTTTAGCTGTGGGAGCTGGGATTACGCCTGAGCTGGGAACTGGAGGGAATACAGCAAGGCAGTCTAAAAGGGAAGGGGGAATACTTCTGACATTCCTCCCACTGAAAGCAAGCAGCAATTGACCAAACACGCAGTACATCCACACTCGGCACTTACACACCGGGTGAAAGGGTCAGCCCTTGATCTCTGTGTTGCCTTATTGCATTTCCCGCAAGGCATTACCTTTGTTGACAGATTCCATCCTTCTCATCAATGAGGACTGTCATCTGGTCCCCCAGGCTATGCTCTTGACTGCTTCAATTGATCCTTTAGTTTGCCTTTATTTCTGAATGCCATTGTTACCACTGTTGCTGGGATTTTATATGGGCAACTGGGTATTATGGTAAGTCTAAATCACAGCTCCTCAATTTTAAAAATACAAATAATTAAAAAAATAAGGTAGTCCAAAATCCTCTAGCTGTTCTTTTGATTGTGTTTAACATTTCTAAACATTACATCCCTCTCTCTCTTCATTCCTCCCATGTTAAGGGGCTCTGCAAGACTTTCAACCTCACTGACAACTACTGCAAAAAGAGTAAATCAGGTAGCAACTGGTTTCAGCCAAAGTCTACAGTGATTCTTACTGGCATTGCAAAGCTTACTTGAATTCACAAGGGGCTTAAAAAGCACTGAGATGGCAGAGATTGTTGTGGCAGAAGCAACTGGAAAATGTCCTGAGATTGAAACACAGACATATTAACATCACCCTTGTGGACGCTAATGACTTGCACTTTGAAATGCCAGAGGCTCATACTGCCAGCTAAAACAAAGAAAAAACCACATTTTTAGTCTCCAAAGACTTTAGATCTTTCCAAACTCTGAGGGCAAATTCAGCCATAATGTATTTTTGCAGTAGAGCAGGGCAGCTCATGCATGCCACTGGGGGAATCATTGCCTGGAGTTGCTGTAGGCAGTGTAGTCAGTATAGCTAAATAAAACAGCAGCTGAAAACCTCTGAGAGGTTAAACTAGTAATGAAGCATTCTATAATGCAATGCAATCAAACCTACACAGTCTGAAGGCATAGCTTGCTGACACTGACAACCTTTGCCTTTCCCACTGAAACGTATTTAAGGAAACGACCACCAAACACAAGGATTTCTACAAGAGCATTACAACTTAAATTGACACATAGCTAGAAAAAAATATTTTAATCTTTTGATGAAGTAACAATGTCCTACTTAGACATTTCTAGATGAGGAGTTCTTTTAAGGGCTTACTAGTAATGCCAGATTGGAAACTTTCTGAAACTGTAAATGTTTAAAAGGCTCTACTCAAAGAAATGGAAAGGTAACAGGAAAGGAAGAAAACCAGATCCTGACAGTAAAAAGAACGCTAGGGAAAGGCTTAGAAGGAACATTTGGAATAAAAATTAAAAAAAAAAAAAAGAACTGGTTTGAGTGGGAAAATACCTGTAGGATAGGAGAAATACAGACCCCAAATTCATCCCCAGTATAAATCTAACAATTAACCAAGCCCAAGAAACTTTAAACAGACTGGGGAAAAGTATATTTCATTCTTTTCGATACTTTTCAACATGTAAAAGAAAAGAATTCCAAGTTTTATTTGCTTACATTAGAAATGTGAGCCACATGTAGTTTTTTCTTCACAGATTCCATGGATGGCTAAACAATGAGCAGAATAAGATTTTTGTGCTACATGAACTGCATTAAACCTGAGTAACTGAGAAAGTAATTTATACTTTCCCTAACTGAAAATACATCTCTTTCTTAAGAATAACAAAATATTAACTAACGTTACAGTGTTTTTGCAGGGATCTTCTGCTACCACAAAAATTTAACAGAACATCTCCTTTTAAAAATTTTATAATAAATCAAAAGAACTCAAGCAAAAGAGCTTTCTTTTATTTTCAAATTACATTTAAAGTAATTCCTATAATAAAACAAATGTGAGAAAAAAAGAATGTTTTGTTAAAGTCGAGGCAGAAAGTATTGTAAAAGAGGTGAAAATGCAAAAAGATATAGAAGAAAAGCTTTGTATGGTCATCCACATATCGAATATTCATGGCAGAATTTGGTGTTTGCGAAGAAAACACATTCGCTCAAAGAACTTTTGGGTCTACACCCCACAATTGTTTCGGCACATCTCTACCCTCACATACATCTTAGTAAAGATATGCCTTAGGTACATTTAAGCCAGTGGCTGGAGTCATCAAGAGTAGTCAAAAGGATGACAGCAAACGTGAAATTGTGAAGTATATAGGCAGAAATTTAAACAAAACACAGATGAAAGTGAATAAATTCCTCCCAAAAGTAAAGAAATAAAAGCAATTGAAAACCAGAAGGAAACTATTAAATTTTGAAGGCTAATACTGGGAAAAAATGTAAGATATTAACTTGCCAAGATCCTCTATGTAAGAGATGCACTCCATGCTTTTGACCTGTCTTGTGAATAGGCCATACTCTTCCTATTGGAGTCCCAGTGCATTCCAACTAATTCACTGTGCATCTTCTAAATTAGAATTTGATGTAAAAGTGTTGGAAATAGTTTTATCGTAGTTAAGATTGCATTTGCTCTTGTAAAAATCTTTTCTGAAAGTTTGAGCTTGAATTTGTCATGTACAAACAGCCTTTACTAAAAACTGTGGGAAGATGAAGACTCTTGACCAGATAGCAAGAGCAAAATGTAAATGAGCCTACATGAAAGTGGGTGCTCTTAACCTAGAATGAGAAAATCATCAAAGATTCAAATGCAACCTGGCCAGAAAAAGTGTGCACTAGTACTGAATTGGAGTAAGTGAAGTAATTTAAACTAATATCATTGTTATTAATCTTATCCATAAGTCCTTGCATACCCTAAAATGCTATTGATGAAGCCCTTACGATGAAATTCTACAAGAATTAGAAACACGACTTTGGGCTGTGACTGTACAGATTTCTCTGTACATTTAACTTATTGAGGGGTAATGCAGAATGTAAATTTAAAGCACTGTATATATTACTGACTAAATCTTTGTGGAGACTACCTTCTTCTGTAATCAGGCATGTTTTCACTCTCAGTTTAAGTTTTATATACACTTCAAGAAACTCTTACTCTGCAATAAAAGTTTGAATTTGTTGATAAATTATATCAAGCTTACTTCTAGAATTGCATTCAATGCTAAAAGAAGCTGAGTAAGACTATTAATGAAGATCATACCTAGGATATGAATAGCTAACATTTGTCCCCAGGATCCTTCTCTTAAGTTTCACTCCCTAGTTAAGACACAAGAAAATAGTCCACTTGGATTACTTCAGTTAGAGCGTTATAAAGCACTGGAACCTGCCAGCAGTATTAGAACCAATTTAGTAATATCCCACTAAAATCTTTCACTTAAATAAGGATTAATAACTCATTAGATCACATTGGATGTGGTTTTGAGCAGCCTGGTCTAGTACAAGGCATCCCTGTCCATGGCAGGTGTGTTGGATCTAGATAATTTTTAAGGTCTCTTCCAACACAAACTATTGTATGATTTGTGTGGTTGTGCAGTGTAAAGGGCTGGGAAGATGACCTGGCTTAAAACTAATCCAGACTGACACATTGCAGTCTACAACTTCCTCATGAGCACAAGAAGAGGGCAGGCACTGATCTGTTCTCGGTGGTGACCAGTGACAGGACCTGAGGGAATGGCCTGAAGTTGTGTCAGGGGAGGTTTAGGTTGGATATTAGAAAGAAGTTCTTCCCCTAGAGGGTGGTTGGGCACTGGAACAGGCTCCCAGGGAAGTGGGCACAACACCAAGGCTGACAGTTCAAGAAGCATTGGATGATACTCTCGGGCACAGGGTGTGACTCTTGGTGATGGTCCCATGTAGGGCTAAGGGTTAGACTCCATGATCTTTGTGGATCCCTTCCACCTCAGCATAGTCTGTGATTCTGTGATCCATCTGGTTTATCAAGTGACTATATAAACACGTGTCAGCAGAAGAGGATGGCACAGGTGAGGACTCAGAAGCAAAATACAGTTTGAGGGAAATATTTTTAATATGTATTTCTTGCTACCTATCTCAGAGTGTTTCTCAGCTCCTGGTGACAGATTGATTCCCCCACAGACTGTTCACACAACAGCCTCACACTTCGATACACAGTCCATTGCTTCAAACAGAACAACTACTTTCTGATATATAAAGATCAGATTAAGCTTATTTAATCGATAAATCTAAATTCTTTCAAACTTTAATATATAATTTTCCCTGACTCATGCTCCCTTTCTTTTCCTCCATAAATTTTTCAGGATACACAGCAAAACTGGATGCTAATGTTCATTAAAAAAGAAGCGTGTGGAAGGATTTAAACAGAGCAGTGGGGATGGGTGCAGCATAGCATTGTCCTAACCCACTAATCCAAGATATGGAACATGACAGAAGCACACATCAGCAGATCACAGCACTTGGTGGTGTTCTCAGCACTGGCAACATCTCCCTCACATCCCCTAGTGCTGCCCTGACCCACACAAAGGACAGTCACAGGCAGGCCCACAGAGGTAATGCTGCATCTCCAGGCAGCTTTCCTCTCCATTAAAGTCCTCTTGAGCAGTGACCCCTCATTCCAACACACCTGAATTTACGTGTGCTGAAATAACTTGGTTATTGTTCATCCTGTACCAGCTGACAACATGATCCAGGATAATTCTGTGTAAGTGAACCATTTCCATCACTTCCTGCTCCATGACTTTTCTCACTAATTCAAACAGCAGCTTTTTCTTTATGTTTAAAGGAAAGTTCTACAGCTAAGAACTATATAACCTCACTAGACTATAATTTATTTTGCTAACTATTTCGAGCAAATACAGTTTGTTGTTTGTCAGTAGTTAACTCATTCTGAATTTACTGTTGTTGAAGAGCATTCATATTTTAATTAGTGTCACTAAGTCAAATGCTTTGTAAAAGGGTGCCAACACAGCTGTCACATGTATCAATGAGACTGGTAGTCCTTCAGAACAATAACATTTTCATGTGACAAGACTTAATTTCTATGAAATCATGCTAGTTAACATTACCTGTATTCTCAGCATTTAACTCTCTGTTGAAGTCCATTAACAGTTGGCCTGTTACTTTCTTGAGATTCTGTGCCTCAATAGCTGTCTTGTATTACATTTCTCAAGTCATATCTTATGTGCTACAACAGTAGCAGATCATACTCCAGATTCTCTGGAACTTCCCAGATGTTCATTTAAAGTCAACATCTTGGTCCAGACAGATTTGCTAAGAATCTCTTGTGATGACTTGTTTCAACCTGCTTACATAAAAAGCATAGAATCATAGAATGATATGGGTTGAAAGGGACCCTGAAGGTAACCTAGCTCCAATCCCCCTGCCACAGACAGGGTCACCTTCCACTAGACTAGGCTTCTCAGGGCCCCTTCCAGCCTGGCCTTGAGAACTTTCAGGGATGGGGCAGCCTGTTCCCGTGCCTTACTACTCTCACAGTAAAGAATTTCTTCCAAATGTCTATTTGTTCCTTGCTTTTTGTTTGCAGATGTTGACTACAGAGTGCCTGCATACCAATAAGGCATTAGATCAGGTATTGGGGCACCAAGAAATTCTGAATAACAGAGGATTATAGACCGCCTAAACCTCAAACAAGATTCAAGGCAACACAGCATGATTTTCACCAAACCTAGCACAGTGCATGTTGGAGAGACATCTGGTCTCTTGGATGAAAGTGAAATTTCCCAGGAATCAGATGTAGCCAGAAGCTCCTTTGCATAAAGCGAAAGAGGAATCCTTCAATCTCACTTTGTCCTGCAAGTTTCCAAATCTACCCACATCATTTAAGAACTGGTTACTTTATTTTTTCCTTGCTAACATTTATTGAACTCAAATATTACAACTATGTGGGAAAAAATTCTCACTGTGAAAGATGCAATATGCTCTTCCTTCTGAAAATAAGTAGCTCTTACTGGTACTTTCCAAAGAACAGCAACAACCAAGAAACAAAATGAATGGGGACAAAGCTGTTCTTTAAATTTCATTTTAAGCCAATATTCAAAATCAGACTTGGTGGAGCATGAAATCCTTGTCCGAGTCACTGATTTAGTAAAATAATCAAAAAGTGTTTCATGGCTTCATCAGAACATCCATTTGCCAATAATAAGCAGAGGATTTTCCAGAGTGAACCCATGTTTGAAATATTTCTTCCTACACTGCTAAAAACACCATCTCTTTTGCAGGTTTTTGATTAATGCCTTTAAAGCATGGGTTTACTGAAAAACATAAATACTTTTATGCCACAAAGTCATGCATTTAAAGTAATTTATTAGACAGATAATGGAAAAGTAAAACTTTTTTTTTTTCATAGGAAACATGTTTAAAATGTCAATAATTTTTTCTTCCTTTGCAGAGTTAATTTGTGCTGCACCTTGGATAGCCCAATATATCTGGTTGTTATTTATTCTTAATTTATGTAGACAGTATCTGCCCCAAGGGAAATATCTGAGCTCTCCAGCCTTCACACGTTGCAGCAATGGGAAAATATCAGCAACAGAATCCATGCTGCTGAAACAGGTTACTCTCTCCAGTTAAACGATACCTTTTCCAGTCATTCTAGCTGAAGTTTATGGAACCAGGTGTTTTGAAAGAGTTTGCAGTATTTAATGATAAATGTTTATTTTGAGTAGTATAAAAGTTAAGTAGTTAGGGAAATATAACGTACTCGCAAACCACAAAGGAATTGAAGCTGTATGTTAAGCAAATTTGGAATTCACCCTTGGATTTTACTTTCATTAACTGCAAATTTTATTTCAGTTGAGGAGACACTTTTTCCCTACCTCATTGTGTGCATGCACAGGTTGAGCTAGAAAGATGTTTCACTATAAATGTGTGCCTCTTGAGGGGAAAAAAACCCCAAACAAGTGATTTTTTTTAATGATACAGTGGGGAAAAAGTATAAAACCCATTCAACGGCCTAGAGCAACATGAAAAAAGCCCCCACTGAACATACGTTAAGTATATCTGTTTGGATTTTAAACTTTTTAAACTCTGCAGTTCAGAAGGAAACACTTTCAAGAAAAAAATCCAGCCAGGGAAACAATATAAATTTTCTAAATGACTAACTGACACTTGAGTTCAAAGTTCTGTATTGTAACACGATAAGTATTTGCACTAAAAAAAAAAAAAAGTAAAAAAATAATTGTTTCTGCCCTGCCTTCACAACTGGAAATATTACTCCTCAGTTAGAGCACAACCATACGAACATTTGATTTGGCATTTGACTTAACTAGTGGGGCAGAAATGTCCAGCAGGGATGATGGAAAAATTAGCAAGAGAATAAAAAAAAAAATCTCTCAAAACAGATCAGCTGCGAGAAAAATTTATAACTTTTTCTAGCAGGGACTGATCTGTTTTAAGAGATTCTTGGTCTCTGCCCTTCAAAATGCTTGTGTACACCTCTCTGGATATTTCTGTCTTCTTAGTCAGGCTTATGGACCTACTCTAAGAGAAGAGAAATAAACAGATAAATGGAAGTTTGTAACACAGTAAAAGCTAATTTGATTTATTGTTCATAAATATAACAATCCAACTACCACTTAGACAGGCATATTGTCTTTGAAGGACCTAAGTGAAGCTAAATTGTTATTCAGGAAAATGAGCTGTAGAAATGTATAGCAGCATGATGTATCTCTCCCTGGCATGTAAAGCAGGGAGGTACACACGTGTGAGGTATGCAGATACTGTGTGCATACACCAAGAGGTTTAACCTCTGTTTTAATGTTAGGGGATCAGGTTTTGCAGAGTATAAGTGACCTTTGAATTAAACCCTTCTAGATCCGTATGACTAGTTGCCCAATTACTAAAAAAAAATAAGTAGCTATTAAGATAAATCAGAGTATTTGTAAGGAAACCTCAAATACTTTGAACTCAAGCAGGTGCCTAGAGTTTAGATGCTCTTTACTGCATCTGTTTTATATCCAGAATTATTAATACTTTTCATTTGACAGAGATTCAGCCAGTGTGTCCATTGATACAAAACGAGGATTCTTATGTAAAGTAAAATCTGTAAGCTTATTCGTATCTCTACGATCTTGGAATCGTTCCACTTTTGTTTTCAACCAAAAGTCAAAGCATGCATCGAAATCTGAAAATGGTGTATTACATAGTGGAGCTACAGGCAGCTGAACTACAGTTTTACCGTTTCTGACACTTGTTTTACTGTTCTCTCCAACCATTTCCTCTCCAATACTCGCAGCAGCCAAACCCTGGGACATGGTGTTCTTTGTAGTACAGCCTGCCCACAACTAAACATGTAAAACAAAGGCAGTGACAGGAGACATACAGTGTGTGATGCTTATGTATATACACACACCTTAATTTTTACTTTGCTATTATTTAAAACCAACGGATTTAAGATACTGAAGGACTACTAATTGGTTACAGATTTATGACTGGTTTGCAGTTTTCAGTGACAGTTTAATATGCAAATCTCTGAGCTGTATGATTCACTACAGCTCGAAGAATATACCTTCTGACAAAAGCAGCTACCTCAACTTCTCATTTTATGCAGCTTATAGAAAAATTTCAGATGTGACCCAGTTATGTCACAACCATTTTCAAACTGTGATCCTCTGAAAAGTAACTATATAAAAAAAGCACCTTCTTACTCATCAGATCTACTCCCCGTAGATAGCCAGGATAAGATCTGCTGACTTGGTTACAAAAATAAAGGCACTACTACTTATTAAAATTTCTACTAACCTTGCAAAACTAACATAACTGAGGAGCACAGGGAGATGAATTCTTTTGCATTTTCAGTGGAAATAATTATTTTACAGTGCAGTACAGCTGTAAAAAGGCTCATCAGAGATTTTGAGTTGGATCAAACAAGAGCAAAGGCATAGTTTTGCCTGCAGAAACATTTTAACTAAAGGATACATACACTAAGGAAAAAAAATGTAGCATTTTATTAGGGATTAAGTCATTCCTGGCCATTGGAAAGGAATTGTTTTACATGAAAACTGAGTATTCTTTATAAGCAAATCAACAGGACTCTCAAGCAACAACTTTCCATTCAAATTGTCTATTATCTGTCTGTCTCCAGTTCTTGGATTTGCCTTCTTGCTTGTAATTTAAAGACCCTTAGAAATTATTCTGTAAATCCTAAGACTTGGCTCTTTGATTTTTTGCTACTGCTAGTTCCTGTTCCAGTTCCCCAGTTTGATTTTATCACACTTCTAGGCTCAGGGAACAGCAAACCAATATGCCAAACCAATATGCCATACCATCAAAGCTGTGCAGCCAGGTTTCCATAAGATCTGAGCCTGGCTTAAACTTAAACAAACTTACAGCATGGATAGGTCAACTTTTTTTGTTGGGGACAAGAGGGGAAACAACTGACATTTATTTGGGAGATAAACAGCCTCCAAAGGCATCTGAGCAACAAAATCTGATCTTAAAACTCCAGGGGAAAAAAAAAAAAGAGAATCTTCTCACTATCTTCCTGAAAATGAGCCGTGCTTACTTTCGTCTTGTTTCTGAAAGTGAACAGCAAGCCCTTTTTGTCATGGTCACCCACTTGTTTTCCCCTCAGCAGGGTAGGGGATTTGGAAAGGTAAAGTGAGAAAAGTCATGGGTTGAAAAAACTCATGGGGTTCATTGTAATGAAAAGCAAAATAACAGAGAGAGAGAAATAGAAGTCAAGAAAGACAAGTGATGCAAATGAAAACAGTTGCTCACTACCAACCGAGGAGGCAGTCCCTGAGCAGTGGCCCAGCAGGTAACCTTCTCCCCTATTTATTGCTGAGCATGACACCTTACAGTATGTGATGTCCCTTTGGTCAGCTGGGGTCAGCTGTCCTCGCTGTGTCCCCTCCCAGCTCCTCGTGCAACCCCAGTCTCCTCACTGGTGGGCCAGTGTGAGGAGCAGAGAAGGCCTTGACTATGTGTAAGTGCTGCTCATCAGTGGTGAATACAACCCTGTATTATCAACACTTTTCTTGCACAAATCCAAAACACGAGTCTTACCAGTTACTCAGTTACTCCCATCTCAGATTTCTCCTTCCTTTCTGTCAAACTATTTTGTGTCACATTTCTCTACTTCCCTTCTGAACAACATACATGTTTGTACCATCTCCACCTCACTTCTGTAGCTCTTGAATATCTTACTTCATTTTCATCCTCTCAAAATAAAACCTGACTAGTTCAAAAAACTCCTTGACTCCAATCTTATTTGTAACTAGAGATGATTCATGGTCCACCTGCTTTGCTATATGTAACACTAGCTAAATTATAAGACCTGAAAGACACTGAAGTAATAAAAGCTGGAGTCAATTGGGGGATCTGAAAAATATCCCAAACACAGAAATCACATTATTCCTAGCATTAAGCAACTTCAACAAAAAAATGCAAGAGTTTGCACTAACAAGTACTTCAAGCTGATCCCACTTTCTTCTAGAACAAAATGGAAATGAGATATCAAAAGTCTACAAAAACCTTAGCAAGCCTGAATTTAGACTTAAGATTTTCTTTGCTGTCACAAGACATCTGTATACAGATCTGTCTATACAGAAACACAGAGAACCACATTCCTTATTATCCCTTGATATTTTACTGCCTTGAGAGTCACCTCTTTCAGAGGTGAACTGCATGCCTGACATTAGGCAAGAGGTCTAAGCCAAAACTTGCAATCAGGTTTAGTGAATGAGCCATAAGGAAAGGTCACTTTTAAGTTCCTTTGTCACTTTCCCTCAAGATATATTAAGGATGGATATTCTTCATATGGGAACGTCTGAAGTACCACATTGTCTGAAATCTAAGGCAATGCTTGCTCAGTCACCAGAAATAAAAGGCATATTGATACTAACAGTATGTAAGTATCTCACCATCTTCTCAACTCCATGGCCTACATTCCCCCAGAGTCTCAGGACGAACAGGCACAGCTATCAGGAGGTTGGGGGCAAGAGGTCTCCCCTACACACCAAAACAGGCTTTGTGCTCATCTTAAAACCTCCTGCCTTCAAACCTCTAGAGAGGAGTCCTGCCTTTCCAATAGATGGACTTGATGGCTCCATCAGATGGCACAAGTGCCAGTAGAGGACACTTCTGAGACCCCCAAAGGACCACCAAAATTCACCCAGACCCCACTGCAAGCACAGACCATGACTTTTTCAAAGCTTAACATCTCATAAACCTCTTATATGATATAAATAGCACAGTTCCTGCTACTGTCTTACCCTCTGACATCCAGTAGCCACATTCAAACTGCCTAAAGGCAATAGTCCTAGGCCAACACTGATTCTCTTCTGCATGTCCTCTTGTGTTTCCTTCACTGTTGCCAAGGCATTTTGACACAACTTGGATCATTTAGTCCACAAGTTTTTACACTGAAATCCTGGGAATGCGTTTATAGCATAATTTTAACTTCGGATTTTCTGATTTTCCAAAGCCAACTGTGGCATAAGCTACTTCAGCTTTTTGTACGTATGGGGGTTTATTTGAAGGAAGGAGAGTGAGTGAAGAAAGCTCTAATCACTGCATATTATTGTAACTCTTGCTTTGGAAATTGCCATGACACATTTCAATTAAATTTTACAAGTTAATAATAAGTGTTTATGATAAACCCTCAATGCAACTAGCAGAAACCTTATCAGAACTTAAAAGTTCCAGGAGAGGTAGTATTCAGGCAGGCAATGCCCATTTATTGCCTTAAATAACCAGAGCCATTCTGTGGCCTTCAAGCTGACTGGAAGAGTTTGGCCTATTCATGCTTTTAAATTCTCTGCCTCTCCAGCAGAGCATGGCCATCACCAAACTGCCCTACTGGCAACAGTTCCAAGTTGATTGATGCTAATTTCTCAAACTATGCCAAGCAATTGTCTGGCATAGGCTGAAACTATTGCTGAAACTCCTGGCGATTCTTAATGAAACTCTCTGAGCAGACTGAATCAGGCCAAGACCTTTGGAGAATGTGGTCTGCCTACAGAGAGGAAAAAGCAAGAAGTCAGCCCAGGATTTCTTTTGCTTGTTTGGAGCATTCTATTAATTATTTCTTTCGGTGGCAAGACCAACAAACCAGATTTCCCTAGACTGATTCCTTTATCCAGTCTTGTCTGCCACGTCTTTCCTTCCCATTTCTCTTAAATTGGACTCACTGACATCCGACTTTACTCTTGTCCCTAATGTAGCTGACCACAGCTTTTCCTTCTATAATGCCTTCCTTTCCCTAACTCATACTTTGCAATCTTCCTACTTGGATGAGTATCTTTGTCCCCCTTGGCTATGTTTGTGCATTTGGCCTTTTCCATATCTCTGGACCTGTATGTTTTACCTCTGGACTTGGATTTTCTACAAACATAGCACAGCTACTGTGCTGAGAATTCACAGCTCTGTATCAAGTTTTTGTCCATACTGAAATCCTGGTGCCTCATTCACATCTTGTGTATGACTCAATTAAGGTGTATTATGGCTAAAACAAAATGCTTACTCTTCACCAATAACCTCTGTTTCTCACCTACTGCTAGTGACACTACCATACAGAGCTTTCTCTAGATTCTCACATACATGTGCTAATATTTTTTCACAACAAATAACAACTCATCTTCACCATCCAAAGAACTAAAACTCTCACTTCATAAACACATCTCAATCTCCTGATTAAAATTTTTCTCTTTTTCAGATGTTAATAACTGTAACCTAGACTCTCTCATCCATCCAGACAACTTCAGCAAACACAATTTCCAAAGTCTACTGCTCATCTGTATGACATTTTGATCCCAGGACCAAATTTCCTTTTCACATCAAGCAAATAGCTGTCTTTACCTCTAAATCAGAAACACGTCTATGACTCCTCAGCTGGACAGTGAAAAGAGAGCTCCTCTGTGAGCTGCCTTCATTTCAGATCCCGTTATAGACCGACTGGACTGTCAAACACCTTTGCATTTTCTTTGTCCTTTGGAGGAATTCCTGGTCAGCATCTGTCGCACTGTTCTCCTTCTAAATACTTCTTAAACTGTTCTTTATTGATTCAGCAGCAGTGAAGCCTCAGCAATGAGAACTCACTATTCATTACGCTGACCAGTGTAATCTCATTATTTTCTCTTTATCTTCCAGTCCTTCGCTTTACCATTTCTGGTCCTCATTGCAAGCAATGTAGACATTTTTGTGCCACTGGAGCGAGCTCCCAGGGGCTCTACTCCATAATCAGGTCTGGTGAGTACATACCTAATCCAGCCTAATAATTAGCATTCCATTTGTACTTGGGTTAAAAAGTTTTGCTCTTCCTCAAAAGAAGTGTCTATTCCTTGAATTACTGTAACACTGTGATACAGCAGAAGCCAAGATGACCAGTGACATTACCAATATCGTCTTACTAGCTGTAACCTATGACTGAGGGCTTCACAATAAGAACTGTTGAATATCCAGGACTTTCATAAGTAACAAAAATGGGTGCACATAAGAACTGTGCCCTTTACATCTTGATGATGAGACTTTACAAGCCTTTCTGAGTAAAGTGCAATTGGGAATGGCTGATTTAGTAGTCCATTTAATGAAAATCAATCTGCTCCTGGGAGTAATTATCTGCAAGTTACGGCAAAAATGGTGATATGTTTTGCACGAAAACGTGCACTCCATTTGTAAGTACTTTAGTTAATGCTTTATGTCAGAGCAATCAGGTTTGACCTGGGTGCCAAAACGGAGCTCGGTTGCGGGTGGCAACTGGATAACAGAAGCAAGTTCAGGAAGAGATTTATGGTTGGCATTTGCTCTAATTAAACCTCTTCCCTCTGCCCGTCGCTCCCGGGGGGATGACGAGTGTTTTTTCTTGCCCAGCCTCCCAAGCGCTGCCTCTTCCCTGGAGCCCGGCGGGCTCGGGATTTGATTCCTCCCGTTCCCGGGCCGGAGCAGGCCGACGGGTTTCTCTGGGCGCGCGTGCGCTCCAGCGGCGGGGCTCTGGAGCTCCTCCCGGCACCGCCGGGCTCCAGGGAAGCACTGCTGGGCTGCTTGGGCTGGGGCAGCCAGGCGGGCCGGGCCGGGGCCGGGCGGGGGCGGCTCCCGGAGCGCCGGCCGGCAGCGCTAGCAGCGCCGGCAATGCCCCCGCTCCCAGCGCCCCGGCCCCGCTTCCCGCGCCTGCCGCCGCCGCTCCCGGTTGGCTGACGGGCTGCCCAACCCGCGCTCGCGCGGACCGGCCCATCCCCGGCGCGGGCGGGGGGGAGGGGGGCACCAGAGCCGCGCCGCTGCCCGAGCGCGCTCATTTCCAGGCGGGAGCCCCGCGGTCCCCCCCCTACTCCGCAGGGAATGGTTGCTCCCCCGGTCACGTGTGTCCGCGGCGCCGGCGCGCGGCTCACGTGCTGCGGGCGGTCATGGCCGCGCTGCTGAGCTCGGCCGGGCGGCTGCGGGCGCTGCGCCCGTGCCTGCCGCCCCTCCGGCCGCCCCTCCGGCCCCTCCGCTCCCCCCACCTCCCGCCGCCCATCCCGCCGCCCCTCCGCACCCCCGGCCCCGACAGGTGAGCGACCACGCGGCCGCCCGGCCGGGGCGGCGCCCCGCACGCCAAGGGCACTGCCGGCCGCGCCGCCGGGGCTGCCCCGGGGGCTCCGCCCGGCCCGGCCCGCGTGTGCGCCGGGGCGGGACACACCGTGAGGAGCGCGGCGGGACACCAGGGCAGCGCAGCGGTGACGGACTGGGGGCACCGTCGCCGGGGGTGTGCGGGGAGTATCCCCGTCCCCCGGGGGTGTCCCCGTCCCCCGGCGGTGCGCGGGGGGTGTCACTGTCCCTGGAGATGTGCAGGAAACGACTGGTCGTGGCACTGGGTGCTCTGGTCTAGTTGGCGTGGTGATGGGCGGTGGACCAGGGGTGTTGGGGGTCTTTTCCAGTCTGAATGACTCTGATTGTGGGTTCCAACCCCACAGTTGGAATCTGGGCTTGCTCTCCTTGCCCTCTGACGCCATCAGGGGAACGTCCTGTTTCCTTCTCCGTGGTTCCCTCTCCCATGGTGCATGTAGGGTGGGAAACTCAGCCCGCCCCACCTGTGTGCACCCTGGCTGCGGTTTTGACCACACTAATACGTGTGCCCTGCAGGAGGCTTGGAGACACGAACCTTCATTAACACAGCTACAGACACCCAGGGCTCCATGAGCTCATCAAATAGCTCAGTGCTGCCAAAGGGAAGAAGTTGCTCCGCTGTCTTTCTTGTGCTGTGTTACAGCTCTGTGCTCCCTCTAAGTCAATGTAACGTGATTCTTGGTAGAAAACCAGAATCAAACACTTTCCTGCCATTCTAGATAGATAAGTGTGTTCAGCAGAGGACTTGGTGAGTGCCAGAGCTGGTTCAGGAGGAAAGGTGGGAACAGACAAGAGTCAGCAATGGAGAATTCCTGGGGGGAAGTCTCACCACTAAAATAAGGATGTTGTTGCTGCTTGCACTAACTTTAGTGCTTGTCAGTCTTACTGTGGGGCTACTTTTATTTGGTAGGCTGACCAAAATCTTACCTAAAAAAGAGTATAGCTTCTTGCTATATGGCTTTAATCATTGAAGTGTATCAGGTGCTATCAGAAGCTGAAGTTGGTAGTTCAGGAAGGACCAGGGAGCTGGGAGGATGTCTGCTGAATGGCTGGCAACAGAACCATTTAGTTGGCTGCAAATCATGAATAACCTTTTACATTCTAGTAATTAATCTTTGTTTTCCTCAACATGAAGGAACATTAATTCTCTAAATTAATTTGTTGCCAGAAGTGATATTCACTGAAAGTCACGTGTGACTTCATGAAGGACCTAGAATTAAATTTCTGGAAAGAACTTCAAAAGTGCTTTGTGCAGTGATGTTTTGTGTTCTAACAGCTGCATTTTGCTTTCTTGGTGTTATCACCCCCTCCAGGACTTTTATTCTTGCAGCAAATTATACTTAATTTCAAGTATAAATTGAGTCATGTGGGATAGTTTAGTGATCATGCAGGAAACTCTTTTGAAACTCTTTATGCATTCCTTCTGTCCAGTAATTTAATTCCTAAAATAAGGTTTTCACCTCAAATCTTTGTCTTATTGTCACGTTGTGGTATGGGTTTAGGCATCCTAGTGTACAAATCATGCTCTAGGCCCAAAGTGTGAAGCAAAGGTAAGATGTATGAACTGAAATTGCATGTATTAAGCATATAATCTCATTTCATTTTTTTTTACCTTAAGTAACTATTCATTGTTGTTTCTTTTTCTACTTAAGCCTTAATTTCTGGGAATGGACCTCCTTTGAAGACTTAGAATGACACATGGACAACACTTAGGCTTGGTATACTTGCTGTTCAGGTCTTTAAGATTTTGAGAGTGAAATGCGGTCCACTGCAGTAAATTCCAGAGAATATTGATAAAGTTCTAATTGGAATAATAGAGAAACACACACACGCTTCCATTTTCTGATTCAATAAATAAAAAGGAATACAGATTATTGCATTTTGCAAGAGAACTGTGGAAATAACTATGTTTGCATGTGTTTGGTATAGTTGCTTTAGCACTGAACATAGTAAAGTCAGTTCAGAGGCAAGTCTGTGACTCTGATTGCAATAATGGTTGCAGAAGAATTGCAGAGTTGTTAACTGGTCTAGAGGTGTGAAAGAGCAACCATCACATTCAAGTTGAGGTTTTATCAAAGCATCATTATTGCTCTGATTTTTCAATCTCAACTTCTGAAAATGGGTTAGGATAGCAGACGCATAACCAATTGCATTGGGCGCTTCAGAAGCGTAGAGCAAATCAGATCTAAGGCAAATTTATTCTTGACCACCTCTAGTATGAGATATGAAATCTACTGAGCTATATGTTGTCACTCTCATGCCATGCAATTTTATTAAGGTAGACTGTGACAGACCAATGCAACAAACTTAAGAGCTACAGCAGCAAACTTCAGTGCTGCACTCATTTATGTGGTACAAACTAATCACTGGAACTTTGTTCCCAGAAGTTGCGCTGACGAGATGCCTAAATTTGCTGCTTGTATCCGACTGTCAAGAATGCTGTAACAAACCTAATCCACTGGCGGGTGTTTAATGTAGATTTTACATTAACATCAGGATGTTTTGGGGGGATTTTATTCTGCATACTGTAGGTAATTATGTCATGGTTTGATGTTACAGCCTGCTGCTGTGGCGAAGTTCGTGCTTGGAGAAGGAGTGTTGGTTCCATTCTTCCCAAAATGACCACCCTCCTGTTGCTGGCCAGCTAGTCTTGCTCCACATCAGGGAAGGAGAACAGTTAGGCTCCTGAAGTATAGGTTGTGAAAGGACAGCTGAGGAGAGAAATAAAGGAGAATCGGTACAATAGCAAAAAGAAATCAAGCCAGCAAACCTGCACGTGTGGGCCCCTCTCTGTAGGGGCCGACGGGAGCAAGTGTTTCTCTGTCTTATCAACACTGTTTCCAGCACAAGTCCAAAACACAGCCCCATGCCTGCTACTTTGAAGAAAATTAACTCCAGCCTACCCAAAACCAGCGCAGAGGGTACCATGGACTGTGCTTTTCAAGTTGTCCCTGTAAAGACTCTTGCCTTTTGATACGTTTTGGTGTGTTTGAAGCATGTTGATGGGATGGGAGAGAAAATGTCCTTTTAAAAAGGGTCTTGTTAAAGGTTAGGGGGTACGGGGGTTTTTGATTTGAGCTTGGGGTGAGCCAGAAGTTAAAAACTGAAACGATTCATGGTTGAATGCACGGTACTTTTTTTTTTTTTAATGAGCTGCAAACATGTTGCTTTTGGTTATTTACTGTCATACTCAGCAATCCATCACTAGTGAACAAAAATGTAGAACTGAGTGCTTAATTACATTAGCAAAGGGATAGAATTAATGGTCTTCAGATGCAGAGGAGACATACATTAGACTTGCTTTTGGTGATACTTTTGTAATAAGGTTTCACAAGCTGCACTGTTGTAGTTGTACGTATGTCACTGATTGATATAAAATGCCTAGGCACTTCTCAAGGAATCACAGAAACGTTAAGGTTGGAAAAGACCTAAGATCAAGTCCAGCCATCAGCCTAATACTACTGTCCTCCCCACTACACTGTGTCCCCAAGTGCTACATCTAGATGTTTTTTGAACACTTCCAGGGATGGGCACCACCACTTCCCCAGGCAGCCTGTGCCAATGCCTGACCACCCTTTCAGTGAAGACATTTTTCCTGGTATCTTAAGTGTAGTACAAAGTTTTTCTGTTTTGCTTCTTGTGAGCCACTTGGGCAAAATGTTTAGATACTCTCCAAGAAACTTGAGATTTCTGTCTGCATGAAAGAACATTAATTTTTCTCTGCTTTAAGATTCTACTATATCTCACTGAACCAAATATATAGTGGCCTGAATATTGTGGCCTTTTTTTATAAGTGACCATAGCTAAGTCAGGGGAAATACTATTTTAACAGTTGTGTGAATCATGCTGGGATCTCAGGTGGTATTTAGGCTTGTGTTTAGTAAATCTAACTAATGTTGGGTCTGTAGAGCTTTTATGTACACTAATGAATTTTAACTCTCTGAAGTTTACCATTATTCTACTCTGAGTGTGGCTTTATTTTGAGAACTATTGCCTTTTGCCTTGCTTTTAGCTTATTAAGAACAAAATATTCTTTACTTTTCTTAGAAAAAGCATAGCAGCTACCTTATTGTGGCTCTGATAAAGGGAGGCAAATACCCATATGGTGGCTTTGTAATTCTTTTTTAAGTATTTGGAATTGGTAGAGTTTTACAGAAAGTAAACTTTATGCTGCAGGGGAGGAAAGATGGGACTTCTTTACTCAGGCTAGTGTGTAAGATGTGTTCCTTTAGGAAATTGAAGGCACTGCCTTTAGTCTGCTCTAGAGATGTGGAAGACATGTAAGTATCTGAATACAGCACTGGGATTCTCACTAAACCCTTGCAAAGAAGAATTTTATGAGCTGACGGTATTAGTATATCCTTTTGAGCTTCTCCCAGTTTTGAAGCATAGTACAGAGAAAATACACTTGTTGGGGAAGGATCAGATTGCTCATTCAAATGGATCTGAGATTTATTGTGCTTGCAAATTTAATGTTTCATGTAGAGAAAAATCTTAAAATGTCATTTAAAGGTAATTGATGAAAGTAAGTGCTTAGCACTTGTTGCAGCACTTGGAGAAGTATCATGCATTATGCTATGTAGTGTAGCATTTGATTCTGAACAAAGTTCCTTAAAATAATTGAAAAAACGTCATTATATCATAAGGCTATATAGCATCTAGTACTGAGGTGGCACCCAAAATGTCAAGGTGATGTGTGATAGATTCCCCTCCCCCTCCCTAATCTTACTTTTATAAGCTTTCAAGTGAGGGAGTTTGATTGAAGTATCCTGTTCAAGTATTTTATTGCAATTAATATTGCAGCAATTAGCCGTGATGCTTGTTGGATCCAGTTGTATTTCTTTTTGGAGAGTGGGATGGGATAGGTGAGTCCTCTCGGTCTTTTAAACTTGTTTCTTTTCCTGAGTAGACACACCATGACAAACAGATCATTACCTGTATTTTATCCATGTTGGTTTTCTTAGGATTTGAGAAATTGAAGTTTTCGTTTTGCTGCTTGATGTTTCATGTCTAGCCATGGCTCATTTTCAGTACTGTTGTCTAGTGAGTTGTACCCCATCTGAAGTTTCTGCTTTGGTCTTTTGTCCAAAACATACAACTTTTTGTGATCTGTGTTGGATTTCCTTTGTGTTGATTTCAGACCATTACGTTAAGTAATCAAGATAGCTGAAGTCTGAGGCTTTCCTTCTCAGAGTTTGCCATCATTATGGTGTCATCTACAAATTTTATAGGTTGACTCTTCTGTCATTGGAATTGTGACTGAAGCCTTTGAATAGACATGGATTGTACCACTCTTTTCTGAGTTGGGTCAGGAGATAGCTTCATTTAGACTCCCACCCAATATTCCTCATTTTGAAACAAACCAGTTTTTAATTTTGTTTATGTATTTAAATTTTTTGTTTAGACAACTACTGCGCCCATATTTTGTAGCTAGAAGTACATTGTATCTCCCTGTTTTGCTTATGAGGTTGTCAGGTAAGGTGGTGCCAGAAGCCTGTACATCAGTCAGTAAATTTTTCAAGGGAATTCCAAAGGATTGGAGTTGGAGTAAGGTCCATTAATGTGTTGTTAATATAACATACCTTAACATTTTCAGAAATTACTTAAGTCATTCTTATTCTCACCTATGCCGCATCTCCTTATTAAGATTAGTAATGATAGTATAGTTACAATTTACATAGGGTGGTTGCAATTAACTTTTCTTGAAGGCTAAACAGCGTATGATCTGTAATTTTTTTCCCTTTGGAGAGGAATATAATTTCTAAAGTCAACTTACATTTAGAAGCCTTTCTTGCTGCACCTTTAGGTTACTTCTTGACTGAAATGCCTGACCTTGATTTTTATCCTTGCTTTTTTTCTATTCCCCTTAATCTTGTGTTGTTTTTCAGCTTCTAAAACTTAAAGATTCCTGATGCATGCATAACTGCCTTGGTTTGTTTAATGGGGAGGTCATGCCATTAGTATAAATTTTCAGTATGTTGTCTACTGCGTTCTTGTGTCCTCCGCTTGCTTGCCTGAAATCAAGTTGATACCATGTCCCTTAATTCCTTAACTTTGCATCTTTTTTGGAAGCTGACTTTCTGGTCTGCTCAATTTTCATCTTACAGAATAGTGAGCTCTTAGGGGGTTTTTTTTCCCCTTCAAGTTTTGTGTTCTTAGTTAATTTGTAGTGCTAAGTACCAGGCTGAAGACAGGAGATCCCTGCAGCTTCATCCAGCTTTTGAAGCCACAGTTATTTTTAACAAAGTCTTACTATGGGATTGGCTTAACATTGCACAGTGCCTTAAACAGTGCTAGGATTGTAATTTATTAAAATCCTGAAGGCCCACCTATGATGAGGTCAACCTGAGCCTTACAGTAAACATTATATTTCAGACGAAAGTTACACTTTAGGTGGATGCTAGTGGAAAGTTTCAGTTCTTCAGGTTGTTTTATACTCTTACTGTTTTCACCTGTCTGTATCAGGCTGAAACTTGGACTGCCGTGTTGCCATGCCTTAAAATGTCTTCAATCAGTATAAATTAACAGTAGCACTAGTACCATATTGGATAATATTGGGGGATGTGTTTGTGTGTAAATAGAAATGCTCGATTCTGCTCAGAAGGTTAAGTTAGTGTGTAAAAATAGCACTTCATATAAGTATGTAATATTTAAGTGTGCAACAGTAGCAATTGATATACTATAATATTCTAAATCTGTGTTATAAATAGCATCATGCTAAATGCTAAGCAGGAGAATTTAGTAACAAATGAAACTTTAGAGTCCTCTCATGCAGGACTTAAGAACTGTAGATATCAATTTGTTTATGGTTACAAGTGTGCTATATGTCTTAAGATACAGTTTAATAATTTGAAAAATACTGCAAAACAATAGCAAGTTTTTATGGAAAAAGTCTTTTCAATTTTAATCTGAGACACAAAAGTTTTGTCCACTTGTGCTTAGATTGTTAATGGAAATCAAAATATGAGTTTCTGTATTACAAAGACAGTAAGCCCTGTGTTGTTGCTGGCTTCCTAAAGACTTTTTCCAGCCTTTCCAGGAGTATTCTGAAAAGCTTTCAAATAGCTTTCTTCATGGGCATATGAGTAGATGATACCATTTTCTTTTCTTATCTATAAGAAAAAATAACTAACTTGCAGTCATTACGATTTCATTCTTATAGCCATCCACTGGCTAGCTCAAAGTTGAGGATTGCTGTTTATATGTTATTAAAGAGTTATTTAAATTCTAAACATCTTATTTGGTTGTTACATCCAAGAAGAGTTAAAATCTATATCTTAATGTTGTTTTTAGCATGTACTACTGGATTTTATTCTAATTAGCCTAGTGGTTTCCGTTTTATGGAAAGTACCCTGTGTGGTTATATGATGCAGTAGAAGGAGAAGAGAAGAAGGAAGGAAAGAAAACTACTCTCTAGTAGAGAATACTTCTAGTATTCTAGTAGAATACTTCTAGTGAGAGATGGCATTACTAGTAACAACAAAAAAAGTTTGATGGTGTTAATCTGTCAAGCTGCTTACCACCAGAAGTGGTGTTTCAGTTTTGGGGGTTTTAGGCAGTTTTGCTGATTTTAGGCACCTATTCCTTTTCCATTTCTTTTTTTTCTGGTCAATTCTGCTGGGTTTTGGGCATCACGAGCTGTTCCCACTCTAACCTGATGGAACAGTAATTTAATTTTTTGTAAGAGTGGATGAAGTGCTATTGTACCAAGTTAAGGCGTTAAATAAGTTTACAGAGGGATCTAATAAAATGAGACGTAGCACAAAGGCATCAGTGGGAACTTAACGTCCCGAAGGAGGTCAAAGAGACTGAAGGAGAGGATCTGTCCTTTTTTTGGCAGTCTTTTTTCCCTTCTTTGATTCTTTCTTCCTTATCCTTTCCCTGGTGAAATACCATGCAGAGAACATCTGGTTTCTGGAATATTCTTCAGGAGGTAACCTGAGAAGATCGGGCAATGTAAAAACTGTGTGCTTGAAAAAGATAATGTCTAATAGTAGTGATGTTCCTTATTATTAAGGGATTTCTAAAATACCTTCAGAAATCAAGTATCATCTAATAAACTGTTTTCATGGCTTTCATTAGGAAAGAGATTCTGCCTCAGACTACTTATAGAACTTAGGGCCTGCTCAGTTACCAAATCAGCAGAGAAAATCCTCTGTTTGGGCTACTTCCTGCTCCCAGGAGACAACCACATGGTGAACCACCAGGCTGGTTTCTTCTACCCGGGGGATGGTTTCTCTGCCATTTAGCAGCTTGCTGCCTGTGCTTCTGAAACACTGACCTGCCACCAGCAAGCTTTTTCTCCTCTGCTGGACTTCCTCTCCTCTGGCCTCAAAGGAGCACTGGTTGGTGAGAAACAACCAGCAGGCATACCTGTGGAAAAGCTTCAGGCGTGGGAGATTGTTGCATAGAGAATGCCGGCATTCCTGACTTTCAGACTGCCATTTCAACAGAATGTGCACCCTTATTGCGTAGGACTCCTGGTGCATCTGCAACAGCAGGGAGTACGACTATTTCTTTTAAACTTAGTCTAGAGAGCTTACAGAAATTTAGCTGAAGAGCTGTCTGGAGAGCCAGAGATGAGGGAGGGCAATTTCAGAAGCTGCTGAATCTTCTTTTTGCCACCCAGCAAGTATTGCCTTCTTTGTATAGGATTCTGGAGGAGGACAGTCTGGTTTATTTTATGCAGTTGTAAGGACAGTTGAGAACAGACTTCCCGAAATGCTTGTGTGAAATGGTAATTTCACCTACACAAGCTGTTCACAGTCTTGCTATGGCACAAATACCATTTTCATATTCTTATGTACATCAACTTTAAATAAAAAAAAAGGCAAGCTTGCTTTGCATTGCTAGAAATAATAACGCTTTCTCATTATGCCTCTCGTTGTCTTACTTTATGTTGCAAAAAAATATTTAAACAAATCCAGTGCTGATACTTGGTTTACATGGCAGAATGAAGGGATGCTTCATGCTGATTATTGTAAATTCTGCAGAGTGGAGAATGATCCTGTTGTTCTTTAATCGGTTGTTGTCTAAAATACTGACCTCTGCATTAGCTTTTGTGTATCTGAATTGAAAAGAAAGATTTGATTTGCTGCCTGTTCTGGAAGATCTGTCTGTGCCTGTTCTTGGAGTGATTTTTCAAAAGTGTGTAAGAGCTTTTGTGAGAAGCTGTAATGGAAATTTATAGTGCTAGGATGACTTAAAAATTTTAGTGTGTTGTAGGAATAGTATTTGAACCATTTAATTAATGAGGTGAATCTTAACTGAAAATCTCAGAGAAACAGTTGTCACTGTGAGAAAATGTACATGACTTTAACTAGAAGGACACTGATAGGAATCGCCCATATTTGTTTGTTTGTATCAATATGGAATGTTTTTGAGACACTGTTCATCACAAGAAGTGCATTATGTTTTTGACATTATGTGACTAGCATGGTTGCAAAATGACTCACAGAAGTGTAACCTCTTTTTTGTTTTTCTTTGGTTTTATATAAACAGAAATACTATAAGCCAAATAAGATTCCTTACACTTGCGCGTCAAGAGGAAGGAAGTATTAAAGAAGAACCAGTTTCAGAAATTCGAACCAGACCAACCTGGCAGTTTGACTGGGCATTAAATAAAGTGGATAACTCCGTCAGAAAAACTGGCCGCATTCCTAAATCTCTTCTACTAAAAATCTTCCAGGAAATAAGCAAAGCAGGTAAGTTTAAAGCTGCTGTATAAGGACGCAGCAAACCAAGGAAATGAACTGAGAGAGTTCGGATTTATTTGTTGCTTTTAAGTGTTGTTTAGTCTGCTGTTTATATTGATGGACACTCTTTAAGTGCTTTAGAGATGTTATTTGACTTTGAACGTATGTTTGCTTTTCCAGGTGTTTTTTTCTTTTGTAAAAATGGAGCGCACTTTTAATAAATGTTTTCATATTGCCATGATTATTGTGGATTTTAAATCTGGTAATATTGCCCCTTCCTCATATAACTGTATTGTGCTCTCTGAACAGGGATCATATCTGTCTGGGTTACACAGTATATTTTTAAAGTGTGTATAGTGAACCATGCTGTCCCTAAGATGTTATTTGTTTTAAAATGATACTGCAACAGGAAATTGTGTAGGTGATTCAACATTACCAGGTAACTGTGGTTATTTATGACAAGAAAGCTTATTTTTTTTTCATAAAACAAAACCAGATAGATGAGGCATTGTTCATTCTGACAGATTCAATACCCCTTTGGCTAAAATAGCCAGACTACATTAGTATTTTGCAAACCAGCTGCCAGGATTTATGAGGTTTGATACCAGTTAGGATGAGTCAGTGGAAATACTTGCAGAAGATACTCACTATTTACTATTGTCAATAATCATCAATGACAGCATGTATTTTTTTAAGTTTTAAACCGCTGTGTATTGCTCCGGATTGTATTGGCCGCTGTAACTGGGGTTGTGCTTTTAAAAATGTTGTGTTTCACTGGTTAAAAGCCTACTCTTCAATTCATGCTCTTTCTGTTGTACTTGTTCATTTTTTCTTTTTGCTTGATCTTTTTCTGATCCTGACTGCTTTGGGTCTTTTAGATATAAACTTATGATTTCCACTTGTGGGTTTGCAAGAATTTTATGTCTCTAAACTTCTCTGCAAATGCATCTTGACTAGTTACATGGTTTTTAGGAATTCATATTAACAAAAGTGTTAATTGCTCATGGTGGTTTCTATCTGCTTTGTAACTATTTAAAAACAGAAGCAAAAAACCTCACAAGAGATTTAACTTGCATGCTGTTAGAATAAAAGGCAGATATTTCCATGTGGAAAATTTTAGTCCTTTTTTGTTAATAATAACAAAACTAATTTAGCAGAAGCGTGGGAGGTTAATGTTGATTTCTGCGTGTGTTTGTATTGTTCCTTTATTTCTAATTACAACACAAAAAATGCCTAAAGAAGGTGCTTGCAGTGGATCTCTTGTCCTGCGTCTTTTCAGACTCATACTGCCAAACCTTTTCTGTTTTCTTTGCTCTTTCAGGATACTGTCACTAGGTGTAACACTGTGTTGGCATTTTTGTTGCAGTTTGTTGCAGAATTGTATGCAGGGATTTAAAATTTAGTCAACTATGACTTGATGATCATACTTTACGGTATGATGCTTTCCAAAGAAGCTCATTTTTATTAGAGATTTTTTGGTTTACACCTAAAGATGTGATTGGAAAAAAATTTCTGTTTCCAGCTTATTGAGACAGAAACTGTGATAGATTCTGAGGTTTCTGCCTTAGGTTGCCTCAGGAGTAGTAGTGAAGCCCAAGAAAGAGATGAGTTTATAGTCACTTTTTCAATATACTGGAACTAGTGCAGAAATCAGAAAAGGTAAATAATCTTGCAGCTTCCTTCACTGTTCTCTAGATGTAAATAATCTCACTTATTTTGTATTGAGCAGGGGCAGAAGTGAAAATGGAAGTTTACTTGTGGAAAGTCTCTGACTATAATTTTTCAAATAGCACTGAATTGGTATGAAGTATTTTGACAATCTAGAGATTTATGATAGAACTACATCCCTATTAGGATGAAATGACCCAAGGATCTTGAGTTGGGAAATTGAAAGTACTAGATAAGCTGAGTTTAGAGCTTTGTGTCATATTTTTTAAAATTTCTGCTCAACTGAGCTCATTATTGTGCGAAATGGCATATTTTGTCATGAATCTTTTTCATGATAGTGCACGGTAGCGTAATTGTTTAATCATTTGGGTATCCTATTCAGTAAAAATCTTCAGTCTTAGAGAAAATCCTATTCTGTAGAAAATACTTAAGTATTTCAGTGGGTCAGTCTCAAATCTTCTTTCTAATATTGAATGTCTAGTTATTTATGAAGAGATCTGTGCTTTTGTTCCACTTGCAGGAACTCCAGGGAGTAACCAGACCTTGCTTTTGTTGCGAAGTTGTGGTGCTCTCTTACCAGAGGTGGTGTCACCTGAAAGAACAGAACTAGCCCATATGATATGGGACAAGATGAAAGAACTGGGTACGTTGCGTTTGTTAGTCCTTTTTCTAAGAGCAGCCAGAACTTTCTGTGTAGTAAAAGACAATGTGTTTTAATAGTGTTTAAAACTTAGGTTATTACAGATAGGTTATACTTCTTACCGAATAAACAGGAGATTGTATTTTTCAGGTGAGAGACCTATTTCTAATTCTGGGGCTTATACTGACATCTAGGGGTGTTAATAAAAAATATGAAGATTTATTTTTTGGGAAGATGTTTAAATTGGACTTTTCCTTGATTTTTACTGTTGTATTTTCCGTTAGATGTTATCTTGATATCTGGCGGGCTGAGTATTCCTAGTGCTACCAGCTTTGGTATCAGATGATGTTATTTTTAGTTTTATATTAATCTATAGATAGTGCATAGGTGAACTGCTTTTTGATAATAATATTACTGAATCTGTGAAATAAGTACAGCTGTAGAGACTATGTAATAGCATATACATGAGCATTGATAGTGGTCTTGTTATGTCCTTTTATAACACATGTGGTGTAAAAGAGATTACTGATATTTCAAAGGTAGTAAAAGGAAGCAGTTTCGTAAGTTCATACAGAGTAAAATTGACATGAAATTAATTCCTGAGAAGGCTATAAAACCATGTTGAATTAAGAGAACCGACATTCGCTGACTGTGGTTGAAATATTTCCTTAGGTGCTGTGTATGATACAAGCCATTACAATGCCTTACTCAAAGTCTACCTTCAGAATGAGCACAAATTTTCTCCGACAGAATTCTTGGCCAGAATGGAGGAAGCTAATGTGCAGCCTAATCGAGTAGGTACCCTTTTACAGTATCTTCATTCTAAATAGTAGTGTGCATTTATTGGGTGGAAATCATTAACTTTTCCTTTTTGTTTTCTGTAGGTTACATACCAAAGGTTGATTGCTGCTTATTGCAATGAGGGTGACATTGAAGGAGCAAGGTATTCCTTTGTATTTATGTTTAGAGGGATTTCCACAAAATTTGTTTCTCATATTCCCTACCAATGATGTTAAAACTCATTTCTGTGTAATTCATACACACTGAGCGATGTGAAAAAAGGATTTAAGTGTATTTTAACCAAGCAATGAAGAACAGTTTCCTGGAGACTGCTGAAACCTACACAAAGCAAAATAAAAACATCAAGTTGTATTCACCTTGCTCTGAAAATAACTTATTTTGTCATATCTAGAGCCAGTGTGAAAAAGTGTGAGGCTGTGAAGGCTTACTGCCTTTATAAGAGAGTGGCTGCTTAGAAGGGCATTTGAGAACAATGTGGCTAAGGAGCAAATAGTAGTAATTCTCTTGTTTTTACACAGAGGTTGCTGGATATTTGTCTAACAATTTTAGCACTGTTAAGTATGATTGTGGGGCATAAGAAATAAATAAAAAACCCCAGCCTCACCTTTCTGTCTGCATGTTTAAAAGTGGCAAACACAAATACATAGTAATAATAATAAAAAAAAATTAGCAGATTATGAGCATATTATGCAGCATCCCCGAATGTAATTGCTCAGTAACATCAGGGTTTGGGTTTTTTTAGTGATACAGTACTTGTCTAGCAAAACAGAAATAGCTCAGTAGTTTATCTTTTCAAAGGATAAGACATCCATTCATTGTCTTTTATTTTGCAGTAAGATTCTTGGATTTATGAAGAGTAAAGAACTCCCAGTCACTGAGGCAGTGTTCAGTAGCCTTGTGAAAGGTCATGCAAGATCAGGGTAATGTTTAATACCTTTTTTCCTTTTCATTACTTTAGCTTTACTAAAATATAGAGTGATACTGTACAGAAAAATGACATGCTACAGAACAGTGTGATGGTTTTGAATAATAATATATAGAAGATTGCCTATACATTTGTGAATCAAAACAGAGCTGTTTAACAAAGGATATAGTTTTTTTCTTGTGCCTGAAAATCTTGAATTTCAAGACAAATTACTGTACTTTTGTAGTGTGTGAAAAAAATAGCTGCACTTAGTTCTGAACTTTATCATCTTTTGAAGTTAAAAGAATATTTTAAGTAATACAATAACTAAAAGACTTGCACTTTCACCTTTCGAGATTTGCTTAGTTAAAATAAGTTTTTCTAGGCTTGTTGCAGTCTTTGTTTCCAATTGTAATTAATTTACTGAGCCAGTGTGAAAGTTGGAATAAACATTATCGTTAAATATACTGAGTGTCTTTCTTTGAATTCTTCTAGAGATATGAAGAGTGCAGAAAACATCCTTTCAGTGATGAGGGTGGCTGGTGTTGAACCAGGTCCAGATACCTATTTATCACTGCTGAATGTGTATGCTGAAAAGGGTGATGCTGATAACATCAAAAAGGTATTGCAAGTTTGAGTTGAAATACGACTTGTTTGGTCTTTTGTTCGATATAACTTCGGAATGCTTTCTATCCATGCCAGAGAAATAATAAAGAATTTTGTAGTTGATTTCCTCCTAGTCTGCAGTAATTAACAATTTTATTTTTTTTTATTTCATCTCAATAGCTGGTTAACTGAAAGCAATCTCATAATTTCTGAAAAATACTTGTCTTTTGATAATGGCACTTCACTCTGAAAAGATAGATTTGTCAGTGAGTGATTTCATAATTTAGGGGTTTTTTTAAAGACCAGTAGTGCATGCAAGTTATTTATGTATTTATTTATGAAAATAAAAACTGAACCTTCATTATTTTGTTCCCATTGAGCCATTCTTTGGCTGCCATTGAAGCTGCGGGATCTTTATGTAAAAATTATGGGTTTTTTGAGAGTTCGTACCAACAACTTAGGTATGCATAAATGAGGCTGCTTTGCAGCCCTTTGTGGAGCTGATTTTTTTCAGGTATTCCCTCTTTTTTCTGAAGTCAAAGGAATATTCAGAAAGCAATGAGAAAAGGAAATTGGTTTGATCTTAATAAGCAGTATCAGGAGTTTAATAAGTAGTATCAGATGTAGCGGACCAAATCAAGGAAAGGCATGTGGGAAACATAATTTTGTTCCGTGACTTAAAAATTAAACAAATCCTCATCAACCAACGTTCTTTCAAACATTAACAAAAAGTTTGATTAGTTATTCTTCCCTTTACAAAGTAATTTCTTTTGAAAATCATCTCACAATGAGAATACTTCTGGTGTTTTCATATATTATTAGAAAGTAGAGAGAAAATATCTATTATATCCCTTGTAGCTGTCCCCTTTTCTTTTTTGTTTAAAAGTGTTTGAAGCTCTCTCTCTATACTTCCTGGGTATTCTTTCTCTCTAGTGTGTTCCATTTATTTCAACTTGTGGTTTTCA
Source organism: Anabacerthia variegaticeps (assembly GCA_035583185.1). Classification (NCBI taxonomy): domain Eukaryota; kingdom Metazoa; phylum Chordata; class Aves; order Passeriformes; family Furnariidae; genus Anabacerthia; species Anabacerthia variegaticeps. Next base: position 25,336,581 of record JAWWEW010000112.1, on the reverse strand, counting down.
AAATTAAAAAATCCAACTTTTGGTGTTTGGTTGGTTTTTTTAATTTAATTTCCTTTTATTTTTGTTTTAAAATGTATTCTGTTTGGAGTCACTTTGGAGTTTATTGAAATTCAGTTTATTTTGCTTTCCAGACTCTAGAAGAGGTTGAGAAGACTGAAGGGTACCTCATGGATAGGATTTTGATGCAGGTGATTTTTAGCCTCGCCAAAGCTGGATATCCACAGTACATTGAGGACATGAAACAACGCATAAGATTTGAAAGGGAATTGATTCCAGGTATGTCCTTGGTTTCTGTAGCAGGGTGCATTTTGTTGATAATAGCATTTTGTTCAAAAGTAAGTGTTCTTGCACTTTTCTCTTGAATACTGAGGGGAAAAAATTTTTTTGCTTTTAGTTTGTGGATTCATTTGTGCTATCTTAGATTAAGTTTTATAAAATTTAAATATAAATAAGCTTTAATAATTTGCACACAGAAATTCATCTATCTATTTTTCTTATCATTTCTAAAATTCATTAAGGTTTTATAGGAAAACAGCAAGTGTGGAGTCCCTTCTTCAGCTACCGCTGTTAAAATTCCTGTTGTGAGAGCTCTTCGTGAAAAGGAATACTAAATACTGAATATAGGTTTTTATTATTTTTTTATTATTTGAAGGCACTTATCTTTCCCAGTATGTGTAATCTGATTGATAACTATTAATTATACTTGATCCATGTTTTCTGTTTTTGACATGTCTAGAAATGTGTTTCTCATACTTAGTTTCTTTCTGTCGTGCTGCAGTGGTAATACTTCTGTAATTTTTCGTATAGTCTTCTATTGGGAAAAGTGAATTTAACTGATAGATGTAAAGAATTCTGGAAAAGGTAGTCTCAAATTTGATTGTTTAATCATGTTTGTATACAAGTTTACATACCTGTAAAACATTTGCTTTCCTGGCTTTCACTAATTTTAGTTGTTTGATGCGAAATTGTTATGTGGACTTTTTTAATGTTGTTCTTCTGTGTTTTTTCTGTTACTAGATGCAATGAACCTGTGTTTGACTCTGATAACTCACGGCTTTGAAGATATAAGCTTCAGTATTTTGAAGTCTTTTAGTCATTTATCACGTGATAATATGGACCAGGGTAGCTTCTTCTTGCAACATTGTGTAAATAGAGATATGGTAAGCAGAATAATAACACTTTTTTCTTAATCTACTAATAATAGTGTATTTATTTAGTTTAATGCAACTGCCGAGATGGAAAATGATCATTTTTTGCACTGTCCTTCAAGAGCAAAAGAATAATTTTGTTATTTGATATCAACTTCTGTATTACAGTGAAATTCACAAAGGAATCATGTTTGGTATGTGTAATATCTATTTTCTAAACATTAGAAGAATCTGACATTCCTAACCATTTGAGAAATTGAAAAACAGATTAAGTTAATTTTTTTAATTCTTCGCAGCCTTTGAAAAAGCTGAAGCAATTCTGTAAGGAGTTAAAAGAAGCTAAAATGCACTCGGCACCATTACCATTTGTTTTGCGTTGTGCTTTGGAGGCCAACAGATCAGGTACTCTGCTTATTTAGTTCTTTTTCCTATGCTTATTTAGGGTAGGTGGTCACTGTTTAATTTTTTTGTGAATGTTTTCAGCCTTGGCCATTGATGTGATGAAAATGATGAAAGAGGAAGGCTTGCCACTCCGACCTCACTATTCCTGGCCGTTGCTAGTTCAGTACCAGAAAGAGAAGAATCTTAAAGGTGAGTTGTGTGATAAAAGCTCCTGTAGCATTGCAAACCCAGTGCGCAAATCTTTATTCTAACACTGCTGTGAGCTTCATCAGACTCTTGAAATTAAACAAAGACCTTGCTGCATATCTGTCCTTGTTACAAACAATATTTTCTTCAGAAAGACTTAATTTAAAACCTCTTTTTTTTACTTGTTCATGATACAGTTCTACAAATTTCAAGTCTACCTTTGCACAGGAAGATGTGAAAGAGCGTTTAGTTGTCTTTTTACCTTTTCACATTCTTTCTGTCTTCCACTGGTTCTTTTTGCTACTCATTACCTTTTAGAGTTTACTCTTGAAGAAACTGAAATCCAAGTGAGGAATTTAAAAGTAAGGTTATGTTACAGTAGCTCTCTTGGCCTGCAAACCCAGTCCTTTTTTTCAGGCCAACTTCTTATTATCTGCCTGGTAAACCAAACACGAGCTTTGTTACAATCATAAAAACTGCAGGAGAACTTACATTGCTGAATGTGTGAGCCTGACCTGACAGCATACTGATTGAAGGACAAAAATGCTCAATCTTTGGGATTCTTAAGTAGGTTTAAGCATTTAGCATACTTTCCCCTGTTACACATGGGGATGTCTACAGGATATGAATAAGAATTGAACAAATATTAAATTTTAGAGTACAGTATCTAATTCTTTGGTTTGCGTTATTGGTAATTCAGAAAGAATGGTATTGTAAAAAGATGCTTTTAACAGAAGTACTTCCCCCTTGGGGAAACAAAAAACTGTCTTTTTCATCTTATCTCACAGTATAATGTGCTTTAGAATGAGATGCAGAGTTGTTAGTGTGACACTGGGTGACAAACAAAATGCACAAACAAAAAAAAAGTGCTTTTAGCAGACTCTTCATATCGCAATTTTATCTTAAATATACAGTCACATTCCAGTTTGGAAGAAATGCTGAAACAAGTATTCCCTAATTGTTTCTGGCTATAAAAATGTCTCAAGTCTTTTTCAAAAAGCCTTTGTGAAAACAATATTCAGTTTTTATTAACTCCTTAGGCTCTGTTCCTGCTAGACTACTTCCTAAGTTTATCTTCTCCCAGGTTTTTAAACCCTTGAAAGTTCTGTGATATTTTAAAAGTCTGGCAATGTTGTTTTAGTTGGGTCCTTTGTGACTTACTTGAAGTACAATGTTGCCAAAAATAAGTAAATTGAAAGCAGTGTCGTACTTCTCTGTGTGGATGCTGCCTACTGCAAAAATGTGCTTTCTGTTGCTCCATGGAAAATTTCACCTCACCAATCCAATTCTGAAAGACATTGGAAGTATTTTTAGATTTACTTAGCTCCCAAAACTGAAGCAGTATTTGAGTGTTGACAGAGACTTACGTTTTTGTATTTCTTTGGTCTTTGTCAACGTCAGAGCTTGCCTTAATTTGGACTTCCTACTGTAGAAATCAGCTATGCTTTGGCTAGTACTTCCTGCTGGAAGTCACGTAAGCAAATAGAGAAGAGAACTAATGAAGGAACTCTCAATTCTAGCATTTTTAGCTATTTTCCATAGGGCCTTTTTCTGTCTGCCAAGGCATTACATACATGTACTTCTGTATAGTTTTAAGATAATACTGTGGATTTGCAAACTCATTTTTGTGGTGTAAAGCTTAGTGTCCAAGTATATACTGTCAAGTGAAAGCATTTCTGCTTGGTGCATGCCCACACAAGTCAGTAATTCTTCAATTCTTAAAATACATTAGATAAAAAGATATCGAATCAATTGCTTCTGTAGTGAAGGATCAGTATCACTCTTCTTGCTGAATAGTGAAACTACTCTTCTTTCCCATGTATTAGCTTGAATTCAGTTTTTTGAAGTTAATAATAAAAAAAATGAATAAATGAGATCCACTATCTAAAAATACAACCAAAACGCTTGAAGAAAAGTAAAGAGGGTAAAAAAACCCATCCACCCTGAAATTGTTTCATAGAAAAATAGAGCAAACAATAATTCTGCACTGAGAACCTAAAGATAACAGCAGATAATAAATGAACAGAATGGTGCTTTCCAGCAGCAAAAAACAACAGAACTGTGTGAACGGAAGTGTAGACACTGTATCACATCTCATACCACAAATGAGGTAATGAATTTCTCAGTGAAGTAGTAATGCCCAGCCTAATGTGTTTAATTTTGTGTCTTGCTAGAGGTCAGGCTGGAAATGGAAAAGAACTTTGAGGAAAAACTATTAAACTATTAACTGGTAGGATGTAGACAGTGAGCTAAATAATCATTAAAGAACACAGAATATAAGCAGCAACCTATCTACAACTGTAGTGTACAAATGACTGAATCACTACATGTATAGTGTGGCCCAAACAATTGCATAACGAGTGGCAGTGTTTAATTACACACTTCTCTAATGTTTATTGTAGCAAATCTGACACTTGATATCAAATGAAATTCTGTAACTTCTGTATTATGGAATCAAGTTTGAAAGAAAGGTAGCAATGAACTGGTGGCTTAGAGGAATGAAACTAGACAGGGCCATTTTTTAAATGCACCTTAGAGAACCCAACCACTCTGAAATAGCTAAAAGTTCTTTTCAGCCACCTTACACAGGCACATACTTTCAGGTGGGGCATTGCCTTCACCGTCCATCCATTATATAAAGTTGATAAATACTTATTTCCTCCGTATTTATTAGGCTTTTAGGAATGGGAAGTGCTTGCAGGTTCTAAAAGATCAATGTGGATCTGAAACTGTTATGGCACTGAGAGTGATCTCTTGTCAAGTTATGCAGGATGGCCTGGTGTAAATAAGCAGAAATGTTTGAGTTGTGGTTGTTAGTGAATATTTTATACCTCCCCTTTGTCTTTGAATGATCATGTTTTTCAAAGCAGTTTTTAAAAGTCAATTGTGTTTTACTTTTGGGTTCTACTAAACTGTTATATATGAAAAGCATGGTTAGTGAATGGTAATTCAGTTTTCACTTGGAAAGTAAGAGTCTGGCTCGAGAGCGGAATACGGATAGTGATTGCACAAAGGAACTGCTTGAAATACTGTTCTATAGACAGACTTTTCTGGCAAAGAACATTCTGAGTGCATCTGAAATTACCAGCACAGCAAAAATGTATGAAATACTATGTTTTCCTGAATGTGTTTTTTTTTGGTTTCTTTAGAAAAATGCTTAAAGCCAAATTTTACTGCCCTTGCACATGTAGAACTCTACATAAGTGCCTCAGAAATTCCTTCTCTTCTTATGGGACTGCTTTAGGGAGAAGGTGTAACTTAACTGGGAGAAACTTAAGAAATGAAAGGTGAACTAAAACACAAGGATTGCTTTTCATTCAGATTTTGAAAAGCTGCTCTACCATGGAAATATGATGACCATCTTGTAGTTCATCTCTTCTATATTCATTCTCCAGTATACTCATTCGAGGTTGGAATCTGTTCTGTTGAGATGTTTGAGTGTTGCTTCCAGTATTGACAAAAAGAGGAACAGAAGTTTTACTGTGTTTTGTTCCCTATTCCTGTCTTCTTTCTTGTCACTATACTCTTATCTCCTATATCAGATCAAGATCTCAAAAAACGTGTTCTTGATTGAGCAGAAGACTTGACTGTGGGTTTTAGTTCTGCTTAGTCTTCTGGATTAGTGGTCTTTGAAGTGGGGTATGCTAGGCAATCCATTGGGCTGTAAGCAGGCTGTTAATAAACAAATATTTTTATCCTTTTTTTCATTTTTGTGTATGTTTTATAATGCCCATAGTGTATCAGTACAACAGTACATGCATGTAATTTCTAAATCAATATACATGTATTTGGGGGTGTTCTCCAAGAAGTTCATGAGACCAGTGTTCTAGATAAAAATGACTGCACTTTTGTGTCTCTTTTCTAGTCTGTTCTTTGGCTTGAAGAGAGAGAAGAGGTTAGTGTATTTTCCAGCATAAGAAGCAAAGAATTTCTAAAAGTCCACACACACAATGCTCAAATCCTTCCTCATGCGTGCATTTGACAATTTTATAGTATTTTAATTGAAATGGAAATGTTTCATTGCTTTGTATTGTGGAAGATGTTTATTTGACTATAAAGTAGTTCTGTTCTCCGTGAGGTAGAAAATTATGCAAAATTGTAGGATTCTGTGTTGGTTTTCATTAATCTTCTGTCCCAGCAAAAATTGCACATCAGCCATCTTAAAAAGCCTACCGCACATATCTTTGTTTTAAGTTTGCACTTACTTTGGTTATGTACATTATTTTTATGGTATTCCTCCTTAATCTGCCTCTTGCTGTTGTGCTGGCATTCTGTTCCTCATAAATGCCCTTTCCTGCTCAGGAACTGTGCCTTAGTCTGTCTACTAAGGAATAGGGAGGCTTAACAAGCTTGTTTTCTACTCTCTGGATACAAGTTTGGACTCACACCTCCCAAGTTTACCACACCTTACTCACTATGGGGTCTGGTTCTTGGTCTTCAAACTGCGCTTTAGTGATACAGAGACAGTTATTTTTGAAAAGGTTTCAGCATAAGAGGACTTAGTGTATTTTTGTAAAGTTGAAAACGTGAAGTAAAAACTGGCTGTCAACATTTGAAAGGTATCAAGAAAGACTTAGTGTAATTATTTCTTTATTCATATTTTTGCAGATTCTGGTCCAAAATCAGAGTTTTGTTTAAGGCAAACTTGAACAGATGATGCGACTTTAATCTAGTGTGACTTGCCTGCATGTATTTTCAAGTGCTCAAAGGGAATTCACATTTGATTATTTGCACCATAGTGCACTGCATAAAATATTCATGGAAGTGTCACTTTTCCATAGGTGGCACTCCAGGGCAAAGACAGGGACTTTGGACATTTTTAAAGTAATAAGTATGAAATGCAAGTTGAAAAAAACATATGCTGTTTGGTACTGGTGTCCTGCAGCAACTGACAAATCATTTCTAGACCAGCAAAAAATGATTATACCTGTATTGGTTTTGACAGGGTTCAGAGTTTGCTAGCTGAGGTTATCGTAAGAAGTTTCTGCAAATCAGAAGAGTGTGAGCAATTAAAAAGAATGACATGTACTGTAAAACCACACTCCAGTTGCTGGACTAGCAATATTTGTTATCTTTTGTCTTCAAGTGCGTATCTAAAGAAGTGATACACAGTGTGGAATGGTCTGAACCCTGTAAAAGTTATGAGGAGCTTCCCTGGGCTTGGGAGACCCCAGCCTTTTTTTGAGTTTCCAGCTTGAAGTTGATGCGTTGATAGAAGTAATCAGCCTGTCTGATTACAAACATGTTACTGATTTTAAACAAATCCAGAGGCAGATCTTGAATGCTTGCCTGGCTAATCAGTGTTGGGTACTGGGAACAAAGCTAAGAATGTATGATGTATTGAATGTTTTTGTATCTTGAATTTGATTATATACTTTACATCGCATTTGTTATATGTTTTTCATGCACAGTAATATGGACGTCTTGTTATATAGCTCTGAAAGGTGTTATGTGAACATAAGTAACTCATGTATTCACTGTGTGAGAAAGTAGCTTTGTATACTAGCAATTTCCAAACTGAACTTCCATGTCTTTGATAGTACAGCACATAACGGGAGGTTTAGTAAATCTATTCTAAATTTCACAATTAAGAATTCTATTAACACCTAAAACAAAAGTGTAGGATTTTTCATGGCAATTTCAAGGAGGGAAATTGAGTAGCCAATTCCTTTTGTAAAGCAACATTTATTTCTAAATGTTGATTCTCAAGTTTCCATTATTCTGAAATGCTTAGCTGTACCAATTTTGCCTTGATAGGTATCTTTGAAGTCCTCAAAGTGATGCACGAGTTGGGGGTGGAACTTGATGCAGAAACATACACAGACTACGTTTTTAGAAATTTTGCTGATAGTGAAGCTGCTCTTTCCCAGCTGAAGGTGAGTTTACAGTTAAAATTTGTAAAAATGACTATTACATGGCTTGTTTTTCTGTGTTCTCTGTGGAGGCTTTAGATCACAGTAACGCTCTAAACATGAACCTGGTAAGATGATGCCTTTTCAGAATATTTAGATTACTTTTCGAGCAGTTGTTGCACTGATGGTTTGTTTACCGTGTCTTTCTCCTGCTGCTTTTCTTTTTCTTCCTTAGAGCTAACCAAAATATTTTGCTCCAAACCTTGTAGCTTTCTGTTTCTTGAAGTGGAAAACTAAATAAATGAATAATGCCCCCTTTTTTATGACTGGAGTTTGGAAGTATTACAGTTGTTTCTGGTGGATTTTTGCTTTTTACTTGTTGAAGAATTTAGAATTGCAAACCAAGTTGAACTGTCCCAGTCTTTCTGCCTTTGGTAACTTTGTCTTTTGTAGTTGATTTCAATACAAAGTAGTTTTTGATCAGTAGCAACTTACTTGACTAGCCGTGTAGACTTCTGTAGAGCACCTTCTGTGTTCTCAACAGCTATCAGTACAAGAATGCCAATGTCCTTTGGGAGGAAAGTGTTTAAAAATGCAAACTATCAGGAGGTCTTCTCTGTGTGAAGTTCCAGTAATTGATTGTTTTTTCTCTAGAAAAATGACTGCCTGTTTGAAGGTGTTGGAGTCCATATAGCAAAAATAAGATGTGAAGCAGCAAATGGAAGACTGGACAAAGTTCTTGCTATATGTAAGTATTTCTCATGTGGCATGTTATTGTGTACTACAGTGTTGGTTGGTTGTAGGCTAAGAGATTGGCTTGTATTGATAAATGGGGTTTAAAGATAGGTGGGAAACTTGAGCAAAGTGTTTATCGTGTGAGGTCCTCTATGATGAGAGGTCAGACTCTGAAACTACCGATTCTGAACTATATATCGTGGTTAAATTCTTCCGTGGTATTGAACCTGGCCATAAGATTTACATGTAAATTATTTGCAAATAACATCTTCACTGTGATTGTGATAGGAATATAACACTCTTCTACATGGAGAGCTTAAGGAAACAGTTTGCTTTGCACAATGACTGTTAGGTAGTTGGTGCTGGGATTGCTTTTGTTTGCAGCATCACTTCCAGCAGGATGCTGGTCTAACAACATGGCTCTGAAGTACTACAGAATTATTAATGAAAGGACCAACTTTAAAGAACTGATGGGCACTGACAATAACCTAGGGGTGTTCTGCTGCTCTGTGGGTCATGGAATGCATGTGTGTAAATGGGATCGGTTAATTAGGTGTTCAAGCTGTAGCAACATGTTTAAAGAGTTTTCTCCAATGACTGTTCTGATGCTTAGTGCTTGCAAAAGTTCGTTTATGTCATTAACTGAACGTATGACATGGGATGGTTTGCTAAGTAGGAATATATGATTCGCTTCAAAATTTAAGTAAGTGCAGTTTTTATTTGCCTTGTATACGGAGATGTTAATAAAACATCTAAATTTGGGCTAAATCTGATACGGAAAGATTTCTTTGTAAACAACAGTTTTATGTGCCAAGTCTCAGGGAAAAGCTTAAGCAGTCTTTTGCTGCAGTTGTCGTGAACTGTTTTATTTAACAAATATAGAAATAAGTAGTCTATACACTGTGACTCTGGGAAGCCATTGTGTTCCAGATGAAAAACCTGACTAGTTACTAATCTGTGATTTAATTTTTGCATTGGAGATTTATTGATCAGCCAATCTTTAACGTTCACCTTACATTTTGCCACTATTACTGCAAAAACACCTGTAATCCCAGTGATTGACTAAAACAAAAAAAAAGAAGTACCTAAAATAACTTGGAAATTTATTTTAAAGGATAAGTGTTTATTAAGAGCAATGAAATTTCTTCTGGAAGCTGAAATAGTTGGGGGTTTTTTATCTCATGAAAAAGTAGACCCTCCACTGCACACTCATTTTGGTTAACTGAAATATTCAGATTTTGATGTGTTCTAAGACACAAATACCTGTTATATGGTAAATGTATATGATATCAAAAGTATAATACAGGCACATACAGTAGTCTGTGTTCTGTCTTACTGTCATGAAATTAGTATCACATAGTATATTATTTAGCCATTGTCTGTGAGTTGAATTTTAATCTTGTAGTGGTATTTCTTTTTACAAAGACTAGGGTTAATAATTCATGGAGACATATCAAATTTCTTTGAACTTGAGCTTTAAAGGAAAGTACTCTGTAAATAGTTTACCAAGCTGAAATGAATGCTAGTAAATCTAATTAGCACCTATGTGATGATAAGGCACAGATATTAAACAGCTGATTTTTTTTTTATTTTTTTTTTGTACTGGCCCCCTTTTGCAGTATCACAAAGAGGGAGAAATAGATGCAATATGGAAAATAGTTTGAGATTGTCTCATCAGTGTAGTCAGGGGAGGCGAAGGTTGGTTATTAATGCTGGCTGCTATCTAGGTGTATTGATTCAGCTTCTCATGCCTTATAATGTATAGATTTCTGCTCCTGACAAGCTGAAAACTACGAAGCATCAGCTGAGGAATCTGGGCACATAAGGCAGTGTACATGAGAGCTGCTTTTTCCCTTTATCATGCCATTCCATTCCACTTCATTGTCAGCCCCTTGATTTTCTCAGACTTGTTTGTTGCTAGGGAAACCAGGTTGCCGATTGTCAGCAGTAGCTGAGCATACTAAGATGCTTTTCTGCTTGTCTTTTTATGAGCAAAAAAGTTTAATATACTGCTGGAGGAGAATTTCTGTTGAGAGTGTCTTGAAACAAACTTTACCTGAGATTTTCAAACAAAAAAAAAAATGTTCCAAACTTTAGAACTTTTCATTTTTTCCATGCTTGGAGTTAGATGAAGGAAGTGGTTTTAGCATCTTGTTCCTGTGTTTTGCTTCCCATGTTTCTTTAGAGCTGATGTTTTTATTTTGTTTTTTTTTTTTTCTACCATATATCATATTGCAGCCCTTGCTGAAAGGGCCCTGTGCATTCAGGTTTTTACAGCAGTTAATTCCATTGTGATACCAAAGTGGGATGGTAATAACTTCATACAGGACATAAATGCATCTACTACTGTATTTTTTTTCTTTGCTGCTCTGTGATGCTGAGAGACAGCAATTCTAGATGAAGAGGGTAGAATGATTTGGAATATTTAGTCAAGAAATAATGTAAAGATGAGGACACAAGGCATAACTGTAAATGACCTCTCAGGGACATCAAATTTTACGTGATTTTGTAGTTTCCTTTGTGTTCAAATATTACTGTAAATATCAACATTTAGAACTGTTTCTCTCTTTTTCCCCTTAGGTTGAATTTAATTCAGTGGATAGCACTTTAGATGGAACTACTTTTTCTTTCTTGCCAGGCCATTTACACTAGCAGAAGCAAACACCTAAGAAAGTGTTGTACCACTGTTTTTTGTTTGGTAGTTTGGGTTTGGTTTTCGTCTTTTGGTCGTTATTTTATCTTTATTATTATTATTTTAAAAAATAGAAGGTTAAATTGTGAAACCTATGTTAAGGTAGGTATTCAGTCTGAAAGAATTAGCAAACCGTTTAACTCCAGTAGGTCTTTTTTTGTTCCGGCACTAATAGCTCAAGGTTTATTCATTGGGCTTTTTTGAGGTATGTTTTGCTTTTTGGAATTGATCATGCACTTTTTTACAGATAATGATTCTTAGTCCAATTAATAATTAATATATAAATATGTATATGATATATATAATATATAATAATTCATAATAAAACATAATGTATTAACTATGGACATTAAAGACAATGAAGAGGGAAAAAGTATCTCTCTGTATATTTGATTGCTTTTGAAACGGAGGAGATTTAGAGCTGATAAAACAAGGACAGTTTCAAATACCTTTATATTTTAAATTTTTATTTAGTAAACGCTGACTAACGTTTATAGACTTACAAAATGGTTTTTTTAATGACAGGCTATTTCCATGACCTACTGAGTTGTTGCAGTTCAGGGATTTTTTTTTTTTACACTGACTGTTGAGAAATATTTCTCTCATTTACAGTGTCTTCAGCAAACACACCTCCTATTGATTGTCGTCAGTTTAGAAACAGCCTCATTTGGGGGTTTAAAAGGTAAGGTTTTCTATATGAATATCTTTTTTTTTTTCTCTGTAACAAAGTTCCCTCACTTTTTTGCCTTGTTGAGCACAAGTCTGTTCAGTCTTTTGTCCCCCACTCCATGATTGAAAGGTCAGAAGCAGCATTCCAGGTGTAGCTGGGGATATTGTTGTTCCTCCCTGCTTTCCTCATTTTCCTCACTTCAGACATATGTGAGCATACATTCGAAGCATTATATATAGTAGATTAAAACAACTTCACTGTTCTTGTTTGTTCTGTGGTATTTGCCAGTATATAAACACTGGGGTGGAGTTATCTTTATTCACTTTTTTGTTTATAAACAGCTATGCTAGTCTAGGATTTCCCTAAAGATTATCACTATTAACCAGTAAAGTCATGGGGTGTTTAATGAAGACTAAATACCAGTAGGACCCTGCCATGTTCTGCTGCGTCTGGTGGCTTTCTGTGCCCTCTGGGTTACTCTGACTCATGAATGTCCACATGTAACACCTAGTCTTGTGCTACACTGCCCCAGTCAAACGCTTAGGACTCTGAATGAGGGCTTTTTTCAGCTTACCTTCCGGACTAGAGTTTGAAGGCTGATTTTGTTCACTAAGTTATTTCCTAAAATTTTATGATGAGGATGAGTTTAGAACTATGTTTAGATTGGATATTAGTAAAACATAACAGGTGAACATGGCCAAAGTAATTTCCTAGTAAATTGCATGTTCTGTCTAGCTGATCCTGCTCTACCACGGGAAAAGAAGGTAAGAAAGCAAACCAGTGCTGAAATTTGGTTTGTTGACTAGGTCCTAGCTGACCTTGACATCCAAGGGATAAGTGAAAAAAATGTTTCAATCTAACAGGAGTATTTTGATACTCCTAGTAGTCAGCTCCAGAATCATCTGTTTCAGCTGTATTAATTGAAGTAACAGATTTTTGAAGCACATTTTCTTTCTGTAAGTATAGGTATACAATTGAAATAGTTCTTGCCCTGGAAAGGAAACTCTGCCAGTGTTTGCCACACACAACCAACACTAGCATGAGACACCCCTACCACTGGGGAACCGTGCAGGTGTGCAGAATGTGATTTAAAGTATCTTTAAAATGTTACCATCTTGGTAAGAAACTAGTTGCTAAAAAATCATGCTCTTCTCACGGGCAGGGTTCCTACTGTGATTTCTTTCAATAGTTAATGGACATCTCGGCTAAAAACTCAGAATTCTGATAGAAATTAATGTTGCGGGCTGTTTGGTGTTTTATTTGTTTGTTTGTTTTTTGTGTTTTGGGGGCTTTTTTTGTTTGGGTGTTGTTGTTTTTTTTTTTTTTCTTTTTTTCTTAAGCTTTGCTTGCCACTTATGTGTGTCTATTTCCGTAATATGACTCTTTTATGAGCCTTTTTTGCTACCTGGCTTCAGAAGCTATATACAAGGTTGGCTTCTCCCAAATTTCACAAAAGCATGTCAACTCATGTTTCCCTTCCTGTTTTAAACTTAATGTTGTTTTCAAACTGTAGCATCTTGGACATGAAAGGGTATGATAGGATGGAAGAGAAGAAATTTTACCTTTTGTGGCTAAATGCAGGTCTTGAGTGTTCAAATGAGCAGAGTTCAGGACTGGCATATAAAAGTACAGGGTAGGGACACCAGGGACACATGAACAATGTCTGTGGCAGACTAGTTTATGGATTTCTGTTCAAACTGCTGTCCTCCGGTAACTGCTTCAAAGTATTCCCATTCTACTTGCCTGATGTACCATTACTATTTCAGAGTCAAGTACTTTAGGAAATTGATGCATTTGATATCTGCAGTTCATTGTCATGCTGTCAGTGGTGGAGTGAGTTCATCCAACAAAGCTTAACTAGCCTCACAGATGGCATTTTCTTCCCTCTTGTGGGGACCTGCATTTGACTCATTTTCAAATACAAGTGGCAGTTACACAAAAAGAATATTATGTTTCATAGGCTTGAACCTCCTAACTAAAATCCTAAACTTCTATAAATATTTTCAAGTTTTTTTGCATCTGTTTAGACTGACATCTTATTTTCTCTTCTGAGAATTATAGGAAGCTAAAATCAGGTCATAAGTTTCTGTTCCCTTACTCTTGTCTGTGTTAATGCTGTTTTATAGTTGTTGAAAAGTTGCAGTTTAGAGTGAGAATTTTGATGTTCTACAAATAATAGGAATACGTCAGGATTTTCATACTCCAGAGCACTGGTTTGCATTAAGATGTTAGGGTTTTATACTTCACTGAACTGGCTGACTGATGTGATTTTTGGCTGTAACTTCATGGTGTTCAGAGAAGTGTTCTTTTCCAAGTTATTTTCTGTTCTATGAGGAGACAAAAATTTATGTTTTGTTTTCAGTTTATCTCACTATAGTGAACATTATACCTTAAGAGATTTGATTCCTTTCTTTTTTTTGCATGGTATAAATGCACTTATAGCTGCCTGTAGTTATCTTTGTGTATTAAAAATATAATGCAGGGGAGTGCAGATTTTTGCTCTAGCAAATTCCACATATTGAGTGTTTGCTATGTAAAGTACAACTTGTTTGAGCAAAGCTTATTTTCTGGAAATGCTATGTACAATGAAGTATAAAGGAAAAATTACAATTAGGATATGTTAAAACATTGAACTAAAAGACTAAACCACACTGTTTTTAGTCTTAAGTGATCTGTTCGGAATATCGCATTTTTTTAAGTTTTATAGCAGAAATTGTGACCATACGCAGTATAGTAAAAAGTCCAGTACTTACTCTGTACAAAATTAGTTTAAACAGTATGTGGCAATTATCGTATGTGAATTTTATCTAAATAGTAAAATCGTCAGTGCAAATGTTCTATGCTGTTTTAAAGAAAAATGCAAGAGTAAAATCATTGATGCTTTTAATTTGTTATCCTTTGCTGCCCTCTTCAGCTCAAATGATGTACGTCTTTGGAGCAAGGTAAGTGATGGTAAAACTGTAGATAATATCCAGATTCCTTGGGCACTGCATGTTAAATCTGAATTACTGTATTACTGTAAATCTGAATCCTGAACCTGATAACTGTAGACCTGATTAATTTGAGCAAGACTTTGTTAGTGGCAGATGGTACAAGTGTATGAAATTGAGTTTTCAACTTGGACATTTATGTGTAATTGTGAAAAATCACGTGTGGAGTTACCATGTCATGTAGCTTATGCCGTTGCAATTTTTAAATCAGTGTTGTTACAGCTGAAGATGGTTGTAGCTTCTGAAACAGGGTCTGCCATGGTTGTGCTGTCTGACATTAATTCACTTTCCTGCCCTCCCTAAAATTCCTTCCCATCCCCGTGCTAGCGCTAATAAAATAGTCAGGCACAATCAGTTTTGCAAAGTTTCTGTCATATAACTTAAAGCACTGAAGGCAAAGCCACGTGAAAGAAATCAACTGTATGAAGTCGAGGGGAAATTACTAATCATCTTGCTGTCTCTGGTATGGGCTGCATTAGAAAATATAACTGCAATATAACTTGGTCAGTAAATTTTGCAGAGCGTTAGAATAGAGATGTTGGCAGATACTGCCTGGGATGTGGTTACAGAGTTTGGGAAGGGATGCACTGTGCTTTTTGTTTTTATTCTTCAGCACTGTAACTGCTGACTAATAAAAAATATATTTTGCACAGAAATCTTGGAATAAAATGGAAATTGGGATTTGGACTGTCACTGATTACTGATTTACTGATAAAATCAGTGCAGAGTTTTTAACTTTTTGCTGCCATTTATTCTTGTGTGGTGATTCTGGTGAGAGGATGTTTTTGTCCCCTGCCTCTATCCTTCCTTTTTTTGCATTTAAAAAAAAACAAAACAAAAAGGGATGGCAGGCAAAGCAAAAAGGGGATCTCTTTTCTGTTATGAAAATACTTTTGAAGGAGAGTCAGAGAGCTGAAGTAATGGTAGTCTGCATGTGAAGTAATGTCTAGAGTTACTTCTGCTCTTCTTCACAATGCAAGAAAGATACATTTTATTGTCTTTACTAAATTTAAGCGTAAATGCATGCATTGGACTTCTAAAATAAGAAATGCTAACATGGGAAATGAATAGATAGCATTAGAAATACTATCGCACATTAATTTTTTTTTCTGTAATCCATCCCTTTTAGTATTCTGAGATTTGATTCAAAAGAACCGTGTTATGACTTCCTTGGATTTTACTGTAGTGTGTGTTGATTTGTCATGGGAAGATGAGGGCAAAAGGGCAGAAGAAAGCTGTAGTTTAACTGTGCACAGTGTACATAGTGTTGGTAGAATAAAAAGTAATAGACAAGATATTCAGTTGCACGTTTGGTACTTTATTTATCCATTTTCATCAACAATTGAAGGTGAGGGTTCCTTTTCTTTTGTAATTACTTAAAACACAGCACTTTGGCAGCGAGATTGCATCTCCCCCTAACTTCTTTGAGATTGCATTCTAAAAGCACGGCAGATGAAACAAAAATTCTTGAAACACTTGCAATTTCAGTTTTTAACTGAAGATTTAAATCATAAAAATGATTTAATTTCCCTAAGAACAGTCAAATGGATTTTTTAAAGTGATGTAGTTTGGGTTAAAGTATTTGTAGGTAGAATGTGGGGGCTTTTAGGTAAATGCTTCTTTTCCTTCAGAGAAAGTAAAATCTGTGTATTTCTTTGGTTTGTATGATGGATAAAATGTGTGCTAACTGTAATTGAATGCAGTTAATTTTTATAAATGCATATTTTGTCATTCAAAATTATGCTTATTTGCAACAGCTGTACTAGTTACCTTAATTCTAGCAGAGCATGATAAATGATCTTCCTTTATTTTTTTTTATGTATTTGCTTCTTTCAAATTTAAAAAAAAAAACCAACAAAAAAGCTTTATGGGCCAGTTTCAGCCTTTTGGGAAATTGGAACATAATTGTAGCGTCCTCAGGAGTGACACTGGTTAATATTTTCTTTAAGCAGTGTCTTAGGATAGCTAACTTTCTGTAGAATGATATATAAACAGAATACTAGAGTGTCTGTCTTAATGCCATACCACAGAAAGCATTTCTGTTTGCAATATTTTCTCAAGAAAAACCTATTATTTACAAAAAACCCCCTTTGTATTTCTTAGGGAATGACTATGATGTGGTAAAGAATAGTACTTTAACAGAGAAATGCTTTATTATTTTGAGAATTCAATTTCAGATACTATTTGTCCTTGCTTGCTTCTTTTGGCTGCAATGTACGATTATTCTGTCTTACCAGATAACAGAACTGTTGTACAAGGATGAACGTTATTGCCTGACGCCTCCAGGACCAACTGGTAGAGTTTCAATTTCTGTGATTGTAACTTATCCACAAATCCGTTCTTCTGTGTAATGATGGGTTTGAGGGATTACAACAGTAAACACTGATTGCTTCTTTTTGAAAGTGAAATTTGAAAACATGTTGGGTAAAATCCTGCTTCTAATAATCAGAGCATATTTTGTGAGATCCATGAGGTTTGGGTTTTTGGTTTTTTTTTTTTTAGAATTATAAACAAATCTTGCTGATAGCAATTTATTTTTCTAAATGTATAGATCAAAATGGAGATTTAGAATGAATACAGTGTCAGTGCTTAAATACTTTAAAAAAAAAAAAAAAAGTCTTTCAACCTAGTTTCACTTTTAGTAGCTCTTCTGAGTTTGTGAAGCACAATGATACCTAATATCCCAAATCTTTTACTTTGAAATAAGTATACTTTTCTTGGTGTAATGTGGCTTCTTTTAAAAAAGGTGGGGTTTCCCCCCCACTCTGCTCTTTTGGAGCCAGAGGGGCAAGGAGGTCTGGGGACAGCTAACATTTGAGGAGACCATACTTGATGCTCTTTCTGTTCTTGGCTATAGGACCCCATATATTTTTGCACTTGCATAGACAAGAAACTCAACACTGTTTGCTGAAATCTCTTCTTCTGGATTTTCATTGGCTAATAGGCAGTTTCTTCAGTATTAGTTGATTCAACGGTTAAAATGTTTTTGTATGTTATTATATTAATGTGACGATATTTAATGTAGCTTAGTAAGGGAATATAATGGGTAAAATGTACAGAATAACTATGCAAAGTATTAGAAATGTGTTTTTTCTTTTGAGCGATGACAAAATATTTGTGGCAACTATTTGGGGTAGCAGGCAGGAAAGGGGGGGAAGGCCTTGGGCAGTACCACTTCTGTCACACAGTAGTGGAAAAAAATAGATTGAAGTAAGATTCTGTACTGAAAAGCTGTCACTAGGTCTGAAAATAATTAATATTCCTTTCACTCACCAGTTAGATATGTGCTCCCAAACCACATAATCTCTATGCCTCAGTGATCATTGTTGCCATTTCAGAGCCTCTCATCAGGGTGACATCTCACACCAAAATGATTTCTTATAAATTAATCTTGATAACATGACAGTCTCGGTAATTTTAGTGGAATGCTTTCTCTTGTTTTTTTCCACAGAAGCTGTTGGCTATTTTCTTTATCACTTGATTGACAGCATGAGTGACTCAGAGGTACAGGCCAAGGAGGAGCGTTTGAGACAATACTTCCATCAGCTGAAGGAGATGGTACCATTTCATTTTTTGCTACATAATGCCTGTCCTGCCTGACATGTATCTATTAGGTTTGAAATTGCTGCTTTTAAGTACAACCAGACCACTTCTCAATGACATGCAAGAGCTGGAGACTTGAATTACGTCTGAGATAATTTCTGTTAGACAAATTTCAGTTTGGTTGTGTTTCAAAACTCATATAATTTTTTTCCCCACCTCTTTGTACAGAATATAGTTATCCCTACAAGCCTCTACAGCGGCATTTGCAGACTGCTGGACTCCTCTCAAGTTCCTGAATTAATTAAGGTCTGTGGTTCTATAGCAATTACTTTGAATCTAAAAAAAAATCTGTGAATATATTCTCCTTTGCAAAATAAATATTTTCATACAGTGATTATATGTAAGCCTTTTAACCTTTCCATGATTTTTTGCTGTTGAAGCTGGTTTCATTTCATATGTGAAAGGGATACATTTAATAAGTGCTTTTTCAAGTCAGTGTAATAATGCTGCAGAATACAGCTTTTTTTTAAACATTGCTTTTATATAATTATCGTGAGCAGTTTTAGTACTCTATGCTTGCTTAGAGATTGAACATTTTGGGGGCGGATTAGTGATATTTTTGTTTTACTGCATTTTAGGATGCCAGGTTACTGTGTCATAAAAAATCCCCGTCTACAGATGACATTCCAGAAGTAAGTAAATTCACAGATAGCTATGCTTGTTCTTACTGTAATAATACTGTCTGGATATGGGGTTTAGATGAAGTGTAATCGCTAGCTTTCAGATCATGGAAGTATATTAATGTTATTTAAATCTACCATTTGAAGTTCAGAGGTTACTTTCCAGAGTAGGAGTAAAGGCTATCCAGATTTTCACATAGACCTGATACTTGACCTTGGAGTTGGCGGAGGTTTCATGCCTCAGTTTCCCTGTCTAGTAAATATTTTTTGAAAGTTGTAGTTAGTTAACAGTAGTGGTGTGAGGCTTAATTCATGCTTGTAAATTACAGTGATCCACTTGAGTGGCAGGAACCATATAAATCCATACTGCTTCTAATGGTGAAGTGTCAAGTCTTTACATCTCTGATCTGAGCAAAGTGGAGATGGAAAAAGAAGCAGGCTTCTATTCCCTACTTCCCTGAACACAAAGAACTGACTAAGAGAGAAATAGTAATGTTGACCTTTGTAGATATGCGACTTAATGTGGGTTTTTTTTTTTACTGTATTCTGACTCAACTCTTCAATTAGTGTGTAGTGTTTAAACAGATAAAAGCGCCTTAAATGATTAAAAAATTTCTTAGAGTGTGAAAGAAGAGGATTATTTTGTCTGTCTTTTATTAAAGCGATCCGACAGGTTGCTCAGGAAAGGGTGTTTTTGCAATTGACATTCTTTCTGTTACCTCCATTTAGAGTGCTAAATCTGACGTGTCTGCTTTGGAGAAGAAACTAGAGAAGCGAAAAGCTGAAAATCAGCCTATTACAGATGTCTTGAAACAACTCATATATGCTCTTTGTGAAGAAGAGGTATCTTAAGCAATGCTGAGATAATTGGAAACACATAGCTATATTTTTAAAGGACATAAATGACTGTATTATGGAAAGACATAGTTAAACAAAGACAAGTGCAGTGCTTGAGGTTTCATGGTTTGATGCTTATAAATCAAACATAAGTGCAAAAAGCAATTAAATCAAAAGGTTAACTAATTTCAGCAACACCTTGAATGGCATGTTTTGGGGTTGCTGAAGTTTGTTTACAATAATCTGCAAAGTGAATGATAGTAACAGCTGTGATAGGTTTATCATACATGCCAAATGTCCTTTCAAGCCATGGCTCCGGTCTCTTATATCTAGATTGTCAAGCAACTGATACATGCACTAGTCATTTGCAATTCAAATATTACTAGGTTGTTAATGCAGGGATTGAAATTCCATTTTCCTGCAGGAGGAAAGCTCTTCTGAGATAAAGGGTCTCTTGCCTTCATTCGGCAGGCGTCCAGCTGTAGTTTACATTCATTTAGTGTGTGTCTGTAATTTGTGGGGTATCACCACACTTTTGTTCAGTTGCTTGTTCAGTGTGATCCTGCCTATAAAGCTGTATATATACGAACAGTAACAGTCATGCAGGTGATAGCACAATATTCTGTGTTGCTGAGAATGCAGTTTAGAAAGTGATTCTCAGCTGTGTGTCTCTACAGTTTTGCATATGAAGTAAGTCTAGATGCAAACACCATTGGAAGTTCAAAGTGGTCAAATGTATGAATAGGAATTTATAGAAAAATAAGCTTTCTATGGGATTATTAAGTAATTTCTTATTCTTGAGGAAGTAGTTCTGTGTTTGGCAGTGTACCAGGTGAAAATTGTTGTGAATTGCAAATAAATAAGAACTATTTTCGAATTTGGGTTAATCATTTTTATTGTCTATAGATTTAAAAAAAAAAAAAGGTCTTACATTAAAGCATGCCAGAAATATAAATGTGGAGCAAGAAAATTTATTTAGAAATCTAATCTCAAATTAATGTAAAGGGATTTCTACCAAAATAATTTCTGCAAAATAACTTCGACTCTTAAAATTTGCTAAAACGTTACAGCACTGTGTTTTCACATGTGATCTTATACTACTAAAAGCACTGAAGCAGTCGTGTAACTGCACGCTGAATGTATAAGAATCATAATGTCAGATTGACTTTTCCTCTAGTTCACATCTTTGCTTTGTTCCTTTTTTAGAATATGCAAAAAGCCCTTGAAGTGAAAGCCAAATATGAACCGGACATGGTTGTCGGTGGCTATGCAGCCTTAATAAATTTGTGCTGTCGACATGATAATGTAGAAGAGGCAATGAACCTGAAAGAAAAAGTGTAAGTACACCGGCACTGAAACATGTCACAGAGATTTATGCTGATACACAGACCTTGTTGAATTAAGTAGGTTGAGTATTAACCCCCTCATCCATTTTTAATTAGTTTTCCCCACCAATGTATGTGCATTTAAAACAGTAATGGGTGTGGTTTTTTGAAACAAAAAATTTGCTTTGTATAATTGAACATTAGAAGCAGCTACTTTGTGTGGTCACTAATTTTGTTTTATTATTATTTATTTTGAAAAAGGAAGATTGCTACATAGGATGTGTTTTATTTTTTTTCTAAAGGTACATACGGTCTAAATTAAAGTTTGACTTAATTAAAGAGATAAAATGTACCTGTATTTTGTGTTGGAAAGCACTTAGAGTATGTTTAGAATGCACTACACCTATATAGTTTTTAGAATATCACTGGTTGAGTAATGCCATTTTAAGACTGTCAACAAGCATTCTACTTTAAATTTTTATATTCTGAGCTTTGTGTCTTGGCTGTAAAAGTTAGCTCCCAGCTAAAACATGCTATGCATGACTTATCCAGAGCAAAACCTTACAGATGATCCTTCTATTTGCCCCTTTCCTTTTTGCCTTGAAAGGCTCCTTTTGGTCTCAGGCTACAGTGCATATAAAGTTGTGTGTTACATTCAGGTTCTCTCTCTGATATACACCCACAAAATATTTGCTTTGGTTTTACAGTAGGTTAGCAGGTAGGTGCTATCACACCTTGCTAGTGTCTGAAATTATGTGAAAGGATTGAGCTTATGGATGTCTAGAAATCTGGCACTCTGCAAATAGCAGTAGTGTATTGGTGTTGCCTGTGCTACCGATCTTGCAGTGCCCACAGTGAAACCACAGTGGAGGAATTGCCTTTTAGCACTTCCAGAGAAAAGAAAACAAACATAGCAGAAACTTCAAAATAGTAGCTTTTAACTTGTTACCATAGGTGAATAGCTTTGTTTTCTTTATCAAAAAGATTGTAGCCCTGTCCCAGCGACATGGACTGTGTTTTCTTCCCAGGCTTCTGAGAAACAGCCTATTTTATGCAATAACTTCCAATTAATTAATTAAACAGTCTGTCTCCCTCTCAGAAACGTAACCTTTGGCTTTTGGGGGTGGGAGAAGTGTGTTGGTAATTGATCATCTTTTAAATGCTTTCAGATTTTTCCGTTAACTTCTATTATAATTTTAGCTTTCAGTGCTGTTGTCATGTTATGTAGTTTTAAAAATAAATCTTTAAGCTGAATCTATAAAATATGAACCTCTTTTGACAGAATTCTTAATGTTTTAATTTCTAGCTTCCCTAAGAATTCACCTGTTGCTCTTGACACTGGAAAGTACATAGCACTGGTAGAAGCCTTAGAAAAGCATGGTAGACTAGAAGGTAATGCATTTGCTTTCATTGTGTATTTCTGCTATATAATAAAGGTATCTTGCCTCAAGAATAAAAATGTGAGTTGATATTAATGGTATATCATGTCCTGAAAAGTGCTTGAACATTTTGCATACAAATTTGCATGTGAATTCAACCAGAGATGCTTGGACAGTGCAGGCCATTAGTTTTAATGGATTGGCAAGCTTGTCATTTACATTTGCACAGCTCACTGCTTTTTGCATTTCTGCAGCTAGTTTTTATTAGCATTGCTGTTTGGATTGAGTTTGAAGATCATGACTTATGGCACAAATTGCGTATGTGCCTAGACTAATGGCTTTGTTTTTGCTTAAGAAGGTCTGAAGGCTGAACATAAAACCTATAAACATAACCTTCTCATAAGAGCCAAGTACTGCAAAAAAATCATTTAACTTTTTATAAAGTATGTATTTTTCTCTTACTATTCTTTTATGTGTTTGCTATTGAATTTTAGATTCAGTCTGTAAGCTGACTGGAAATTTTGGCTTTTAATGAGTCTTTTGCAAACTGCATATTTTGTGTTTCTAGATATTTGTATTAAGCTGTTAGCTCTTTAATTTCTGTAATTTAGTCTAATATAAATCTGTGGCTTAGATGATTTGATTGGTCTTTAAAGGAACTCTAGACTGTCATCAACTTTAAAAGGTGATTCTGAATATTGAGTTCTATGATTTTGTAGAAGACTTAACAGCATAAAAGCACGGTCCAAGCCTAGACACAAAATGTTACAGTTTTATATAAAGCAGTATGCAATAAAATAAAAAAGCTAATGTGATTTCTTTTTCTTGTGAGATCTTCCTTTGAAATTTGTCTTGACCTCTTATTAAGCTTACTGTTAGAAGAATAATAAACAAAGCTGATGTTTTCCAAATCATAATAAATCAGATCATGACCACCTCTACATTAAGCAGTTTGAAAAGATGAGCTTGCTTTTAAGAGCATAAATGCCCCTCAGAAAAGAAAATAATTCATAAATGTAGCCAAATGTAAAGTGGTCAAAACATTCTGTCTATTCAATAATTAGGAACATTATAAAAATGCACTTATTCCATATACCAAAATGTTTGTTTCTGCCTTACTAATGAAGCTTAATGAACCTAATGTTTTAACATGCAGTCTGTTAGAAAGCTTTCATTGGCTCTCCTTGGCTAATTAGTATCGACACAGCAAACAGGCCCTATCGGTATCAGACCATTAGTCTGGCTGTATATACAGTGTAAACATATCTTTATTATCTGGCCTCGTGACAAGCCATCTGCTGAAGAAACAATGGAGTGATTTAGCAGATGTTAGCATTGAACGATAAAAGCATCCATTTAGTAGAATCTTGCAGCTATAGGGCAGACTGTACAGGGTTATGTGGTGCAGAGTGGGCACACAGTTCCTATCTATAATTTGTAGTCAAAGTTGCAGCAAAATGATAAAACCATGCTATTGTGGATTTATAATTGTAGTCTCGTTTAGAAATGCAAGTAGTAATTAACTTGAAATCGGCATTATACACCAGAATTTACATTCCTGCTGGGTTTGAAATGCTGTTTTAATAGCAGTTTGTTTTCCCTACATGAAATTACCTAAGGGTCTTTTGTGTTGTTTCGTTGTAGATGCTATTAACATTCTAACGGAGATGAAAGAGAAGGGTGTTCCTATCTCAGGCAGAACAGTTGCATCTTTTTCCCGCATCCTTAATGCCGCTGCCATGAGAGGTGAAGTCGAAACAGTGAATCGATTACATGAGGCCATTGTGAACCTGGGGTTGGCAGAAAGTGCTGCCCTTCATTCCCATCTGATCACAGTCCACCTCGAAAAGTAAGCTATGTTTGGGCTTCACGTGAAACAAGTGATGATGTTCATTTGTGCTACACGACCTGTGTATGCTCTTCACAGCCTCACATACGTGTTTGGCAGGGCTCACGTGTGCAAGCACACCCATGTAACCCTGGGATGGTCTGAGAGCAATAGAGTATGTTTTCTTAATTTGGCCAAGTCTGTTTTCATCAGGTAGGCATCACATCTGGAAACAACAGCTGTGTTTTATGGGCACGTCAGAGATCAAGTGCCTATGTGTAGGAATATGCTTATGAATTAGTTTGTTCTAAAGTCTGTTTGACAGGATAGCTATTCAGAGCATGATAGGTGTAGTCTCAGCTCTCGTGGTTAAGTGGTATGTGTTTTCCCATCACAACAGCATTATTTTGCTGTGCCTTCCTATGTATCAGGTGGCTTGAAGGGCAGCTGTTGAACACGGAAATATTTTTAATTCACATAATTCAAATAATTTTATGTTATTGCCAGTAGACTACTATGGCACTGGATTTAAAAATCAAAGAAAATACTATTTGGCTTGTCTATTATGTTTGAGGGAGGATTCCTATATATACTTTTGATACCATTTATTAGAGAAAAAGAATTTCGTATGGTCATTCTGGCAAGAAGTATCTGTAATTCCATGTGTTTTATTCCTTTGCATAAATTTTCATTATGAGATGTATAATAGTTGCATTAATGTACACATGAACAATATCTCAATTTCTTACTAAAATTAAGCCAAGAGTCCCTTTCCTCTTCCTTTACCATGTACACAATCTGTTTATTATTTTATGTGTCACTTACGTAGTTCCTGCATTTGCAGAAAGAATTGATTAATCAGTTTCTGGAGATTTGGTTCATGGCTGTGAAATGTTATTCACTTAAATGTAATGCCTGTGAAAAAAGCGAGTCTTTCATAATATCATGTAAGTCAGCCATGTAGAGGTTTTTAGTTCTTGTAAGTGTTCTGGGTATGCAAGGTCCGTTAAAGATTTTCTGTATTGAAAATTCTTGTGCAAAATATGTAATTCTTGGTAGATGCACGTGCATTCTCTTCTAAAAATAGTATTTTATTGTAGTGGTCAAGAGTTAAGAATATAGTGTACATCTTTCCAGTCAGCGACTCTGCCTTGGTTACATCACAGGACAAGGCAGATGTTTATGAAAGCAATTTAACTGCAATCATATGTAACTAATGTGTCGGAAAAATATCTGATAATATGCTTTGCAGTGTGCAGTAAGAGCAGCTGCATTTTCCATAATTGCTTTATGTGCGTTGACATGCAAGTTGTACCTGGTGCTATTTGGGTTCTTTGCACTTGAGATGTGGTATATGATGATGTAGATAAAGATGTGATCATGTGTGGATGAAAAGGAGGACAGTAATGAGTGTTATTTTAATTTGATTCCACATTCTTTTGGATTTTAAACATTTGGTAAAACATTCTGAAAAGTTGGGGTGTTTTTTTAATAAAGGGACTTTTGATGAGACTATGATTCATAAAAGGGCAAGTAGTTCCAGACTCTGGAATTGTATGGCTGCAAGTCATTGGCACTCACCTGTATAACTCTTAACGCATTTAATATATGCAGATACAGTACAAAGTAAGCTCATTTCCTGTGGGTTTTTTGCCTCCTTATGGGTGGAGAGTCTGCTTCCTCTTCAAAGGCAGACAGAAGTGGCAAGTTTTTTCTGCATAATTTGCTTGGGAGGAATAACTGCATTTCACTGGGATTTTGTTTCTGGTTTTATTTTGGTTTGTTTTGGGGTTTTCTGTTTGTTTGTTTGGGGTTTTTTGTTTTGTTTGGTTTTTGAACGTTATGAGTGACTGAAATGCCGGTTCGTCATTTCTTTAAGCAGTAGTACTTACTGTTTGCCATCCTATAGCTCCAGCGTCATGCTGAAATGCTGTCATTTAGCTGCAGGTCATCCGTGTGCCTCTGAAATTAGCTCTGGGATATTTTTTAGCGTTCCACAGCAGTGGTTGTGCTAGTGTTTTGTGCTCTTAATTTATTTCAAACTTTTTAATTGCTTGTAAAGGAATCTGTGATTTGCTTTTGAAGATTTCTACAATCGTAGGTGTAAAATGTTTTCATCTGTTCCTTTTTTCCAGTCCTGAATATTCTGAAATTCTTATTAAGTCCTAGTGCATGTTAAAAGTGACAATTTGCAGCAGAGCACGGAAAAGAAAAAAATGTTGATGATGGACAGCACAACTTGACAGAAGCTAACAAAATCTAACATTCTAGTAGAATGCACATTTTGCCTTTAATATTTTGAGAGGTATTTAACTGAAGTAACTAGAGAGAGAACTCAGACATACCTTGGGGTTTTTTTGACTCTGAGTAAGGGGAACCACCGCCCTGCTTTAAATTGTCTTGGTTTTTATTTATGACCTTGAACAGTTTCTCAAGATGGAAAAATCACTTTAAAAATTGAGACAGACCGCATGTGCAATCTGGTCTGTCATTCAAGGTGATAAACCTCCCTTGGACCATATAACAAAAATCCTAGTTTCTAAAATCTGCAAGGATGTCAAGAGCTTGTACTTTTTCTTAAAATATGTCTTACTTTTGAACTGACTCTTCCAGCTAATCATTAGAAAAGCTTGTGTTACATTAACTGTGTAAAAGTTCTTAAGATTTTGAGGTTTATCGTTTTGGCTTGGGTTCTCCACCAGCTCTCAGGGAGAACTTATTTGAACGTGAGCCGTTTTACAGAACTGAAGAGGTTTGTGAAGCTGCTCCTGTCCTACACAATAATGGATAATACCTATTTACAGGAAGATAAATTGACAGATGAACTACTGTTGATTTTTCCCCCCTCCCCCCAAGGAAATGGCACAAGCCAACTTTTCGTACAACCAAATGTAGGAATTACATACCTTAAAAGGGTACCTTAGAAGGGACCTAGATGTGGTCCCTTTTTTTTCATTAACATAAGTTTGTTTCTGTTCTCCTTGAGTAATCTCATCTTCAACAAAAGAAACACAATGAAACCTTTTCAGCTTTAAAATTTACTAATCGCCTATATCACAAGTGCTCTTAAGGAGAGGAAGAGAATTTGGAGTTAAACTATGAAAACATTGTTACAGACTGTATGAACAGGATATTTTGTAGTTCTAAGTCAGGGAACACAAGCAGTTAATATCTGTACCTTAAATGATCAAAAGACTGGAGTTGGATTGTTTTCTTTAAAAATTGTTAATGTGTTTTAATACAGTGTTGTCCAGTAAAGCACTGCGGGCTCATTTGTCATTAATCTTGTATAAACCCATTTTGATTAGTCTCTTATGTAGTAGATAGAGCATGAATGCAGTGTCTTGACAATTTTTCTCCTGTTGTTTTCATGGAATTAAATTCACTTATGGTTTTGTTTGAGATCATTCTGTGGCACAAGTTATTTGACTTTTAAATGCACTTTTAAAAATAGGCATCTTTTTAAATTAAGTGGTATTTTTAGCAGGGGAAAAATATCTCTGGTGGGAAGGTTTTTTTTCTAATTTTTAGCGGCTTTATTTCAAATATTTGTATTAAAACCCTTTACGTGTTGCAATGAAATTAGGGATGTTTGGCTCTCTTACTCCATTATTGCAATTAGGAATTTAGCATCATCAGTGCCAAAGGACAAAAGTGTCTCATTTGCCCTATGGGGACAGGACAGTGATAAGATGATTTTTCGTCAAGGATCATTGGGTCGTAATTAAGTTACATTCATGGCTATTGCTTTTTGAAGGATGATTGGTAAATGACAGGCTTCATGTGCTTGCTATGGACAGTGTTCACTAGGGTTTTTTCTCCCTCTGTCAGAAAATCCTGTTGAGTCTGATAATGTAAATGTGGCATTTTATTCTGAACAAAAGAGCAGGGAAATGAGCTATCTTGTCTAATCATTCAGTTGTTTAACACCGACTTCCAGTTTAGACTCAATTGGCTGGAAAGCACTTGACATGTGAAGTTAGTGCTGTTCCGAACGCATGTTTGAGTAAATTTTAAAGTAAGTGACAGCTAAATTGTACCTAGGGAAATTACAAAGCCTTCAACACAGTTAATTTTTTGGGGAGGATTAGTTGTAATTGCAACACCAGTCTCCTTGAAGATTCCTTAGTATAGCAAATGAACAGAAACACATTTAGCTCTTTCAAGAGCCCGTTCTCTTTTAACAGAATAATTTTTGTAAAGCTGATTGCACCTTGCTGAATTGACTTCCCTCTACACTAACATCTGCTTCAGATTTGTAGAGAGGGATTTGTTTTAGCAGGCTACCCTCCACCCCCACCCCAGAGAGTCCCTTTTTTCTTTCTACCTCTCTAGTGATTTCAGGTTTGAGAGCTTTTCAATCAGTAAACCCCTTAGGTAAATTGCCACTTCACTAAAGCTTTATGCATAATGTTGCAGCACTTCATTCCAATTAAAATCAATATTTGGAGTCTTATTTTTATCAGGCAGACTCTCTGGTTTGGAAAGTTGTTTATTGCAAGTAAAAGGGTTAGATTTAGTGCTACATTCTTCAAGCAAGAGGGGAGCGACTTGTTGAAATTAAAGGGGGCTGAAATATCCATGCATGTTATACTCAGTCCTGCTACGGTGTGTTCTGCAAAAACTCCTGACATCTCAGTAATTTTGGCTCTTCAGATAGTTTTGTGTGATTAAAACTGCCCACACAAATATTTTAGATGACTGGGCCCATAATATCTTGGGACTTTATAACCATCCTAAACAGAAACCAAAAGAATCAAAGAACTTGATCTTTTAACCTGAGCAGCAGTTCAGCTGAGAAATAGCCAAAGTGAGACTGTTCTGGGACTGCATAAGGGCCAAGCGTAATGCACTGATGGCTGAGGCTCTTTCTGTCATTCAAAAATAATAGTATATCTTCTTTTTTAAAAGAACAAGTTTTAATGTGCCAGAAAAATATGCTTAAACGCTAAGAGGAACAGGTATCAGTCCTGAACAGATAGTATTTGTGAGTGACTTGAGGCTGTAGTATCTGGCCAACTCAAAATGAAGCATGGATCATCTGCATTCACATTTTAAGTACTGTTTATTGCAAACTGACACCAGAAATCAGATTTTTTCAATGTGGCTATGAGTGTATGGGTTTTATTACCTTTTTTACTTGATCCATGTTAATTGCATAGTAATTTTGGACCAGGCTTTTAATGTATTAGTGTAGTAAGTATCCCTTGGGAGGATAAAATGGTGTTTGACTTGCATAACCTCTTACAGAAAGACTACCAAATATTTTCAAATGCACAGCTGTTTGATAGCTTAAAATTTTTACATCTAAATAGCGTTTTCTTAAAATGTGGAAAGTCTTTTCTGTGCACTTCTATCCTTTAAGTTAACCATAAAAAGGAACACATTAAAATGTTGCCTCTACTTGAAATTTTAAGCCTACAGTGAGTTCCTTATTTTCATTTTTCTAACAGGACTGTAAAAACTGCGTACAAAAGTACTTGCTGGTACTTACTTGGAATTAACTGCAGTTTGTGACAATCAAAAAATACTGCAAGTTGTTGAACAAATCATACAAGCTCAAGTACCAGCATAAGCTTGATCATTTTTAATTTGCAGTAGTGGTACAATTTCTTTTGTAGAGTCCGAGCTTCTTTTATTTCACTGTTTTATATTTGTCTGCTGCCAGCTTTAACATGTATCTGTTAATTTATAAACCCCATTCTCTAGTAAGTTGCAGGTGACTGCTCCGTTGATTAGATGTAACAGAACAAATATATCTGATTTCAGTAGATTCAAAACAATTGTGTGTAAATCAGTGTGTAAGGTACCGGCCTCCTTAAATGCAGACTTTCTCAGCCCCTTTGAGCAGTAAGTACCAGTAACAAGTACAATATTTTCATTTTTGTAGTCTCAGGTCTTCTCTCACTTTTTTTCTCTGCATGTTCAGTATTAATGCTCTCAAAAGCACACATTTAGAGGCTAGAAAACTGTTAATGTTATTGTTTGAATGACATTCCAATTATTCGTTCATTTATTGATAGCTTTGACCTAAAAACAGTCACTTCAGTCCTTTAGGAATACAGCTGAGACAATACTATGGCTATTTGAGCATCAGTTTGAAAAGCTAGATTTATCGCTGAAAACTTTAATTTGAATGTGTAAATGTTGTTGTGCCCCCTTAGAAATTGAGTAGTTTTCTGTAAAACTGTTTTTTCTTAGATGTTAACTGAACTTGCATCTAAAGCAGGAGAAAAATACTGATTATATAAATCTTTATATCTGACTATGGTAACTACCATAGTATTTCTCTTTTATGACAGTAATCTAGCCTGCAACATCTACTTGCAGTTTTGAAATTAACCTGTAATTTAGTCTTCACCCCAAATGACAAAAATTCAAATGACTCCATGGGGTGCCAGAAGATGCACTGTAAACAGGGCTCGGTAAGGGGGATAAGGTAGAAATCCATCATCTTAGGTTCTTTTTAAGAATGCCAGTATTACTGAACAAAATTAATTCTTCTTCTGTGTTTGACTCTTCAGAAAATTTAAAATATCAGCCTAGATTATGATAGTAATACATAGTAGTCTAGGTAGTTCATTCTTTGAGAAAATGAAGTCTGTGCTGCCCAAGAAATACGGTGTGAGGAGAGGGCACCTGAATTGGGCTTGTTTTAACAATATCGTATTTTGTTACGATTCTGTTGATCAATAATAAAGTTGCTTCAGGAATGTTAAATCATTCTTTCAAGTCCGTTTTACTCTAGCCTTCAGCTGCCGGTGTAAAGTAATTTTAAAAAAATTAATATTTTTTTCCTTTGGTAAGACTCATGAAATCTAAAAGGGATTCTTATAGACTGTGTGGCTATTGACTACATTTTGTGTTTGTGGACTTGGTTTGTTTCAGTTTAAACCTTCCTGTTCAAAGAATAACTTCATATATTTTACCAGTTGTTGTCCTCTGTTGTTTTAGGGTTTTTTTGCTTTGTGTTTAGTTTGGTTGGGTTTTTTTTGGATTGGGTTGTAATCCTTTGAAAAAGGGTCTGCAGCAGATGATGAAATACTGTTAGTTTCACAGTGTAGAGCCTTAATTTATGTTTATTGTTCAGAGTTCCAGATGTGATTGTTCTTATGACTTTTCAGTTTTGTATTTTAACTGTGTACACTACTGAATGTGTTAATAATGTACACGTAGGGAAAAATTCAGCAAAGGTTTGAGGTATCAAAAATGGAAATACTGTGTGTGTTACTTGCACTTGCTGCTCAAAGGCTTCTGAGTAAGTGCATTTGGGGAAGTCAGCATCTTATGCACTAATTTATTAGTACATGGATATATACTGTGACATGGGTAGGCCAACATAAAATATATTTTGTTACCTGAATATATTATTGAACTAATTGCAAAAATATATTCTTAGCGGAAAATATCCAATGGATTCTTGCCACTAACAGCATGGAAAAATGCTCTCCCTTCCATTGTTTTGCAATGGAAATCAACAGATGATTTATAACCAGTCTGTTAAGATATAAAACAAGTATAAAGGGATCTAAAGAGCTTTGGTTATCTTAGCTCTGGAGATCTATACTGAAACAAAAGTGCTGTGGAAAAATTATAAAGAGCTTAAAAATTGAAGATGTCTAAACAGAGATATTTGGAGGTAATACAGTGTGCACAGTATTACTTACAAGCAAGGAAAATAGAACTCTGAAACAAGAAATGAAATTTCCGTGGAATATGTGTGTAGTCAAGATAGTACATAGCAGAATTTAAGAATATTGCTTCAAAAATGAGGTGTATCTATGATAAGGAACATTCACACCTTTGTAACAGTGGTCATGCAATCAAAAATTACCCAGTCCGGGGTGGGGGGGGAATACACACTTGGATTATAAACTCCTAAATGAATTTTCTATGAATTTTTTAAGATTAAAGTGGTTTCAGCATGTGTTGCTCCTGCTCAGAATGTTTGTTTTTATTCTTGTTTTGTTTTGTTCCATAAGGGATGACATGCCTGCAGCTCTGGAAGCTTTAACCAACTGTTATAAGAAGTATGGTAAAATTCTTCAACTTCATAACATCTGCTGTAGATTGGTAGAAAAAGGAGATGCTGATCTTCTACAGAAGGGTTAGTTGCATGTATTCAAATGCTGTCTGGTTATATGAAGTGTTTTCTGGAGGCTTTTCTTCCAGGATTTGTGTATCATTTCTTTTTACTGAAAGAAAAATTTGTTTGTGTTTTTATATGTAACTTTCAAGCACTTAAATGATCCTACATTCTTCAGATTAGGAAATGGATTATCATTTTAAAAGTAGAACAACTTCATTGTTTGTATAATACAGCACTGAAGCAACGCATCTGTTTTTCAAATAGTTGTGCAGTTCAGAAAGCCTATATCCTGCCTCTCTACGAGCAGAGAGCATGCCAATATAGTCTTGTCTGTTTTGTGGAGTGTAATTCAAAATGTAGTGTGGGTAAACAGGAAAACATTTTAAATATTCTCAACCACAAGGCTTCAACAAACTGCGTCATATGTTGTAATTATTCTGTATGTTTCAAAATTTTTCTCCCTATATAGCTTGTTCTTGCAGTTTTGTGGGGCTTGAAATTATTAGTACTAGGATTGTCTGACATAAATATTAAAATGCATCAATATATCTGGTAAATTAATGAGGTTTATTTTCTCTTTAGTTTCAGATTTTATAAGCAGAGAATATGGGGACATGATGGCTCTTTATGATCTCTTCTTCGCCTTCTTGCAAACAGGAAAATACAAAGAGGCCAGGAAGGTCATTGAGGTGGGATTTTAACTATAGCACTCTAATCGTGCAGCTATTTAGACTCTTAATTAGAAACATTTAAAGTTTTTAACCTTTAATTAGACTTGTTCTGATTCATGTTAATAGAATTCAATCCCAATAATAAAAAAACCTTGGCCAGCTTTATTTTGTATAATTACAGTTCATAAGAGAGACAGTTGTCTTGTATATTGAAATTGTTTCCTCACTTTTGCAGATTTGCTCTTATATATCAAAATGATATTTGCATATTAAATATCGGATTGTGGAACAATTAAATTAAACTGGCATTCCTGGGTGTAAAGTTGCTAATCCTCTTTCCGAAGGAATTCTTTGTTCTTAAAAGCACTGGAATTTAATTTGCTGCAGACCATGCTCAGATTTATTTGTAATGCTTGTCTACAAGTTAATCAGCCAAACAAGTGCTGTCTGCTACTGTTTGGCATTTAATTTAGCATTTCTTCTCTCTCTCCCTTTTTCAGGATAGTAAGCAGCTTATAGGAAGTAGTAGGTGACAAACTTGGTCTATTTAGGATTAGTATATTTTATCTAGACTTGATTGAAATTGTGCTTACTGAAATTGATAAGTCAAAGGGGCAGCTGCAGAGTCTGCCCAGATTATGATTATTTTTCTTCTTAACACAGTTGTATATTTTTAAAATGCTGCATAAGTTTTCCAGTTAATGTACGGGAGGAGGCATCTTGCAGAAAAAGTAATACTTTGTCCTCAGCATTTTTGTACGATGTGCATACACAACTGTAACCTAAATTTGGGGGGATTTTTTCCTTCTCAAGGCAAAGAATGCTTTTTCTCCTGATTCCCCTTAGAGTATTTGAAATACCAGTTATTCCTCCTTGAATTGTCTAATAGAATTCTTGGATTTAAAAAACCTTAACTGAAGATCTACTTGTTTGTCTGTGGTGCAACAATACTGTCCTGCACTGGGGTGTGTGGAGATTGCTAAGTACAGTTGAAAGCACTGACATTTCTGTTCCGAGGTGGTTTTTTGGAGCTCAAAGTCTCATAATACAGAAGAACAGAAATATCAGTATCTGACAGTAGATGACACTGAGGAGTTGAGTTCTTTTTACAGTGATTAAAGCATATAAGAGGTAAATGGATGAAATCTGAGATTTGTAGGTAAAATGTGAATAAAACTGTTACTGGGTGTGATTTAGCAGCTCTTTGATACTGGCATTTAATTTCTCAAAATTTATATTGGTGTCGGGAGGTCAGTTATCATGTATAGGATAGTAAGCAAGTTATCAAATTGTTTGGGCTTTGGAACTTTTGTAATTTTTTTTTTTTTAATAGGTATGAAATTATCTCTGCAGATATCCAGTATTTGGTGATTCATCATAAGGTTTTAGTAACCACAGATGCTTAAGCATAAATCTCAACACCAAATATCTGGAGACTAAATTGGAAGTTTTCCTGCTATTTGAAGTAGATTTTCTTACTTTTACCTAACTTCTATGAAGTACAGATTGCAGCTTTGTGTGTGCTGTTGAGGAAAAGCTGCTTTAAATTCTGGAATTTATTAGTAGTATAGGAATTTAGCTAGGAAAAGCATGAATGTATTTTACCAGTGGATAAAGTGGTACAAAATCAATTACTATATAGTGCATGATATTTTAGGTATGGTTTTGTTACCTAACAATGTGCTAAGTATGTCCAAAGAAATTTTTTTCACAAGGGGAGAGCAAAAATTCTAAAATCATTATTTTGCTGAAAAAGAAAATTGTGTATTGTTTTAAACCATAAGCAAGTTCCTGTTTGCTTTTTTGTTCGTCGGGAAGTCAAAGCCTCAATCAGTGTAATGTGGAAGGTGAAGTACAAGGTGTATGTGTATCCTTTTCTCTAGTCCAGTGGGTTTTATGATTAAATTACTTCTCCTGATGGTCATCTCAGATATTTTTTTCTATTTTCTTTGCTTGTGAAATACTACTCAGTGAAGGAGAAAAATTGGTGCCACTTTCTCTTTTAGATGTTTAGATGTTGCATATTAAACAAAGATTACCTTTCAGCATGTACTTTCATCAAGTATTGCTGATTGTGGCAGTAAATTGTTTTTAATGATATTGTTTGTTTTGAAAGTATCTGTGGAATTAATAGAATGTCTAGAAGGGTAGAAAGGTAGGCGCTGGAAAAAAATTTCTTTATGGGCTAAGGAAATGAAAATGCTAAAGAATATCGTTGCTTAAAGGGAGTATTAGTCATTGGAGACCACCACTGCCTCTACTTGCTCTTTTTAGAAATCAGAGGTATACTAGGTGCTTATGTGAAATTTACTGACAAGTGCTGCTTTGAAAAACTTGAAACTCAAAGCCTCAGCAATAAGCAATAATCGTAAATATCAAATCTTTGGTAAAATGCAAGCGGGTGACAATACTGAGAAAGAAAGAAGGGTAAGATTTGAGCAAGATTATAAAAACTAGGTCAGAGTTGTGTATGTTCCGTTGTCTGGCCACAAATGTATTGTGAATGCATATATATGAGTTCGTATTGTGGGATATAGCAAGAGAGCTGAAAGCTCTGGGGCTCATCTGCTTGCTGGAAGAACAGCAAGACTAAGCAGAGAATGACGGTATAAAAGGAGGAAAGGGGAATAGGAAGGAGATGAGGCAAAGACTGTGTCTGACCAATGCTAGAGCAACTGGAAGGAAGCATGTGGTGGTTTGGTAGTGCGAGTCTCTTCTCAAGGCATGGTAACTGGAAGAGAAGCTGTGATTGAGAAGGCTGTGGGGGGAAATGCGGTTTCTGAGGCACCACCGAGTTTGTATGATAAGGTGACAATTTGCAGTGTTGCTGGACTGCCTTGTTAAGCTTTTGAATGTCAGTTCTCTCCGAGGCAATAGCTTCAAATAAGGTGGCCTTGGCTGCTCTGTATTATTCTAATTGTGCCTGGAGTTTCCTGAGCCCTTGAAGTCAGATGGGTAAATGGATGTGCTGGTAGATGCTATTTTGCTTTACACTGGAAACAAGTTCCACCACTGGGTGCTGTAGTACATCAACGCACAATTTAGTCTTCTCAGTTGCTCCTCAACCAATAAGTTAGCTTTTGTCTTGAGTCCTTCAAAGATGATCATGTCAAAACAAAGTTGGCACATCTCTCTTCCTGCCCTTTACCAGGAGGTCACATACTAGCTTGCTTTCCCTTGGATTGGCACAGCATGACTTCTATGTCATCAAATCTAGCTCTGGCTACTTAGGATTTTTTCCCTTACTTGGAAAGGCAGCTTAATTGCCTGTTGTCCTTGAATTTTGTTTTTAATTAAAAAAAAAGAAAGAAAATTAAGTCAATATGTTTTGCCTTTATCTAGACTATATTAAAAGCAATGTAGGCTAAAAGAAAAGGATATGAATTTTCAATAAATAGGATTAAAGTACCTTTTAGAAAAATATTTTCTTTATCTGAATGTTGTCTTATTTCAAAAATATTTAATCAGATTTCCTCCTGAAGAGAGGTCTTGTGTAATTATGTGTTGCTCCAGGTCATAGATCAAAGAATCTAGAATTGCTTGGCCTAGTGTTAAGTCTGCTGTATAAACAGGAGAATTTTCTAGAACCTAGTTGCCCAGATCTCTCCAGTCTTACCTATTGGCAATACTGGACAATACAAAATCCCTTGTGTTCACTCAGTTATTGACTGCCACTTTGTTAACCTGACTGATGGTTAAGAGCTGTGCTAATGTAATGGTCAGCAGCAGAGTAGGAACGAAGAAGGCAATGTTAACACCACCTTGGAGAAATTTATTTACTCCACCTATTACCTGTTGCTTTGTTATATTGTTTTCATGCTGCATCGTGGTTTAAAGAGTTCACTGCCTACAGGAGTTAAAGGAGAGTTGCTGTCTGTCATTTTTGTTCCGTTTTAATTTCTTGGTTATCTCTGAATTTTGCACCAAGGTCTTGTGCTTGCAGCTGTGTTACATGCATGATGGTTGAATATTTCTGGACTTGACCTTTTTCCTTCATTGTTTCACGCTGAATGCAACTATTAAAATACTTGCTGAATCTGCGTGTGGTGAAGCCCATGTCCACTCTTGGCTCTTTCTGGTAGAGTTGCAAGGTTTATACATCATTCAGTACTGTAACAGTCCTGCAGCAGAGGTTCAAACAAGCCTGTCTGTAAATCTGCTTAGCGAAAGTCTAAACCTTGTTTTCGCAAAGTAGAAATGAACACTTTAACACCTGTGGTTAAACATGCAAGGTTTAAAACTGGTGTTAAGTCCATTTCTGAAATCATTGTGCCTTAAAAGAAGTTTTATTGTGCAGGGAAATACTTCTCCCAGTAAACCAAAATAAGCCCCGCATTCAGAGAGGTATCAGGTCACTTGCATTTTTAATTGGGAGCTTATGGGCTCCTCCCGTAGGAACTGTGAGCTGGTACCAGTGTTCAACTCTCTTTGTGTTGTTTGACAGTTAACTTGTTGAAATCTTCCTAGATCAAATCACATCAACTGTTAAATTAACAGCTGTTAATTTGTTACTTCAGTGAAAGAGTAAAAGCTCTCGTTTATGTTCTGGTTTTGGTTTTACTGGCAATGAAGGCTAAGAGGATTACTGTGTTTGGAATATAGGAAAAGGTCTCAGAACTGTATGGCAGAATTTTCCAGAAGATCAACCTGTACAGTTTGTTACCACTAGAGGAACTTCCTTTGAAAATGGCAATGGATAGTGCATGGCTTCAGAATTCTTTTAACCAGGTTTTAATTAAGTGTGATACTGTCTCAATCTTCTGCTCTCATATTAAATATGTCATTTATATTTAATAGTTAAATATATCATACCATGTCCCACATATCTCAAGTCATTTGTGTGAAGAATTGAGGGGCAAATGTGAAAAAGCTTAATGAAATGTGTTCCCATGTGAATAAATGCAAGAAAAGTCCTTTGCTGCTACTGAAATCTGAGACCTGGCAAAAGGACTGTATTGGGTGTGTTTAGTGTACAGGAATATATCTATCAACAGATGTCAAGTTAATTTAGGAGGTAAATAGACTTAAGCAAAGAATTGTGACATCCACTGTCAGCAGACCTCAAGATACCAGTTGCCATTGGATTTAATCTACCATAAAAACAATGAGAATTTTTCTACTTGATATTGAGAGATTACAACCTTCTTTCATCCAGATTGCTTTTTTTTTAAGAGTCTACATCATAAAATTGAGTCTTGCTGATTTTATGCTGGAAATAAACTATCAGGAGAAGATGCTTTCTTGATTTGTGACAGCAGGATTTAGAGGGGGAGGTGTTTATGTGTAATTTAATGATGGTTATATCTAGTGTCTGAATTTACCTATGAAGACTTATTTTTGGTCCTGTTGAGAAAAGAGTGGATGTGATTAAAACAAAATTTAAATGTTTGTGAAGAAAATTGTATTAGATAACAGTGATCTGAGATTTAAGAATAGTTTGTAGGGGGTCTAATGGCTTTTAATAGAGTAACTGTTTACAACTGAGAGAGAGGGGAAAGGCTGGGTAGCTTTTAGGCATGCAAGCCCTATAATTACAGGAAAAGATGATTTATTTTTTTTCTAATTATTGAGTCCTGGTATTCCAATAAAAGCATTTACCTCCCCTTCTGAAACTGGACTCAAATACAGTTACTCATTAGTGCACCTGGATTTTTTGTCCATGCATATATGTGGGTTAATTGAAAAAAGGGTGCTTACTAGTTCAGGGCATGTTATTTAGAAGTTCTTAAGTATTGCTTTCTTACAGAAAAGGAGTATTTCAAATAAGTAAATTTGGTAAAGGAGATGACTACTGAAAAAATTCCTTCCAGAAAGAGAGTGGGTTATGTGTTCAGAATGTGGGATCATGGCAAGAGCTGTTCATCGTTTCTTAGCTCCGGGGACTTTCTGTTAAAAGAAAAGAGGTTTAAAATACTTTTTTCAGTCATTGTACAACATAAAACCACATTACAAGGCCAAGCACAAATTTTTGCTCTGTTTTGAGTAGAATATTCTTAAAGATTTTATTTTGAGTGGGGTTTTTGCTTGTTTTTTACATCATCTTTTATTCCAGTGTGATGATTGTGAAGATCTCTTCCTCTCAAATTATGCAGTGAAGTATTATTATTAATCTTAGAAATCTTACTGGTAAATGTAGAATATTCCAGTTGGTAAAGTCAATGAACTGTGAAGCTGACAGAAGCTTTGAGATAAATAAATACTTCAGGAGAGAAAGCCGCAAACCAACAGTAAAAACTTTCCCAGTGGAGACTGTAAGCTTGGTATTTGCTTATTGTGAACTACTGCTGCTTTTCATGTAAAAGCTAACTTACTAGAAGTTAACTTGGGTAATTGTAGGATAGTCAGAATGGAGAGCATGAACCTGAATTCTGATTGCTCACAACAGGAGCTAGGGAGGATAGATGTGTAGACATGTGTCCCTTTGTCTTTCATTAAATATCTGGGAGTGCAAATAAAATACCAAATACACTATAATTGAGTAGGTTTTGAAGGCATGGCTCAAAAGTTTTAATACTCCAGCACTTCATTAGAGTACTTGCCCTCCTCAAATATGAAAAGTAATCATATTGAAGGTGCATTTATAATTGTACTCAGGCTTTCATACAGTTAACCCTTGCCCAAAAGGTTGAATGAGTGTCCAGGTATTTCAGATGAGTTACTTGTTAAGGAAATCAGTATTATAGGGATTGTGACGTGTTTAGTGATGTTTATTTCTGGGCAGATTGCTTACAAAGAGCAAAAGATATTGCTATTTAAATGTGAAAGAATGTTTAGTAAAAGGAAATAACATAATAGAGGTGTAGCGTAATTTGAACCATCTTACCTAGCAGCTAGTCTAAGGTGGGTACATAAGGTATAGAAATTTTATACCTGTATGTTCTTCTGACTTTTCTGGTTAAGAAGTGCACGTACTGCTTGGTAGAAGTGAGGACTCGCCAAAAATCGTAACATAGGAGAAGATTGAAGCAAAACATGGTGTTTATGTTGTAAAAATCTTTGTTCAAATAAGCTGCCGTGCAAAAATATCTCCAACTTTGTTGAAGCTGCATGGAATTTGTGAGATTTTCGGAGACATTTCTGTGGAATCAGGAAAATCTGTCTTTAAATTAAGAGCTTCCCATCACATGTTCTGTTTTCACTGACGCTTATGTTAGGGAGAGTTGTTAGAAATGACATACATCAGTTCCTATAGCTGTCTGTTCAAGGCTGTCCGTTTGGAGAAGTAACGCCTTTTCTTGCAAGACATTGCTTTGGCATCTAAATCTCAGTAACTGGTTCTGGTACTGGTAGCATAAGTCTGTTGTGGCTATTGATGTAACTCTTCATGAAATGTTCTTCTTCCTTTAGCAGCATTAGCTGTCTCTTATTATTACTGACTTTTTCAGCTGCAAGGAGACGAATGAATGGATCTACCCTTCCAAAGAATACCATTAGAAAGTGCAATGTGGATGATTTTTATAAAATTTGGCTGTTCATTTCCAATATGTTTGAATTGGTGATTATAGTAAAACTGTTTCCCTAGGAAAAGAGTGAACGTTACAAAGAAAATACAAGAGTTATGAAGAAAACATAAACCAGTTCAGGCGGTCAGAGTTAAATTCAGACGGTTAGCATTGATGTGTTGTTCACAGTGAAGTTATATCACGAAGGGCCAGACTAAGTTGACCGGTATATGTAAGAATTATTTTGCCAAAGTGCACATTCATCATTTGTCAGAGTGCAGTGCAGGAATGTTAAAGCAGAAGTCCTTCATCTCGTGTCAGATATCCTCCAAATAAAAAATACTTCTGCTGGCTTATAAATAATTATGCAACCTAAGCCAGCTAGAGCAAAAGCGTCACTGTTAGGGGGCAGATTCAACTCTTTAGTTTTCTCAAAGACATCTTTTTGAACAAGGCACAGGATTTATGGTCTGTAAGTTGTCTTTTGTGGTTTTTCTCTGTAAGTAAGTTTTGTGTTTAAAGAGAATAAGTTTTATTTATGCAAGTAGAGAGAAGTAAATACATATTTCCACATGTCTGCGGTAAATTACTTACCCTTTTTTTAGAAAAGTATTTTTGAAAGTAAAAAATTACTGTTGCTCTATTGGCTGTAACAGTTACAGAACTCCAATGTAAACAGAATCTGAATATTTCTATCTTTATCTAAAAATCTAAAAAAACATCTAATAGATTCCTCTCTGAGAGGTCAGTATTTTCCCAGGCAGTCTGTCTGCTGTAGGAGGTAGAAATTAGCTCAAATGAAAATGTTAGCACAGGAACTCTGGTGATTGGACTCCTTCAATCACTTGTCTGAAGTGACTGGTTCTAGGAAGGAGGAGAACAAATCAAATGCTTCCAGAGTGTTAGGTGTAAGTGTACTGTAAGTATAATTATTGTAGAAATATGGAGTATGCTGAGTTGGAAGGGACCCGTCAGGATTATTGAGTCCAGCTCTGGGCACTGCACAGGGCACTCCAGGAATCACACCACGTTTAAGTTGAATCTCAGAAAGATAGTAACAAATCTGATCAAAAGTATGGACAGGTTTCTATAAGGAGACATGATGAAACTGGTGAGTTGTGCTTAGTGTAGAGAAGACAGTGAAACCAGGAATTATTTTATATACTGCTCATTAAATTATTATGAAATGGGGAATAAAAATCAATTGTGCATCATCTTCTAATAGGAAGCTAGTGAAAGTTAGGCTGAAAACAAACAACAAGTGGTAGTATTTTGGTTTGTTTTGGCAGAAGGTAGTGAAAGCAACCCTTTGCCAGAAGATCTTATGAATGATAAATCTTACGGCATTCCAAGGGCATGCAGGAAAGCTCACGAAAGAGAAATCACATCTTAGAAAAGCTGTGATCCACTGAACCTCAGGTCCTTGAAGAGTGGAATAGCACTAAAGGGAAAACATTGCTATGTTTTCTGACATTTTAGATTCTATAGTCACTGTATTAGGGAGAGGATAACAGGCTTCGGTTTGGTACAATACAACTGTTCTATATTCTAAAAGAATGTAAAAGCCAGAAAAACCCTCTATGTTGACTTTATATTCTGTATGAATTGCTTGTGACTCTAAAAGGAAAAAAAAACAACCACAAACAAAACCAAAACCCCAAACCCATTAGGAACTTAATAATAGATTTTTTTTTAGTCCATTGAAACAAGCAAGATAAATTGTAAGCGGGAATTTGGAAGAGTAATTAGACTAACAGTTTTTTCTTAATTTCTTTTTATTCCATGCATTTTTTTTTTATTTTATATTTTAGTTTTCTGTATTGTAGAAAGACTGCTTGCTGCTAAATGCAATGTTTAAAATTCCCTAAGATTGTAAGGGATAAGCTACAAATATGGACTATCAGGCAAGCCCTGGAGATTTAGTTAATCTGACCTAGATGTTCTTTTGATGATTGAGACCTGCAGTATGTGAAAACACTTCTCAATTTCAAAATGAAACACAAGGATATCTGTTGTATAACTCAGCTGTCCTTGTAGTGACAGACACATCAATCATTTTTGAACAGGAGAGGATTTACTATAAAAAGTTTGTAGGTTTGGAGCTGTGGAGTTCATTGGCATTCGGATCAGCAATGATATTGGAAGTTGTAAGTGAATTCAGCATTTGAATTTTACCATGTCCTAAAGAGGATTAGCTACAAATGCAGGCAACATACTTTTTTCTTTTTCATTTTCAAGAGCCTGTTGTGTAAGATGTTAATTCTTGACTTAGTTTTCAGCATATTTTATGTGAAACAGTTTGTAGCTCTTACACTGAACAGGTACCCACAAATATAAATAACTGTGGAGAATTAAAAAAGCTGAACAAGCAACAAATTGGAAAAAAAAGCATGTACCTGAAAAGCAAAACTGTGTTTATATATACCACTTTTGAATACTTGAGAAGCCACTATTTTTCTGTAACCTCTTGGGTTGAGACTATTTTTATAGTACAGCTGAACACATAGAGACGCTCCATGTTGAGGATCTGTGGAGTTAGTGTCCTATTTTTTCACAAAACCTTAAAATGACTGCATAAAATGGTTTGGGGGATTGGTAGGATTATGTGGCCTAACATTTACTCTGCAGAACACTCTTGCCTATATATTTAGGGAATGTCAACAGTTTTGACAAATTTTGTATGCTGGTTTTTGAGTGTATGCTGAATTATTTCAGAAAGATGCCATGGTAATAATTCTGCAGTTGGAGAATACAGGAAAAGGAAATTATTTGTATTTAAAAGTGTGTTGGTAAATTGAACTTTTCAATGGTTCCTGTTTTGGAACTGAGACTTAATATTTCTCACAGCTTTTTGTTCAAGCTGCCTCTTGTATGCAAAGTAGCACTCAAATTTTGGAAGTTGCACTTCACATTTAAACAGTACAGATTTCTTACCATAGTAACAGCTAAAAGCCTTCAAGAGTCAAAACATGTTTCTCTGTAAGGGTGAACGTACATTTCCTTGGAATCACTTTGAGCTATATTAGTGTGATTCTGGACACCTGAAATGAAAGCAGAGTCCTCTCTGTAAATGATCTTTCTGCTAAAACAAGGTACTATAAAGCAAGTAAATCCATGTATTCTGTGGAAAGGAAGGGGAAAATGTAAAAACGATGGATGCTTTGCACACTTTTTATCTCTAACTTTTTTTAGATATGTTTGACATGAGTACTGGAGTGCTTGTGACATGTTTCCTTAAGAATTTTGACTTATTCCTATCTTTATTTAAGGATTTAAGTGGAGGAACTGCTATTTTGGTTATGGTCTGTGGTGCTGAGAAAGTACCATGTGTAGTCTGTACTAGATGGAATTCAAACAAAAGCTATGAACTTTTATTATGAATACATGTGTTAGGTTTACTTTTCTTAGAATGTTCTATGCAAAGTAACGTGTTTCTTCTTGTGGAAATATTGTACAGACTCCTGGCTTGAGAGCTCACTCTGGAAGATTGCAGTGGTTTGCAAAAAAGTGTATAATGAATAATCAGGTATGTGACTAGTATGATGTGTTCTGTGGAACTGTCATTATATTCCAGGAAAAAATTGTTTTGAAATATTTCCTCGCTTGACTTTTATGTTTGTGAAAGGACATGTGACAGGCTGATGAGGTGAACCTAATGCTCAGTGTAAATGCTGGTGTGTACTTAAACAGGAATATTATTTTAGCTGAATGCACACAGCATGTATGTGTACATAGATAGAAAAATAATTGTTTGGCTGAGGTATAACTCTGTTCTTCCTTCTTTTGAAAGATGGAAACTTTGGAACAGATGGTAGAATTAACTCAAAATCTATTTGAATGTGATAGAGATGAGATGTACTACTACCTGCTTCAACTGTGTGGTAAGTGAGCTTGAGATCTCTTTCATGTTGTAATGTGTTTTCTTTTGTGGATGGAGATAAGGAAACAACCCTGGAGAGAAGTTATATCTTGATATGCAATTAGCCTGGCTACCGTTTCTGAGGCATCTTGCAGGGTAGGAGAGGTCAGCTGTTTATTTTTACCAGCATACCTGAACACTTACGTAGGACTTACATAGTGCAAGTCTTCCAGTCTGTGCTATTGTCTTGTGTTGTAATTTGCAAGG
The DNA here is from genome assembly GCA_035583185.1 of Anabacerthia variegaticeps. Classification (NCBI taxonomy): domain Eukaryota; kingdom Metazoa; phylum Chordata; class Aves; order Passeriformes; family Furnariidae; genus Anabacerthia; species Anabacerthia variegaticeps. Next base: position 25,291,986 of record JAWWEW010000112.1, on the reverse strand, counting down.
TAATTGTTTTGGTTTTCAATATGCTTAAAGAAGAAAACCTGCTCATCTCTTCATAAATGATAAAAATCTGGGGTCTCCTGTTTTTTGGTCTGGCTTGGAGAGGTGCATAGCATTTTATTTTTTTAAATTTACCAGTTCTTCACCAGCCACAACCGAACTTTTTCATAATTTATAGGAATGAAGCAGTTTTTAAAACCAAAAGTGCATTTCTGTGTTACAGACTTAGTGTGGGATGTGCCTTAGTGGTTTTCACTCCTCTTTCCCGTATTTTTCAGTCTGTGCTGGTTTTGTTACTCGGTGTATTGTACTGTATTATACATAGTACAAATTTTGGAGCCTTTACTTACTTTAAAGTCTTGAAAAAATACATTGTTTTAATATTGGATACGGAGCACTAAATCATGATTTGGGACAAAAAGCATTACAGTGATTGCTATGCACTTTGGTAATATATGTGTGTATATATATTAATGGGCCATTGCAACGATTTTATATATTTGGTGAAGGGAAGACTTTCTTTTGAGCTTGAAGTAATTTTAGGCTGTTCCCCATGTATATTTTGGGTTGACTAGGATTTAGTGATGCTTTAATTCTAAGTAAAATACTATTCAAACTGTCTTTTTTCTCTTCATATGGTAATGAAAGAGGCCTCTTCCCCACTGCACTTAGCTCAAGCAGGAGAGATGAGTACTTCCCCCTAAAAAATGACCAGAGACCCAGACCCCTTGAAAATTTTGCTGCCTTTCATTTCCTGAAGCCTTGGAAAGCTTCAAACAAAACTGTAGCATTATCTAATTCTGGCTTTGCACATACTGGTTCACCATCAGAAATCAAATAGGCCTGAAAATCAATCTTGTCTCAACAGGGTGGGAGCCTTCCTATTTCTCCACTCATCCTGTTCACCTCTGGCAGTGACTAACTCTGACAGTGTGCCTGCTAGGAAGAGAATCTAAGAAGATACAATTTATCAAATTCTGTCATGCAAAATCTTCAGTCTTCTTTCAGAAGACAGAACCAATTCCATCTATTCAAAGAAGTGGAAAACATTTATGGTTTTCTGTCACCATAAAAGACAAAACCCATGCACAATCCTGCTTTTAACCATTTGAGATTACCTATCAAAGCTGCCCCATGAACAAGTATAGCAGAGTTGTCATTGGGTACCTAAGCCATAACTTCAGATCTACTTTAGGCATATAAATAAAGAACCTTCCATCTAGTTCAACCAGTGACCAAAAATGTTGAAAAAAAGGCATTTGGGTTTTTAGAATCATAAGATAATTTATGCTAGAGAGAACCTCAGGAGTTTTAAGCCCAGCTGTTTCCTGGAGCTAGGACAGCTCCGAAGTCAAATCCCATCATGGCCTTGTTTTGTAAAGTTTTGAGTGCCTCCAGTGGTGGAAATCAAACAGCCTTTCTGGACAATCTGTTCCAGGGTTGGATCATTCTCAGATGCTCCATTACTGTAACTTTTAACCATCACCTGTCACTCTTTGCAGTGCACTTGCAATGAGAGATTGACTCAGTCTTCTCCGTAGCTGTTAGTTAGATAATTGAAGGCAACAACTTCACCCCTTGTTAGTCTGATTTTCTTCAGGCTGCCCAGAACTCACCTTCTTTGACTTCCTCTTCTTTCTGATTTGCTCCAACACCACAGAAGCATACAATATCCTGAGTTGTAAGGGACCCACAAGGATCATGTGTGTCTCTGTGGCTTAATTTGCTTCAGTTGCTAGGATCTGTTACAGTTGTGGAACCCAAATCTATGACAGAAGCAACAGTGAAGAATTTACAAAATTTGCATGTATATCAGGAGAACTAAACCTTATCAAATAAAATGCTAAGGCAATTTACTGGGAAGGATGTTTCTGCTTTAGAGAGCTCATTTTTACTGTCCGATAGTCATAAATGCTTCACAACTGGTGACTGCAAAATGTAAAGGCAGCAGGAGAACACCCGCTCTAGGTAGTCAAATAGTAGTCAACTACTTTCTTGAGGTCCAACTTTCTATTTATTTGTAGTTTTGTACAGTGATGCATACATAAATCTCAACTAACAATCAAGAATAGAACTGATGAGCTGGGAGGATCATTTCTGCAATACGTTTGAGCTGACGTCTCATTCACCTGCAAATTCGTATAAATCTGTGTGGGTTTTTCTGTTTGCATCTTCTAATACCCTCTACATGTTAAAATAGTTCAGAATCTTTCAAATTGATCATCGTATGAAGCAGAAGTGCATGACTAGTTGACAAATTATTTTCCAAGGACACCTCTATTGCATCACTTTAGATACATATGTATACTCTAAATGTGCTTTTATGTAAAGATTTTAATGTTGTTTCAGAGAGCAATGATGACTGGGGGAAGGCTGAAGCTGTTTGGACTAAGATTCAAGAAGAAAATATTGTTCCTCGTGAGAAAACACTAACTTTACTTGCTGATATATTTGAGAAAAACGGTCAGGTTGTTCCATTTGAGGTACCTAAGGTAACTGGAGTTTAACTTTTCTGGCTAACATCACTTTTGAATGTGTTTCTTCTCATTAAAAAACATTAACAGATAGCATTACAGTAACTTCAATGTTTCTATGTTTTCAAGGTTAGACATGAAGATAGCATAAGTTTAAGTGCTGTTGTTGAGGAAGAAAGAAAAATAAGGATGCTTTGCAAGAAAAATAAAGCAAAAGGTAAATTGAAATCCACTGGGTTTTCTTCCCCTTTCACATTCATTTTAAGGTTTCAATTAACTGCAGAGCTCTTCTGTGAAAACTTCCCTGTCTCTGATCAAAACAGAATTAATTTTTTCATTTATGTTTGACTTTGTATATAGAAGAGAGAAGTGTACTTCAAGGCAGTTCCTTTGGCTTAGTCTGTTTTTAATCGTTGGAAATCCATTCCTATCCATCTCATCCCAAAGCAGGGCGACACAGTCAGAAATAGCATTACTGGACCTTGCAAAGCCGGGGGGAAATCACAGAAGGGGTTCAAAGGGACCACAGTGGGTCATCTGGTCCGACTTCCCTGCTCAAGCAGGGTCATCCTAGAGCACATGGCACAGGGTTGTGTCCAGGTAGTCTTGAATATCTCCAGTGAGGGAGACTCCACAACCTCTCTGGGCAGTTGGTTCCAGTGCTTGGTCACTTGCACAGTAAAGAATTTCTTCCTCATCTCCAGGTGGAACTTCCTGTGCATCAGTTTCTCGCCCTTGCCTCTTGTCCTATTGCTCAGCAACACTGAGAAAAGCCTGGCTCCAAATGAGTCTATTTCTAGTATTTGCCAAGGAGCAGAGCATTTGAATATTCTGGAAATCCTTATTTTGTTCATCTACACTAGAATAACTAGGTACCTCACTTGAAAGTTGCTTAGAAAGTAGAATTCGGTAGGTTTAAAAAATTAATTCTGATGGATGAGGAATATTTATAAAAGCAGGACAGTAATTTTCTTCTTGAAGTGTAATCAGTATATTTTGCCAGTCGGACACACAGATTTTTAAGCATTGAGTTTTTAAAACAAGAATGTTTCAGTCACGTTTAACTCACATGTTGAGTGAAATGACCCCACAGAGTTGTTCAGATTAGGAGTCTGGACATTCTGTATCTAGCAAGTGCAATATGTTAAGAATCACGAGTGTTATGGCAGACATAAAGTTAAGGTTTTCAGGAAATTCTTCATGCTGCTAACTTTTGGGAATCATAAGTACATGCAGAAATATTTTCACTGAAAATCAGACAAAATTAGTGGAATGCACTTTATAATGTTATCACTGGAAAAGTGTCCTGTGCCTTTGGTATCATGAATGACCAACTGGAGAGCAGGAGGAAACTAAGAATGCCTTGGACTTTGAAGGGAGACCTAGTTAAAAGAAAACTATAAAATATAATTGCCATATAAAATAGAGACCTTGGATATTGAATTTATCAGTAAACCAGTCCTACCATTTTATTTTTTGTTTTAATTTGAAAGTGCACTATTCCATAGGAGGTGGTCTAGAGCTGTTGGGAATGAAGGGACAAAAAAAAGGCAATGTTGGAAAACAGCTCCTCTCTTCTTGGGGAACCATTCTCTTGGCCTTAAGAAAAAACCTGAAAAGACTAAGCTGTTTGCTCTTTTTTATGTAACAGTATCATGCAATTTTGGTGTGAATATAATAGAGCAGCTTTTGATGGGAAAAAGATTAATTCAATCTAGTTATGTAACTATTTCATGAACTTACCAACTCTGACACATGTTTTGATAATCTGTTCTCTGGAGTTCTTGATTTATGCGAAGTCATATTTTCATTTTTATCTTGATTCCTCAGTGTGAGAACTTGACTCTAGGGGATCATGTTACACATATCCCAAACAGTCACAATTGCTGAAACAGATTTGACTGTCTTGAGAGCTGAGACTTTCTTGGCAAGTTGTCACTTTTCTAACAAATCTTTCTACTTGAAATAGTTCGCATAACACAATATGATTTTAAAACCAAGAAATGTCTCTTTGAATGCTAATATACTTTAGTAATTTTAGATGCCATCTGAAGAAGTAATAAGCTGATAATACCTGATCAGGCATATGTCTCAGTTCAATACCCATCTAGGTATAATTCAAACATGCTACTTGGACTGATGCAAAATGAATTCAAGAAAATAATCTGAATAGTGTAATCATTGTGAGATAAGGACCGACACACACAGTAAAACATCTTAGAAAAGGAAAACAAAACCAATGCAAAGATTTTTAACTCTTCATTGAACTAGTCATTACAAAAACAAAAATAAGTATCTTTCCTTGTGGAAAGACATCTTACGTTTTATGGGCTGTGATAATTGATGGTAACATATGCTTGACATCATGTCCACCAGTGGCAAGGTCCATTTCTGTACCCAAGCGGTGGAAAGCAATATTTAAACACAGGGTGAAATCCTCATTCAGTCTGAAGGCAGCAGAGCTTTTGTAGGAGTTTCCGTACATAAGGACGTTTTGGCCTTAAAAAATTAGAATTTAAACAGGCATTTACGAGCAGAAAGAACAATCCTATCACCAGTGAGCTACATTTTTGTAAATCATTAGCTGCATTTGTAGGAGATTATACCAGTCAAAGGTTTATTGTAATTGCTGAATGTGATTGCTAGTCTACTGGTGCTTCAGATTTCAGAGCAGTAGAAGGGAAAATGTCTTTCCCTCTGAATTTAAATGTGCACAGCATCTGAACAGGCAAGAGAGTTCAGCACACTGCTGCAGGCCAAACTTAACTTCAGACCTATAAGTAAAAGTGGTGAAGGATTTAAGATCTTTCCTGTGTGATCCTGTTGTTTCACTGGTCTTTTGGTTGACAGTGCAATCACAATTGTAATGTCAATACTTTTTTAAGTCATACTCTTACTTTTCTCTCTTGCATACAGGAAACTCACATACACAGAAGTGAATTTTTAATTTTTACAGTCATCTTCTTATCCTTATATTTTTTATGTAATTCCAAGCACCCAAAGTAGATAATGAATGGCCACGTTAATTCTAATTATTGACTTGGTATAAAAGTTTGTGTGCTGTAAATGACAAATTTTATGTATAGTCATTTCTGTGCTTATATTTTGGGATGATTTTATGTGTGCACTTTGGTTGATGAAGTGTAGGATTCCAACCAAAAGGCATACCAACAGTTTTGGTTAAAATTCCACAACACACTGTAATAAGTGCAATTAGCATGATGCTCCTTGTGACAGTAAGATTCAAATGAGTTGTCTTCATCTTTACTTTCAAAGTATAAGGAAAAAAACTTGATGCATAGCTGTGCAATTTGTGGTGATAGTCCAGCTATTTCTGATAAATTGTAAAGGTTATCGTGGCTGTGATTTGAATTAGCAAATGGATTATTTTATGAGTCATTATTTAAAACATGCAATCACAGTTTAGATGTAAAAGCTCATTTGTGGTTCTTAACATGGCTTTCTAGTGTGTGTTACAGCGTGGATGGCAGTTTTAGCTGCATGTTTATAGCTGCATAATCTTGTTTCAGAAAAATAAATGACTGAAAAGTGCGCTTATCATTTTTCCCCCCTTTTTGGTAACATCTTTTCATACACTGACAGTTATTGTGAATGCATGAAATAAAACTGTTAATCAGTCAAACAAATGCAGTGTAGTTTACTTGTTAAATATCTGTATATTTGTAAATTGTATGTTTTGTATAAATCTTGTCGTAGCCAAATAATTTGATCGCCCCATATTGGAGTCGCCTCCTATATTATTTGTTAACTGCTGTTGTGATCATGCACCAGATGCTGTAACTACATACCCCAGAATTAGGTGTTGCTTTAAAAATCCCCAGTCTTCCCCTTCTAACCAGCTTTGTTGGTATTGGAGCAAGGGCCATGTATGAAGAAAGAGCAGTAGCAAACTTTTTTCTCTGTGGAAGTATGTCTCCATTGTTGTATACAAGCACTCTTCAACAAGCTGGGATCAGCAGCTTTGGACTTAAAGATATAAGCGAAGGATAAATAGATTTAAGATGGACCTTTTCCAATGAGTAGGTGATTTCTGTCTGTGCTCAACGTTGTTGCAACATGACATTTCTTTCTGGCTTTCTTTTTCTTCCTTAGAGGCCTACGATGTTTTCATGAAAATGCAAGGGAAGGATGAGTTTCAGTATCGTTCTTATGATGCCCTTATTAAAGCATTATTAGTACAGAATTGTCTTCAGGAAGCCATCGAGGTGAAACGCATGTAAGGCTTTTCTTTGTTTGGCGGACTTTTATTGGTTCCGAGAGGGTGGTTAAATAATTTCTGGATCATTTTCAGGCACGTCCTTCTCTTCTAATGGGAAAACAGGTCATGACTAGTGATTAGGAGCTGTGGTAAGAAATACACCAGCATTTCATAGGATGATATGCTGTATTTTTGAAAGGTACTAGAGTGACAGTATGTATTGCTAATAACTTATTTCAACTAACAATGTGAACAAATGTACTTGGCATCAGAGCTGAAAGTCTACCCTTCTGGCAGTCTGCCTCTTCCTCTTTAGAGCAGTATCCAAACAGACAAGATTCCTTCACTTAGCTGCCCGTGAGCCTTCCCCTCAATGCCTGTCTTCCCCTGCCCACACTCCCTGGCAGCTGGCTGCCTGCCAAATGCAAAATGGTACATTTGACTGTGATGCCAGTGGCTAGGAGATGACCATAAACCTTAGATCCAACTCTTACACTTCTGAAATAAATCCAACCTGCTGTCACGTACTATTAGAATCAACAGAATCGAATTAACCTTTAGTGAATTGTGTGGTACACCACTTGCTTTAATTACTGCCTGCAATGTGTGTTCTGGTCAGGTTACAGGCTTCAAATTACAGTGTTGTGAGTTGTCAGCGTAGAGTTAAGAAGAACAAAAGTGTAAGGATTTTAAGTCTTTCAGTTTCTTCGGCTAAAACAAGACTAGATGTCATCCAGTGTGCTCACTGACTGAATACAGTGAATTTCAAAGTTCCTGTAGGTAACTTCTCTGATGCATAGAGCACTAAAAAAAACCTTAATAATTTTTAGAGTCAGCTTAGTTTTTGATATCTGAGAACAGTGTAGTGTAAGACAAAATTTAATATTTCCATGTTTTCTTTAAAAGTGGTTAGTCTGAAGAAGAGTCTTTCATGGAAAAAAAGTGTTTGAGTTCTGCATTCAGAAGAACAAATAGTATTTTTTCAAAATAGGTCACAGTAACCAGGCTTTATGATAAGAAATGCTTGTGCTTACTGGATATATGGCTTATATCAAGGGAAAACTAAACCAGCTTATCAAATTAAGCTCCCTGTAATGGAGGCAACTGATAAGTTTTACAAACAGAAGATAGAGACGAGATGTTTTGGGAGTACAAAGAATGTTGATAAAATTTAGGTAGTTTGTTGCACAGAAAATACTCAAGTATCTAAAGATGTATTGAGAGGTTCTTGAGGGAAGAAGTTTGAAACATTCTACTGAAGATTTGTACATGAATTGACTGCTTCCCCTCTCTACAGCTCAAACACACTGTAAGGAAGATGCACAAAGTAGTGCATGTTACCAGCAGCAATTTGCAGGTCAGAAGAGCAGCAAAAAGGTGGTTTCATGTTCATCACATTTCAGTGATTCAGAATTCCCACCTCAGCTAAGTGTTGTACATAAACTCAAAATGCATGACAAAAAATTATTTGAAAGACTAAAAAAGTTGGAGATGTGTTTTAAAGGACTAACCTTGAGACATTTATGAGTAAAGTCAATATGATTTTATAAGAGGTTCTGTTTTTGGTGACTGGTCAAAGCGAGCCATCATCATAACCCCTGTGCTTTTCAGAACTCTCATACTCCATCTTGTAGCACAGAAATACCAAATGATGACGTTCCAAGAAGCCTGTAACAGCTCAGTGTTGCATCAAGATAGAAAATGCTTCATATTGACAGTGTTTATGGTGTATCACCTCTTTTTTAGTAACAAAGTCATGCTTATATCAGGTACTTTCAAAAGTCTGTAAGTTTTAAATTATTCACTGAATTAGAGAAGGTGATTGTGTGTGTGCCTGTGGTTGAGAAGTAACAAATCTCTGTTTTGCACACAATTCTGTATGCTTCAGTTTTTCCAACGTCGTGTTACAAAGAGATTACTCTTACAAAGCCTAAAGGTTTGCAGTGGCCCGAAACCTGTGCAGCTCCTAATATTTTCATAAAATACAGGAAAGCTGCCTTCATTTATATAAGAGAACGTATTACTCTTACAGTTTGAAGCCAAATTTGAAATGTATAATATTTACAGAGTCTTACAGTGAGCATTAGAATGGGCAACAAAATACCAATTTTATTTTTCTTTTTTAATTAGAAAAGGTACACTAATTTTAAAACTTGCCTCTTGTTATCAGAACTGAGAAATTAACGTGAGAAAGTGATGTGGGAGAAGAAGGAAATAGCAGTCGTCCTCTGCAGTTGGTAAAAACCAACCACTAAACAACTCAGAAGATTGCTGATCTGTTGGTCAACCCAAGTGTAGTTGCTTTCACAGTCTAGAACTGTTTTGAGTGATATTTACTGCATGTAGTCCAAGAAGTTTTAAATAGAAATTTAGGAGTATTGGAATGATGGATTAGTTCTGTAATAGTAGCTAACATCTATTTAATCACACTAAGGATTGGAAGATTGGAGAAAGTAAATCCTTTGTTATATGTAATTTACAGTCTCATGCATGAATTGTTGACTTAAGGGCTTTGACAGATGGGACAAAAGGGAAAAAAAAAAAGGCGGAACTGAGCAGTGGGTGCTTAGGCAGGGATTAAGGGGATTGGTTGGGAGAGTAAGAAAATCCCGAGTCCAGTGACTGCATTTGTGAGCCTGTGAGGCTGAAAGTGACTGAGAGGATAGTCATATTGTGTGCAATGTGAAGGATTTTCTTGGGATTGAGGAGAACAATTTAGCAATGACCCTGCTTACCTCCCAATCCGCTCAGCCCCTAAGTTCAAGTAGGTAGGCTGCTCAGTTGTTTGCCACAAGATGATCAGTGAGGTTTATCTTGATTGCTGATATGGTAAATGGCAATGCCCCCCTTTGCTCTATAGAGATTTTGTAATCTAGAAATGAACGTTTGTAAAGTTATCCTTACATATTAAAAATGGATCTTGGCTATATGTCATTTAGGAACAGGAACATTTTGTAGTATAAGACCAGTGTGATTGCTGGTTAGTCTCTCTGGACTAATTTCCAGTGCTAGAAAAGCTTTAGCAAGGTCATTAAAGTAAAGATTGTCTTTGTTGTTTACATATGCAAAGTTTTGTATTATAGGAGATAAAGAATTGATAAGCGAAATACAATTTTAACGTGGCTAAGGCAGCAAATGTACTATGTTCACTTTAAAACCTGTATACATCTAGATGACAGAAATTTGAAAATTAATCAACCAAATGATATGGTGTTAGTTCATAATATGCTTTAGTTTATGTTTAAAATATACAGTGCTGAAAATAAATGTTTCATTTTTATTGCTGAAAGAATAGTTTTTATATTTTATAATTATGGTGACTATTGAAAAAAGAAGAAAAAGTATCCAGCTTAGGATATAACAGAACAATGCAGGGCATGCAGTTATTTTAGTCATCTAATATGTCAGCATTCAAGAATCCGAACCGATTGTTTAAAAAAAATCTTGTACTTTGTTTCTTTTGTTGCTCACTTCCAACTTTGTCATCTGTCAGAATGCAAAAAAAAATTATCCTTCTATAACCATTGACAGGATAACACAAAAGCTGTCTCCAGGTCGATATTTTGCAGCAATATTTTTAACATACGAACAGTAGTTTTTATAATTTCACCTTGGTGCTCAACCATTTATTATCGTATCAGAAGCATGTCAGTAATTCCTTTCTAAATGTCTGCTTCTTTTAGTGCTGAGACCCACATCAAGGGCTTCACACTGAACAGTGCTGCCAGCAGCCTCCTCATCATATCGCAAGTTAGGCGGGATTATTTGAAAGGTATGTCACAATGCTTGACCTTTACGTCACATTAATGCCTCTGCAGATTTTTCTTGTAACGCCCTTCGAATACTTGGATAAAGGAGTCCATTTAGCAAATTACCTGCTTATCAAGAGCCTTTTGTGGTAGCTGAGAGACGTAAATTACTGTACATGCATTTATAATACAGCTTGAATATGAATGTACTTGTCATTTGACCACTTAGTCCAGTTTCCATTCCATTTAACACAAGATGGGTTTTCTTAAGATGAATCACAGCTCTTCAGACATGCAAAATTTGTGCTCCAGAACGAGAGAAAGTACAGGCTTTCAAGTGCGTTAAAATTCACAGCACAAGTCATTTTGCTTTGGAAATTAACATACTTTAGAGCATCTGAAACAATTCCCAGCAGTTGTTTCTTGCATATTGTGTTGGTTGTGTGAGATACCAGATGAGTTAAATTGACTGTTAAATGTGCGTGATTGTGCACTAAATGATTATAATATTGATTTAAAAACTTAATCAAATACTTTTTAATAGTTCTCAATACCAACAGTAACAAAATATTCAGTTTGGGTTTCTTCTTAATGTAACAATGATGATAGGAAAAAGAATGGTGGCTGAAGAGTGCATAAGAGTACCCAGCAAGATGGTGGATAAAGTTTGCAGTTGTTTTGTTTTAGCTCTTGGCATTGGTTGCTTTGCAGCCTATAGTTCAGCTCCACAGTGTTACATTTCACTTGCTTGGTTGTGCTAGAACTCTCGTGAGAGAGGAAAACTGCATGCACGTAGTTTTACGTGGAGGGCAATGTCTTTTATCCCCATGCATGTCTAAGTACGGTGTTGATACACAGTTTTGTCAGTACCTCTAAGCAGTAAAGCAGCTATGTATGAACGAAATATATTATTGGAGTTGGGTTTTACAAGGCATCCCAGAAAATCCAATGCCATCATGAGATTTTATGTCATTCCCTTTTGAGTACCTGTAGTAGCCCTTACCCATGTAAAATCAGCTACGTTAAAACACTCAGGCATTTAGATCTTCTCACTTGTACTCTTTCTTTTCTGTAGCTGATAAACTTCTTTCAAATGCCTTCCTCATTCAGTGTGCAGTTCTATGTCATTGCCAGGTGTCATCAGCCAAAGTGTTTGTGGTGAATGCAATTGCTTTTCTCACTCTTGGCAGGTCTGGTTTTCAGCTTTCAAGACCTTCACCAGACTTTCTTGTCTGATTTTATTATAATAATTTTTTTCCTTTTTCTTCTCCAATATGCTGTAAAGTTTTGCTGGTTCTTCCTTACTACTGCACACCAAAATTCTTGCCTTCTTCAGAACATCACTGATGTTTCTATGTCTTGTCAGTTTGTTGCACTAACAGGTTTTTTTAACTAGCGCACTAAATTCCTCTTTCTTGCTGTACTCTAAAAATCTTTCTTTTTGCACAATACAAAGTTTGTCAAGAAGTCTGTGGAATTATATTGCTTTGGAAAGTTTCACTTTCCTTTGTTTATTGAACAAACTTTACTCTGGTAATTTCATTGATTAGGCAGACTGTTTCTGTTTTAATTTGAAAGATACTGCTTCTCTTTTTTTAAGTGTAGCCTTTAAAATATAACCTACTAAATTTTTCACCCATGCTGGTGATTTTCTGAGGCTCATGGATTGCCCAAAACGTTTTTGGGCACAGTGTTTTTTTGTCAACTTTTGTTGGTGAACTCCATTTGACCTACATTCTGTCATGGCTTTAACACTTCCTCATACAGTTCACCGCGTTATTTGCTGTGTAATGTGATATAGTTAAAAGTTTTTATGTAGGCACCTAAGTAAGAGCTGTATTATCTTCTAGCAAGAACTTGGTAAAAACCAGGTTAGAGTCAGAACTTGAGATTCACAGTAGGCAATTGGCAGAGTTTATAGGAGAAGGCATTTTGAGAGATGAAGGGCTGGTTTTCACAAACGTAGGGTTAGTTACCTGCAGAATTACCCAATATGCTACTAGTACATAATTTCTTGCAGTAGCCCGGCACATATGCAGCTCTAAGTCTTTCTCTGTCCTCGTTCTTGAGAAGGCTGGTCGTGCTCCATGCTAGAGCGAGGTCCACACTTACAGTCAGGAGACAGTTTGAACTTGGAATGTGTTTTAAGGTTGCTTAATTTAAAAAAATGTTGTGAATCTTGCCCCTGATTTATTGCTCCTTTCTTTCCCCTAAAGAAAAAAAAAAGAGGGTGGCAGAAAGAAAATTTCCTGTAAAGGAAGGCTAGGCATACAGGATGTTTTTTCTTATTGTCTTGTAAAAGGTAATACTTGGTTTCTGCAGTACCTGCATATTGAATTGGAATGTTAATGCTGTGGAGTTCATGTGGGTGTATATTATGTTAGAAGTGTTATCCCTTGGTATTATAATTATCATCTGTGACTAATCCTGCCTATGCTGGTAAGGAGTAAGAGATTTTTACCTGAAGGGCATGTCTTTCTGTGTGTGTTTGCTCATGTCTAACATAAATTGACAAAAATTCTGCTTAGAGGAATAAGGGTGACTTCATCTGCTGTGGGTTTGGGAGTTTGTGTTATTAACATAGGTAATTGCTATAATCTTCGGAGTTTTTGAGGTAATTGTTAAGTTCTGAGTTTTTCTTCTTGTATGGAGGCTTGTGTCCCGTGCTTTTATTTAAAAACTAAATTTTGGGAAACAAAAGTTTGGTGTACACTAAAAAAGACAAATCTCAATACTATACTTCAGCAGTTTCCACAATTAAGTACATTTTTAAACTATTTAAGCTTTTGATTGGTGAGATGTTGCAGCACTTTAGCCTAAGTTATTGTTGAGTTTTTAATTGTATGTATATATATTCAAGTTAGAATTCACTATAGTGATTTTGGACTGAATTCACGAAAAGAATTTTTGTCTGTACATGTTTTTAAAAGGGTAGGATTAATGATACCAGCAGCTTGGTTGCCTTCTGAACTAAAATGTGGTCTCTGCTTCTCTTATTTCTTTACCACTTCTAGATGCCCTGGCTGTTGTAAAAGGAATGCTTGACAGTGGCGTGTTGCCTTCTAGACCAGCAGTTACCGCTCTCATTCAGGCTCTGGCAGAAAAAGGAGATCTAAAGAACCTGCAAGCACTTAAAAACATGCTGGAAGACATCACAACATCAGTTGGTGTATCTGCCTCACTAATGGCTAATGCTATTGCATTGGCTCATACAAAAACGTAAGTATTTGTAGGACTAGTGTATGTAATTCTTGTCAGCAGAGTGAAATCTCTTGCATTATCCGTTTAATTCTGTTTCCATTCTTACAGTGTCCAAGATGTTAAAATTCTGATCAAGTTGAGTGTGCTGTGCAGTTGTGTTCTGGTATTGTTTCCCAAACACATTTGGGGTTGAAAATAATTTAAGGAAATACAGCGATAGTTGTGAAGCATTTGGGAGAGTACAAGGTCTTCTCTTGTGCTGTAATGTAGCTTTGGTACCTTTGTTCTAATGTACCTGTAAAGTGTTTCCTTGGTGTTAGATCAAAAGCCCTGTGAAATCTGAATATCAAATTGAATTATTTCATCAATATAAACTTCAAAAGTCTTGGATCTTAGTTAGCACCCACAGATTATGCACATAATACTTGATTGGAAATAAAAGCCTACTACTACCTGTTCCAGTAGTTGAAATGCCAAAATACTCCTCTGTTTACCTTCAAAATGTGAAAGGCAGATGTATATCTGTGGACTGGGGATTTTTCTTTTTTTTTTAAGATTTATAAAAAATTGGCTCCTGTGCTGCTTTAGGCCACAGTTTCAGTTAGGATAATTTATCCCCACACTTTGAGTATCCTGTGACTCAGCTGTTTAATTCAGTATCATGCTCTGCCTAGCTTTTCTGGTTTAGTTGGTATATTGGTACTGTACTAGTTTTATCCTCTGTGGAAAACTGCAAGGGCGAAGCGCCTGTAGGAGAAAGGGCATACTATCAACTTCTCAACTATACAGGCCTGTTCCAGTAGTGAGCTTAATATATTCCAACCACTGAACAAACAATCTGTGTATAAAGAGCTGATCCTGTAAGTTTTTAGATCTGAGTGGTCCTTGACACACAGTTCTAGTGCATGGACTTTAATTAAACACTTCAGGTAGGAAAGATACCTCAATATTTGTCTTGCAAGCTGCATATTTTCTTGTCGTAAAAGTGTTGCAAAATCAGGTTTTGTTCTTAAAATGTAGATTGGTGACAAGAATAAATAAATAAATTGCTGTATGCGGGCACAGGTTATTTAAGCATCAACTTTTCTTTTCCCATACTGAAACTAACTTGGATGTATGAAAAGACTTAGCAACATAAATAATACATGCCCTGTAGACTCTTAAATACCTTGCAATCTGTACCTTGAGAACTCTGAAAAACAGGTTCTTACAGATATTTTTAGTACGTGTTCATCTCTTGGTAGATTCATGCCTCTGATAGAGTTTTCAAACCATTTTTCATAGCTTTAAACTGTCCTGCATTTCTGCTTTGCCTAAAAGCATTCATTGTGCCCAGATTTCTTTTTCAATTAAATTAGTTTTTAGAGTGGAGTGATACAAGATGTTGTCATTTGAATTTTTTTAGAATACTGGAAGGAGAGGTTACACAATGGTGAATACTTCCTGCATGATTTTATTAGCATTTGCTGTACTTAAGTCTCAAGATTAAAAGCATTTAGATGAATGTAATGACCAAATGACATTTAGTATTGTCTTCTGCATTCAAAAAAGCAGGCATGGGAAAAATCAAGTAAATAATTAATTGAATAGCATTAAAAAATTACTTCTGTTGCATGCATTAATTATTCAGATACCCTCTGTTAATGTTTGGATTTTGCCTTCTGTATTTGCAGGACACATTTTCCTAAAGCAGCAAGCCAAACTCTTCCTCCGTCATGAGGAAAAAAAGTGTGTCCAAAATACTTAAGCTTCGTACAGGTCAAAGGCCATTAAAATTTTTATGTATGGCTTGATTTATTCATTCAGTCATAAATTGTTTAACTTTTACAGTATCTGATTGAAGTAATTTTTTTTCATTCATATTTTGTCATCAACTGTTCCTGGGACATGTAGATGTAGAAATGAAGAAAACAAAATGTAGAAATGTAGAGAACAAAAACTTTAATATAATTGCTTCTTTAGGTTGAGAAATCTTGATTTCAGAAACTGAGCCAGTTCAATCTCTTTTCCTAGCAATGACCTTGATGCTGCTGTGGAATACCTCGAGCCTCTGCTTATCTCTGGTGCACAGAATCCTGATCGAGCTGTCAAAAATATTTCCTATTTGTTAAGAAAAGTGTCTGAGGAAGGATTAGAACCAGCTTTGGAAAAATGTAAGTTAATTGCAATGATATTCAAATATTCTGACTAGACAGGTGTTATGAAAGAGCTGTTACATGTAAAACCTGCTCAGTCAGCATAAATCATGCCTGTGAAGTTTACAAAAGTGGCTTTTCAGTCAAAGATGTTCCTTATATACCCATCATTTTGCAGTTGGCGCGATGGCAGAACGGCTGGCCAGTCAGTTTGGAATTTACAGACCTGTCACAGATCTTTTCCTTCAGTATGTCAGTGCAGACAGAGTGGATGATGCCAGATCGTTGATACAGGTAATGACATAACAAGAGAGGTACAGAAATGCTTAGAGCTCTTCAAAGGTTAACTGAGAAATTGTCAAAAAGAGGTGTTGTGTAGCAAGGTCTAGTACTCATGTGCATTTGAATTGCAGTGTGAGTAGCAGTGCATGGTTTCGACTACTCCAAAGCATGCGCTACCATCAGTACTCTAGTCCTCCTGATGGTGGTAGTGGGTGCCACACTCAAAGGGGTTTTTAGTCTTTCAATAACCTGAAGGAAATAAAGTATCTGTATATTGTAAATACTCTTTTCTGCTAGACGTCAGTTGTTTCCTGCAAGCCATTTCCTTGCAACTTGTCACCTGATTTTTTAAGTGCTGTAAACATAGTATCTTAAAACTGTACAGTTTGCAGAACAGAAGGAGGAATTGTTTGCTTTTCATGGACCTTATTTCACTTTGCTGCTATAATATTGTATATACTCTCTTCAGAGTTTATTAACAGCTCAGTTTGTTTTCTGTTTGTTTGAGTCTGACAGAGGCATTAAAAACCGAGTGTTGGTCTCTGGGTCACATGCTCAGATGAGTTAGGAATTGAAACCACTGCATTCATGCCATTTGTACAGAGCTAAAGACAAAGGCGGGCAGAGGTGGGATGAGCTGTGGGTGCCGGGAGCTGCTGCTCTGTCAGGGAGGCTCATCCAGGCAGGTGACAGTCCAGCCAACGTGTGTGCAGTCCCCTGCCTCAAATTGATGCCCCTTATCATCTCCTGGTAGTGCATGCTGCTCATTTACCAGTCCCTAAGTATTTTAAACTGTTAAAGAAAAAGTTCTGCTTCGTCCATCAGCTATTTTATGATATTCCAAGGCCAATTTTGAGCAGAATGCATACCAACAAATGTATTCAGTTACTTCTGCTGCAGGAGCTTGTATTATTTGTATGTTCCCTTACTTTGTTAACTGCTTTGCCCAGATGGTCATCTGAGTATTAAATTAATAGGACAGTCTACAATTTTGATGTAAAAACCTCTTGCTGTACAGTTGGGAACATCAACATGCAAAAAAATTATCAAGTTATTTTACTTTTCCTGATTTTTGGTTGTTTCTTGATTGAAATGAATGAAATGGTATCAGAGAATCAGAACTGGTTACAGTTTCTTATTTTTGTGAAGAAAAGGGTTTTTGCATTTTTAAGTAAAATCTGCATATTCTTAAAGTATTTGAAAGTTAGAGTAATACCCATTCGTATATTCTTAACACTTACTACAGCATCTAAATATGGGAATTAAATTCATGGCTACAACATACTTGAAATAACATTGTAACTCTGTATCTTGGGGGTGAATTTCTTCACGTTAAGAATACTTCATGCTTAGTGGATATTCACAGACAAGCTTGAGTTGGAGCTTCTGTGTATATGAGAAAATTAAGTTTTATGTGGTACAGGAAAAACTTTGGGCTGTGTTAAACATTTGTGACTGCTTTATGGATCGAGTATTCTACTAATAGCCAACTAGAGGATAGGAATAATCACTCTCCATTGTTATTTTTTGTAATAAGTAAGCCACAATCTAAATGAACTATTTAGCTTGTCATTATCGGAAATATTAGTCTATACATGGAGACTCCTTGCTTTCAAACATGCCTCTCAGAATCTACTTAAAAGTTCATGAAACAGCTGCAGTGTTTTTTGTACTGTCTGGAGAGAGAATGCTTTTGCTGCTGGAAGTCAAAAGTGGTTTGAGATTTCAACATGAAAGGGAAAAACCCTTTCTCTTAACTGGATTCTCTCCTCCCAGAGCACCTACTGGCAGCAGGTGAGAGTGGCTAGAATTGGTAACAAAGTGTTGCAAGTTTCTCCCATCATTTTTTTGCCTCTACTTAGCACTGTAAAGCCAGTTTTTGTCAGAACACTAAGGGTGCATTTTTGTTTGTTTGCCTGATACCTGACTTCATATCTTCTCACCTAGACCGTGAAGACCTTGTGGAAGCATATTACACATACAGAACTCTTATAGTGACATAACCCAAAATTTCTTGTTTGCATACATCTACAACACTAATTGACTGTAGGAAATTCGTGGTATGTGTATTTTTATATGCACAATGTTCTCTTTTTCCTGTGCATTTTGGTACTGATATATTGCAGCAGGTAAAAAAAAAAAAAAAGGCACTGTGCTAAGAGTTTTAAGACTGACGTCTTTGAGGAACATGCACTAAATATTGTCTTGTATATTTTATTTTGACCTTGTTTCTGTACTAAGATAGATTTTTGATTTTTATCTGGTCTGTCTCAAACTTTTCTGAGTTCAACTTCTCTCTCTCTCAAACACTGTCTATTGCAGTTAAAGCCTTTTATAAAGTAGGAGAGATTGAAATCAGTCCTTTGTATGCATAAGTGTAGGTAATTATACTTTAAAGAGAACTTGCTTTGTACATTTTAATTTTTATAAAGAAACGAGCAGTTATCTCCCTGACACCTTATTAAATGTATAATTAACCTTATGATCCCTAGCTCACTTGTGAATGCTTGGCAGTATAATTGGAGAGGAATAGTGTTTCTCTTTTTCATTCTTTTGCAGTCCTAAATCTCATTTTTGTGGTATATTGAAGTATTAATTTAATTCTTTCCCTTATTGTTTTAAGCAAACTTTATACCTACCGTTTTAAAAACATTTACCAAAGAGGTGCATAAAAAGAACTTGGTTTGTGTGTTTAGTTTTTCTGTTGTTTTCTTTTTCAAACTAATAGTCAGTTATTTACTTTGTAAATAGGTAATGTAAGGATTTTGTTGTAAGCATCTATAATTGGAAATTTTCACCTTTGTCATTTTGTTTATCACTAACCTGCTACATTAACAATTTCTTTTTCTTCAGAGGTTTGACGGAATAGTTCGGGAGAAGAGGACTTTAGGGAGTTTTATGGCTAGAGCGGCAACTAGACCTGGACAGGTATATTTTCCTCATGTATATCATTTTGTATATAGCAGAATATGATTTCATCAACCTTTCTTAATGTGTTTTGGATCCTGAGCTTCACAGTTGACATCTTTATGGGGTTCCTCAGGGAGTGGGGAGGTTAATTTGCAGAGCTGATTACATTTAAAGGAGCAGTTTACATTCTGGAGCATGCTGGAAAGGAGGATGTACTTAATATTTTCTGTTGTTTCAGTCATTTCTTACACGTTTGATGTTACACTGTATGTCCCAGAAACCTTGTGCTTTAAATGTTTCACTGCATTATCCAGTTCAGTATCACAACCTGAAAGGACTTATTTTATTGGCTACGTTGTATGAATACAAATGCAAGTTAAAACCTGGGCCTCTCTCATGAAATGCCTCTATGTTTACGTTAAAAGACACATTTCATATCACTTGTTATGGTGGTTTGGACAGGTACCTGGTTTGAGCATCTGTTTAGATTCTTGGCTTTGCGCTCATTCCCTGTAATTCAAAATGCTCTCGTTTATGTACTTGCTCTACTCCTATTCCTCCCTCCTCATGTGTCTCCCCCACAAAGTAAACAAAAAAATGCCAAACAAATGAAAGACAAATCCAGCCCCTCCAAAAAAAAAAAAAAAAAACACAACCAAAAAACAAACCACAAACAAAAAAAGAAACCAAAAGAACTCTATTTTAAAAAAAGGCAAAAAAATAATCACCACCACCACACACAAAAAACCCCAAAACATCCCCCCCAAATCAAACACTGAACAACAACAAGAAAAACAAACAGGCAAACAAAAAACACACACCAAAAAACCCAACATGCATGCAAAACCACGTTGATTTTTCTGTCATAGATGAGCAACATCGGAAGACAGCTAACACACAAACTAGAATATTTTTCAAGTGAGGGAAACGCACATTTATGTTTTGTAGAAATTGTCATTAAAAACTCAGAGTTTAAAAGTTGGTCTTCTGTTGAAATTATGATGATAAATATGATTATGATGAACACTGTCATTTGGCGTCTGTTGAAGGAACTAAAAAGCTAGAAATTTTCTAGTTTGTCAAGCTGAAATTTTAGTAACACATTGAAGTTAGTAGCATACGATAAAGATGTTAATTACTTCAATAAACTGTTTTTAATGCAAGACCTGAGAGCTTTTGAATCTGGAATCAGAGGTTGAGGGAGGGAGGTTCCAAATTTAAGCACATTAGTTAGTGATCTGATGCTTTTTAAGCATTGATCCTAGCTCCCATTGACCTCCAGGTCAATGAATGCTGCTGAGTGTTTTGCAGTTTTCTTAAATCGGTTGAAATCCTGACATAGTCTCATTAATGCATTAATTGCTTAATTGAAAAAAAAGACAGTAATTTTTAGGCTTCTTGAGCATGGATTTTAGTCCCATATTGTATTAGTTTGTGCTTGATTTCTTTTGCTGTTGTATCTGCAAGCAGAATTTTGGAAAGGAAATTATTGCATTCACTTTCAGTTGCACAGTCCATTCCTTGCTATCAGTACATTGTATGAATACAAATGCAAGTTAGAACCTCAGCCTCTCTCATCATTTCACTTGAGAGATTTGAAATCATTATTCTAACTTTGGTGATTCTTTTTGCTCTTCAAGATTTCTAGTTAATGCTCTTAAATTTCACAGGCAAAGGTGATTGAGAGACTTCTGGAACTGATTCCTGAGCATCTAGATCCAGAAGTGGCATACCGTTACCTCCTGAGATGCTACGGTAA
This sequence comes from Anabacerthia variegaticeps, assembly GCA_035583185.1. NCBI lineage: Eukaryota > Metazoa > Chordata > Aves > Passeriformes > Furnariidae > Anabacerthia > Anabacerthia variegaticeps. The sequence continues at coordinate 25,271,260 of JAWWEW010000112.1, read as the reverse complement.
TTTACTCTCCTTGCAGTAGTTTTTTAGTAAGATCTCTTGAGACATTCACAGAGGTCATGGAAGCCCTTAGAAAGGGGAATGGGGTCTACACTGTGTCACTTGCTTTTCAGTTTGAGTCATAAAGAGGTGTGGGGATTGAGGTTTTTGTTGTTGAAGTCTGTTGGGTCTGTATGCTATCCTAGCTGTTAGGATGGGAGAGCAACCCACTGACATGTAGAGGCTTCATGAAATAAAAAGGAGAAAAATGCTGTAGAAATGAATGGCTTTTAAAATGAATCTAGCTTTTTTCCCCAAAAACATGTAGTAAGTATATTGGTTCCTTTTATGTGCGTGTGTTCAAAACTCCTTAGTGACTAGTTCTATCAGTAACATGAAAGGATCTTAATGTTATTAGTGTAGATTCTTTATACATGTCGTAATTTAACCAAAGTAAATATTCCAGGTGCCTTGATTTGAATTTACATAAATAGTTGAAGTGCTCATCACGTCTCTTCAGAGTTGAAGTCAGAGATGAACACCTCTGAAAAAGGAAGCTGTTTGTTTAATTTTATTTTCAAGACTCGCTCTTGGAAAACCAGGACATACAGCCCCTATGGCAGCACTCGTTTGGAAGCTTGCATCTCTGTGCTGTATAGTCCTTTGCCTTGTGTACTTTGATGTCATCCCCCAGTTTTAATAGAGGGAGTCAGTACTTTTCACACGTGTATTACAAGCAAAAAAAAAAATACAATGACGGAAGCCCTTGTGTTCTGATCTATCACAGAGGACATAAATAGGAATGATTAGGTAAAATTCTTCAAACTTAAATGTACTGGTGTTAACACAGTACATACTGTATTTGAATCAAGTTGTAGAAGTTCCCGTGGTGTGGTATCTAACTTACAAAATTTGCTTGCTTAGAAACATTCCAAACAGCAGTCACTACCAAAATCGTTTAGCCCTGTAGCTTTGTTCACAGCAGGGTTCGTTTTCTAACACTTTTTTATAAGGCAAAAAAATGCCCTTTTGTCACCTTTGTACTTGCTGCTTTACACTATCATTAGCCATTTGCTGCTTCTACCTCAGTAAAAGTTCCATAAGTGAACTAATGCAGTTTTTCGGTGTCCTTCACAACTACATTGTAGTACAGCAGTTTCATAAAGAGATTGCAGAGGGTCAATCACTTCCTCTGTTATGCCTAAAACAGTGGTTAGAGTGTATTCAACATGGGAAGCCACACTATGTGAACAGATGGTTGTTGTCCTCTCTTTAGGCAGGAATGTAGCTGGCTCATTGCAAGTTCTAGAGGAGGCATTCAGTACCAGCATGAAAAGTTACAAAAGCTGTTCCCAGCTATGGAAACATCTCACCTGTATGACACATGGATCATTTTACTGTTAAAGTGGTCATCAGCAAAATATTTATTATTTTCATTTTAAAATTAGCAAGCTTTCATGATTTCTTTTTTAAGGCCAAGTCTAACCTTGTATTATAACTTTCAAGAGAACGAATGATTCTTCTTTCAGGCCATTAGTATTTTTAATTAGTTAGAAAGGGGAATGAAATGTAAGAGTTCTATTACCACAGGTGGTTACTGTTGCTATCAAAATAAATGGACAAATAAAATTGTTTGTGTTTAGCAGAGATACAGTAGAGTGCAGATCACAGCTGAAAGAAGTCTGATCATGTATCAGGCATCTGTGACAGAACAAATAAAAGGATGTTTACTCCCTTCCTTGTCCTGCGCTGTGATCCACTGCCAGGGCTAGTTTTCCTTTATCTGGTAAGATGCATAATCGTTTGCTGGGTAACCTTCTAGAAAAAAGAAATATGTAAAAATCGCATTTGTGTGGTCCATTAAACACAATCTCTTAGCTCTTTTTGTTGGTGTTTCCCATACAATAAATCTATTTTAAAGAAATAGAAAGTGAACTATTTCTATTACGCTTTCACTAAGCTGTCATTTCCTGCAGTTTCTGCAATAGCCTCCCACATTCAAAAAGGAGCTCAACCACTTGCCAGATGTGAGTGGGAAGCTTTTTCTCACGAGAAAGGGACACAAGCTATCCATTTCTGCATAATTACAGCTTTTTTTGCTCTTTATGAACCATTGTTTCTATAGCCCCTATGGTTGTGAAGATGGTGTTTCCAAATGCGAACAAGTCAAAACCTGAGGCAGCTCCCAATCTACAGGTGTTTGCCTTTTCCCAGGCAACAGAATGAACTCAACTGCATGTGATGGCTTTCTTGTTGTTCCCAAGGTGCTGGCAACAGTTGTACTGTTTCTGGGACCCTGAGGACAGCAGTGAAACTGTCAGCGGTCACTTCAGTTTCATCCTGGTGCTTCCCAAGCAAATGTCTGAGCAGTAAAGAAGTCCATGGCTAAGCATGAGTCAATGTGGTAGGAGGAGTTCCTCCCCTCTCCCACTTGAGAGGAAGGAGAAATACACTCCTCTCCAACTAGAAGTGAATAGTGCTTTAAATGAATGAAGAAAGGATTAGTTAGAACCTGGTGTAGGGGATGGTGCCTTTCATGGAATATCCAGAAAAATGTTAGTGGTTACCTAAGTATTTAAGGTTTGTAATGAGTTAGTGGGTCAGCAAAACTTTTTTCCTGCTCAGTAGGATGAAATTGTTTTTAATTTGGGTTCTAAAATCTTCATACAACCTTTTTATTTGTTCCTTTAGGTTCTAGTTTTGATGTAGTGAGCACTTGAAACTGTAATAATAATTCTGCCTTTGCTTAAGGGAGTTAAATTCTGGTTTAGAGTTCTGTCAGGCTGAATTTAGTTGGCTTATGTTTTAGCTTTTGCTTTTATTTTTTATCATTTGTGTGTTTTCACTGTGCAGCTCTTTACTCCTTTGTGGTTCCAGCATGTGTTTGAAGGAATTGATTATCCAGCCTCAGGTGAAAAGGAATGGCTGTATGTTCTGATGTAAATTGTCAGTAGGGTACGAAGAATATCTAGAATATTTGGAATATTTTACATTAAAGTATTTAGAATGTGTTTTGGCCAGTAGTAGGAATGCATGACACCATGGAAACAGGTGAAAAGAGAAGCAAGTAACCACTGGGACTTTCTGGGTTTTATTTTTTTCCTCAGAATTGGATGGGGATGTTGCTTCTGTAAAGGCTGTGTATGAGAAAATAAAAGCGAAGAATATACAGCTGCATGAGCTGTCTCTGAAGTCTTTAGCAGTTTTTCTGAAGAAAGTAGGAGAGCCCGTCCCTTTCACTGAGCCCCCTGTGAGTATTTCCTAATTAAGAAACAGATCTGCAGAGTTGTGTATGTTCTGTGTTAGTAAAACAAATTGCATGAATAATTAAATAGGGACCAGATCTCTGCAGAGACTCCTCAAAGGAGGTAATGTATGAAGTCCTGAGTGTTGTAGGAGCTGTAGTAATCTTGCATTGGATTTGACTTCAGGAAATAAAACCTCTTGGGGGTTACGGTATTTCAACTACCTCATTCTTATCAGGCACTCATCTACAGGTGCACCTTTATCAAATTTCCTTGGGGCATTTATCTAAGCAGTTGAACTTGAAAAGGCTTACAGAATGTGTATTTCATTAGCAATTAATGGCTTTTAGTTTTCATTAATTGCCTGTTTTATGTCTAGCACAAGTTGCTGCACTAGTAGGGTGGGATTTTAGGACTGTAGGAATTATTTTCCTGTAGCAGCTTCACTTCTAGCTGCTTTGCCAACATATGCATGCAACTGTGCACATATATGTTACTTGGGGGTGACAAGTGGCACGATGCTAAATCTGTAAAGACGGCAAATAGTTGCCATCATTCCTTGTACTAAAAGTCCATTAGTACTGGTTTTGTAAAGCAGATTTTAAAGGCTTACTGTATTTTCCCTCTCTAAGTAAACTTTTAATTGTTAATTTCTCACCACTTTCTATATTCTAAAATAAATGTTTTCCTATAATGCTGTAAAGACCTTATTATATACTGTTTCTCCATATTGCTTCATGATAAATGTGATTTTCTTTTCTAATTTTCTAAAGGATTGGAGAAAATTTTGGCATAAAATATTTGGTTTAGCCTTTTAGCAAGCTGTGGTGGTTTTTTTCTGCAGCTTTGACATAATTTAGAATATGAATTTTTATTCGCACTGTAAATTTAAAGCCTAGAATGTCTTACAGTAGCTAGTGAAAATAAGAGTGTTTTTACCAAGTCAATGAGATGATTCATTTTCTGATTTCCCTGTTCAATTTTTCTCTAATGCAGCTTGGTCTTTAAAAGCATCTCAATTTTTTTGACACAATTGCAGATTGCAGTTAAGAAGTATTTTCATTTTAAAAATGAAATTGATTATATTATTGCATTTAGTAAGAGAAGCTTCATTATGCATTTTTGGCAAGGTTTTCCTTTTCCTTTTATTCACTCTCTCTGGTATTTCTCTTAATTATACAGACTTCAATACAGATCTAGTTTTGCATGACAGAGAATAATAGATTTTGTCAGGACATAAGACTTTGTTCAGAATTAGTAACTTTTCAATTGAAACCATGTTGAACTTGTTTATTCCACTCTATTTATAGGAGACATTCAAGTTTTATATGGAAAAATGGAAGAATAGAAGATTGGAAGCATCATGAACAGACAATTTTATGATTTCGTTGTTTATGAAATTGTTTAAATATTACATTCAATAAAAAATAAAAAGCATGTTATGTGTAATTTTTAATTTAAATCTGTGGCTAACAGCACTTTTTGCAGTTGATAGAAACATTCATTAATGGAAATGCTGTTAAAATTGCTAATGAAGTATCAAGATGCAGCCTCCTAGGATATTTCTGTTTTGGTGTGTGATCTGTTATAACTTCTGCTGTCTTTTTGCTGCTGTTGATTTGCCAAATATGTGTATATCAAGAAGGTTGCTAGAGCAGTGTGTGACTGTAACTGAAGCAGACTGTCCTGTCCTTCATTGTTCCTCGCCTGGTCACTATACTTTGGGGTAAGGGTAAGGAATGTCATCTTCAGGATGCAGCTGTATCCACATAGAAAATAAACACTTTTTTTAAGTTTTCTCTCAATTGTACTTTCTTGTGCTAAATGTCTTGTTAGGGTGTTTGATGTTGCACATTAAGACAAAACATTTCAGCCTTTTACATTAGCTTGTGTGTTGTAGTTGTGTGGCATCTTCGATTCATTCTCATATCTGGTAGTCCAGTTAGTTTTATGGATACCAGAACTGTATATCCATGAAAACATGCCCTTTAAACAAAACAGTGCCCCTTTTTTGCAGGGGTAGCAGTTTTTATTTGCTGAGAGATTCCTATTTGTAGGAATGTGGGAGTAAAGTTATTATGATGTGGTGTTTTACAGTCTGGAGTTGTGTGACCATGAAACTAAGACACATAAATTACAAAAATTATAGATAGAAAATACATCCATTATCTCTGTGAACAATGATGGAAACTCTCATATGTGCACATTGGTATAACAAATGGAACGCGTTGCCTTATGCAGTACTTCAAACAGGGTTTAATGACGTGAGAACGTGTTTCTGTGAATGTCATGAGTTTATTTATTACTCTGTACTTTTTCAACCTTATCCTTCTTAGGATTTCCCACACAGGCAAAATTGTGGTAATTAAAAATCCTTGTGTGCGCACAAGGTTTTGGCAGAATTTTGCAAGACTCATACAGTAATCCCAATGTATCAAAGTTAAAAAGAAAGCAAGACCTAATTTTTTTTCAGTAAAGTTTACAATTTAATTAACTGTTATATTGAAAACACACACAGAAAACAAACCATCCTGCTGTACTTTTAATGAGGCTTCACTACTAATGAGGAGTGGAGAGAATGGTAAATTTTGTTTTCCAGGGAACCTGGATAAATGCTAGCAGTGCCTGCTCCATTGGTGGCGTGGTTTTACAGTGACCTTCATCACTTCACAAACACAGCTCGACACCATCCGGCAGCTCCGTGGCTCTAACCGTCTGGCACCCTTTGTTCCTGGCTTGTCAAGATAAGGCATTAACATTGGAAATTTCATGCACAGCCTAATGGTTGTGTGCCCTATCTGAAAGCAAGCCTAGGCAGGACTCAGTTTATTTCATTTCACAAATGGAGTTGGTTCTTTTTTCTGAAGCTGCGGCTACATTACATGTGTTTCAGTGTAATAGCAGCATAATTGAAGACTGTGTCAACTAGTTGGCAACCCTTTCTCTAGTGCCACAGCTCTTGTTTTTCGAGGTCATCTCGTGAATCTCTGCGTTTCACGGCAGTAGCCGCGTTGCTGTAAGTGGAGTCACAGCTCGGTGTGGTTGCAGGTAGTGGCCATGTGTGCTGCTGGGGCTGAGCCAGCACAAGGATGGGGAAGAGAATATTACTTGGAGCAAACACTGGGTCATCACAGAGGAATATAACAGCAGATCTGTGGATCTTAACAGCCTTTTTGACAAGGAGGTGGAACCTCACGTGGCTGTGGATCAGGCACTGCACCCATCAGCGGTCTGTGCTGTGGTACTGGCAGGTCAGGTTTGCAGGCTGCTGCCCTCTGAGGCAGAGAAACAGCACACAAGGTTGAAGGCAGATGCATGGCTGTGTGTTGCTAGTGCCCATGGTGGGGTCTGACTGTGCAGTGTGGCTGTGAGTTGGATTCTGTGGGTTTCTCTTTTAGCTGGTTTCATTTGAATCCTACCAGCATCATGCCCTGTAATTTAATCATTGCAGTTGTGGAAATAGAAAGTATATTTGATAGCGGATAAGATTTGATAAGTTTTAACTGAAGAATATCAATGAAATTGTTTTCAGCTCCAAAATTGGCCTTTGTGTGTCTTCGTGGAAAGTTATGAGCTGAATTTGCCAGCTCCTGAGCTGGTTAAATGTCAGTGAGGCGCTGCAGGAGCATGAAATCAAAAAGTGAATTGGGGTTTCATGGCAGCAATGACAGGGCAGTGGGCAAAAGGACAAGCTGGTCATTTGGGATCAGAAGTCCTGTGGCATAGTTGGGAAGGCAGAGATTATTCAAAGGATGGCCTGCTGTTGTGTGATTATACTTCTGACTTCCTGTTCGAGTAAGTGTTTCGTGTACAGTTAAGGGATAATTACGCAGGGGAGTGCAGTCTCTTCTGTCTTTAAAATGTGGGCCAGTGAGGGATTTGTGCCACTCTGGGACACAATCATCTCAGTCTGAAAGAAGGTTATACCGGGAAGGATTTGCAGAATCGGCATTTGTGCCGACTCTTCAAGAATACGCTTGAAATGATAATATTTCTTGTGCATTGGTGTGCTGAGACTCGGCCACTTCAAGCATGAAGAGAAGTGCAGTTTAGAAGGTTGGCATTTTTTCACCAAATAAGTAGGCGGTTTCATTATTTCCCCATATTCAAAGAGAGAAACCTGTAAGATGACAAAATGCAGAATGGCAGTCTTGTGAACTTGTCATGGTGATTTACTAGTCCAGATACCAAACGTCCTCTGTCATACTCTCCATGGCATGCACCCCTTTAAAGCAGAACAGAATTATTTGCCACCGGCTAGTGTATAATGGATTGTGCAAGATCCGAGACCAGGTGCAGTGTCTGAGATGGGAGCATGCCTTTCCAGAGGCCTCCGTGGGAAGCTGAGAGCCTGCTGACATGAAATGACCTGACATGTTACCGTAGAAAGCAAATTGTGGGAGTGTGTATGTGTTTGCATAATCATGTGCCTTGATTGGGATTGAGAGGACTGAAAAAAGCTTGCTGCTTGAATTGAGATGATTTAATCTCACTTCTGTGCCCTGCGCCACATTATGGACTTGCCTCTTCCCCCACTCCCCTTGAGGCAGTGGAGGAGGAGAAGGAGGAGACTTTTGGGGTTTCAAGATCAACATAGGAAAAGTTTCCCTGTTAACAACAAATACAGTCATTTTGCAGCATAATAATTACAGGCTGTGGTTTTATCCTTATCTACTAAAACAATTCGTTCAACTCATTGTCTCCTGGGACCCTTTTCTGTGTCAAGAATTTTAGCTTGGTAAGTTAAGTAGCTGTATCTAGACTTTCCTTACTATGTACCCACTGAAAATGGAGTAGCTGAAAGGATTGTGTCTCTGGCAGTGAGAGTCATGGGGCATCTCTAGGTTGAATGCCTGAATCAGAAGGATTCCAGCTGCAGTTTACATGGCAAGGGAGGATCATAACTGGGAAGGTAGGATCACGAGAGCACATATTGACAGAGGAGGAGACTGATAGCTTCTTCACCAGGGTACTACTGCATTTATTGCTTTTCTTGAATGTGTGATGCTTCTGGACTCCCCAGGAACACAGCAGAGGAGAAGGTGACAGAAGTGATGCATGTGGCCAGGTGGTTTTGCTGTTCAATGTGAGAAATTTCTCAGCATCTCAAAGGAATGTCCAATTTCCTGCACCAGTTTATTGTTGCTGTAAAGGTGAAAAAAGTAAAAATGTAAGAAAAGCTGAGCCTGTCATTGAATTTAGGCTTATTTTTAGCAAAGATTTCTTTGTATTTCTAAAAACGATTCTCATAATTTCTATAATGTCAACTGCCAAAAGGTATTTTCTTTTCCAGAATGGCTGCAGCCTCTGGTGGTTTGCCATCGCTTCTTTGAATCAATAATCAGAGGAAACCCAACATCCTTTTAAGTTAGTGGCTCCAGCTGAGACTGAAATTCAATCCAAGGGCATCTTTCTGAGTGTGAGTATGTAGATCCTCAGCTACAGGAGCAAAACGCTGGGTTTCCCATTAGGTATGGAAATCAGAGCAGATATGGAGGTTTGAGTTTTCTCTACTGTTTCCTGTAATTAAGAAAATGAGATAATAGAAACTGTCTTATGCAGTGCTGCTATAGACGGGGGTTCCACATTGATCTACTTTTAGATAAAGCTATTAATGCAAGGTTTCTCTCTGATACTCTTAAACCTCTATATTGCAATTGGCTAATGCTTCACAATTTCTCACGTGATTACCCTCGAACACCATGATAAAGCAGTAGTATCTATAGAATTGAGACTGTCTGCAGCTTTTGCTACAAACCTCCCTAGCTCTGTGTTCTTAGTTATCTCCCTCAGCTGCAAGTGCCAATGAACCCCGGGTTCGGAAAGCAGCGAACCTCAGTGTCTCACATTGATGTATCTTGACAACCAGCAGCAAACTTAATTCTTGGTTTTGCAAGTAGTTTGCATCTGCTGTTCTTCACAAAGTCCACGAGACCAGGGCAGATCTGAAAAGTGATGTTTAGAGATGAGGGGAGGGGAGGAGTGGAGGGTGGATTTTCAGTCAGAAAACAGTTTGGGCTGGAGGGAAAGCAGGTGGACAGGATTGCTGTCCTGGCCAACCTGTTTTGAGGCTGCAGGGCTCTGAAAGGCTTCTTGGGTTCTGGATTTTTATTTGTGGGAGATGGGCTGGGAAGAATGGTTGTCAAAATACAGGAGCACTGCAGAGGAACTCTGAAGGGATGGGAAGTACAGGGGGAAAACACCAAAGCGGGAGGGATGGGAGTCGGTACTGTGGGTCTCATTAAGACAAATCCAGCAGCTTCATCGAGATGCCTTAGGCCTGCTGTGCCTGGGAGTGAATGACTGTGAGGGGAAGGAGGAGCCCTCAGCTCGTTGGCTGCCATGGTCAGTGATGCATCCCCATGGAGCTTTGCCTTTCTCACGACTCCTGCTGCCTCCCCTTCAACACCTTCCACCTGAGGTTTGCTGGGGAGGAAATCAGTGCCAGCAGCAAGGGCTGTAAGGGTGGTGTGTTGGTGCCCAAGCCCAGCTCAGTGAAGGAAGAGGCCATAAAGGACGGATCTGAGCTGCTGAGCCGAGCCTGGTCCTCATGCCTTTCCACCCCAGGGAGCGGGGATGGTACTAGTCCTGTAGTCACAGCTGGGTACCTGAAGGAACACGAGCATCGTGCTGTGCTAGAGAGACCAAAGGGAGTTTGTTCCAGCAGCAGCCTCTTCAACTTCTCACTTGGCAAATTCAAAAGCAGCTGTCAGGAGTAAGTGCTCTGTTAGTGTAATTTGGGGTGGCTCTAAGAAAGAGTCTGAATACAGGAAAGCGTGTGGCAATGGGGCCATCCTCATTTCTTTGTGTGTTCTGATACTGAGATTGCAGCCTGAGGGGAGGTTGTCACTGAAGCAACCGTGTCAGGTTGCTGAGCCCACTCCCTAGCCATAATCTGGAAAACTTTCTGCCTAAACCAAAGATAAATTGTGCTCTTGCCCTTGTTACTTGCAGAGTTCCCTGGGATTTCCCTCCCAGTAGTTTGGTTTGTAGCTTGAGCTGTCTGTGTGGGATGTAAGGGGTAAGTTAAACTGTACAGCTTGATCATCTCTAGCTATTGTCCATTTCTAGGGTCCTCAGAACCCTTTGTAAATAGAATTACACTCTAAAAATTAGAAATATGATAGAAAGCGTGTGCTCTTGGATAATCCATTGGGAGCCATATATCTGTAGACTGCTTAAACACGGTTTTTGCTTTTCTTCATGATATTGTTGACACAGCCTGTATTTCACACATTAGTGTGCAGAGAGAGAGCGCTAGTAATACTGCATGCTGCACTTGGTTAACAGTTCAGCGTTCCAGGGAGGAGGAAAAAACTCTGATCCAGAGTGATAGCTGAAAATAAGTATGTATATAATGTGAAAATAATTATTTTAAACCCTTTAGTTTTCCATGGGTGTTTTATATTTTTAATGACAGCCATATTTTTCACTGCCTATAGTACATACATAATATTGTGCTCCAATTGTTTTTATGCCCAGGAATACAATTTTTGTATTTGAGTGTCTTTCTCACTGTCATCAATAACATAAATTTGTCTAAATTCAGCAAGTAAAAACAAGGTTGAAAACTATGTTTTATACCACTAGCTGCAGGGGGCATAAAATTACGGTAATTTGTGGCTTTACTATTGTCAGTCATGTTCAAGGGTTTTTTCCAGTGGAAATTTATCACACGCCTGTCACTGAACATACTCCAGATCTGCAAGGCATTTTTCTAATACAAAGGCACTGAGAAATTCCCTACGAAGTACATAAAGCTAAAAATACTCGTTCACCTTTGTTTTGTCTTGCTTTTAGAAGGGACGAACCTGGAGCAAGTGTGTCCAGAGCGTTTGGCTCTTCTGTGACCAGACAGCACGCTCTTCTTGGTAACAACAGTGCTTGGCCAAAAGGCCTTTTTCCAGGAGCATTTGTAGGAGTTGTGGGAGAAGGTAGGGAAGCAGGCACAGCCACAGCCACTGTGTGCTGAATTACTGCAGGACTGGTGGGACAGTGCTGACTCTTTGGGCATTCGCACAGGCATGAATTGAGCCTGTGGCTCTGCAGGGGATGGCAATGCACGTGTTCCTGTTCCTGGAAATTACAATCCAAAAAGTTGGTTTTTGGCTTTCTGCCTTTCCACAATCACTGCCACAAGGTGGTTAGCTGTTTCTAACTAAGAGTCACAGAAGATTTGGGTGTTTGTTAAAGGTAATACTCAGTTCTTTTAGGACAGTCTTCTCAGCACTGAGACTTAGAATCGTGAGTAGGACCATGTTTACTCATGTCAGGCAGGCATAGCAGTAGGGTACGTTGTTTGGGTTTTTTTCTTCTTGGAACATGAAGTGGTTTTTTATTTTGAAGAACTTTCTGTTGTTTTTTAAACTCTTCCCCCAGCTCCCAGTAAATGAAAGTGAGCAAAAGTGCTCTCTTGAAGACTGATGATGATACCTCTTACCTAGCGTGGTTGTATAGTATTGCAGGGCACTGGGAGTTCATTGAAAATTGCCTGTTCTGTGCATTTTGGTTTTGACAATTTGTGAATGTTCAAGGATTTCCAATTGCTCTGCATTAGCTTGAAAATTCAGGCTAATTTGGATGTGTACAAAATACAAATTATTTTTGAGGCAAGTGGCATTGTTTGTTTACTCATCGTGTTGTTCTGGCCAGTACATTAATATTAGTGCCTCTAAACCCACTTGTTAAACGTGAAAAAATATTGTGTTGGGCAGAAACAGTACTGAGCTGTGCTGGGATTCTTAGCAAAATCTGATCAGATGTTTAAAGAGGAGCAAAAGATAGAAACGTTGATGGGAGATGCTAGTTCGGGAGCCATGGTGTGAGGATTGAGGGTTAAAGTTGCAGGTTTTCAGCACTGGAAGGAAGCATTGTAAGTCTCTAATTGTGGCCATGAAAGCAAAATAATACCAACAAAATTTGCAATTCAAAATAACCTTTAAGTTTGATTTAATGACAAAATAAATGTCAGCAAACAGTTTTATAATTAATTATATAAATTGGCAACAGCACTTTTATAAATTATGGATCTGAATTGCTTTATAAAAATAGTCCCTGAAAATAAAAATAAAAAAGCAATCACAGGCATTAGTTGTGTGTGTATATACATATGTATGCAATCCATTCATGTAGATACCTCTACATCTACGTATTAATATGAACACACACTCATATATGCTTTCTAAAGCTTGTCAGTTGTTAAAAGGGTTAAGCGGTTTTAAAATTACCTCAACCCACTGCTAAAACATTGTTGCCTTAATTAATAGCTGCTAACATATGAAGGGCTTGTCTTGGCTCTCCGAGTATGAAAAAAAAAAAAGCCAGCATGTCACAGAGCTCTGTGTACACTGTTTCTTGTCTACTGCCATTAAAATTAATCATTATGGCTAAAACCTGAAAGACTTGTTATTTCTGTTGCGAGTGGACATACCAACACCTGCAATTTCTTACCCAGAGAATATCTGTGCATACTGTATTGTCTGTGATTTATTTTTAAAGGAATTTCATGGAGTTTTATCTTTATTAAAAGGAATGGCTATTGATACTTACTTAGATTTCTCAGTGGATTTTGCAATGAACAAATATGGGATCAGACTTTCAGCAGCCACTTATTAATTTAGCTTAGCCATAGTGAAAGCTAATCCTTTGCCAAGGACAAGTTAAAGGTGTTTTGGAGAACTGCCACTAGCCATGAGCCAACATGTAGAGCAGTTTCTGTGATCCATTTTCCAGTGCTAGAAAAGTTGGTTCCTTTTCCCAGGTGGAGAGTCTGCATAAACTTGGAAATTGGGGAAGAACTTCCCCCCTCTGCCTGTATTAAATACTTCAGTAATAATGACACATTTGTCTTAGCTATTTCTTTACAGATCAGATATCACCCCTAGTACATTGTGGTGTGGTAACAACACACAGTTCTGTTGTCTGCAGGGTACTTTATTGTATTCATGTAACCAACAAAGATTTTTTTTTTTTGTTCTAAATTTGATGCATACTCCTTACAAGTATTGTTGTTCCCCAGTCTGACACGTCTGCGGACTGAAGCCCCATAGCCTGTTGCAGTTGGGTTGCATCCTGGGCAGTTCAAACAGAAGTTGGACAAAACAACTTGGAAACCAATTGCAAACCCAGTTTTTCACTGACTCTTGCCTGCGGAAGAGAGACCGTGACCTAGAGGTGAGCAGATCCTTTCTGACGCTGGTTAGGGAGGATACAGGGAGAGCAAAGACAGCAGTGAGTGAATCCTTGGGATGGCAGCATTGTCGGACTGGCAGGCAGTGCTCTGCTTGAGTGGCACATCTGCCTTAACCACACTGCTAAAGTCTGTAACAAACTAAGTGTTGTCATGTGTGGAACAGACAGTACAGTGAGTTTTGGGCAGTGTCTTCCTTGTGTTCTTTAGTCTGGGTGTTGAGCTTGTTATGCAGCAACTCTGGTTACACTGATACAGGGAGTGCAGACAGGAGGGCACAGAGAGCTGCTGCTGATACAGGACAGTCTGAGGCTACTCTGAAACTTGGAAAGCCACGCTGTGCTGAAACTCAGTTATGATTTTTAGCCTTGGTGTTGTGGTTTAACCCAAGCCAGCAGCCAAGCACCACCTAGCTGTTTGCTCACTGCCCCACCAGCAGAACTGGGGAGAGAGCTGGAAGGACAAAAAGTGAGAAAACTCATGGGTTGAGATAATGACAATTTAATAAGGAAAGCAAAAGCCACACACACAAGCAAAGATAAAGAATTAATTCACCACATCCCAAAGGCAGGCAGGTGTTCAGCCATCTCCAGGGGCGCAGGGCCCCATCATGTGTAATGGTTGCTTGGGAAGGCAAAACTTCATTGCTTCAAACCTCCCTTTCCTTCTTCTTCCCCCCCAGCTTATATACTGAGCATGATGTCATATGGTACAGAATACCCCTTTGGTCAGCCTGGGTCAGCTGGCCCAGCTGTGTCTCCTTCCCAACCTCCCATGCACTCCCAACTTCCTCACCAGCATGGCAATACCAAAAGAGAAAAAGCCTTGGCTCTGTGTAAGCCCTGCCTCCAATAACAAAAACATCTCTGTGTTACCAACCCTGTGTTCAGCACAAATCCCCAATGCAGCCCCATACCAGCCACTGTGAAGAAAATTGACTCTACCCCAGCTGAAACCAGCACACTTCATTAGAACTCATAGGAACATTCCTGTTGCCTCACTAACCATTTGCTTTTTCAGCAGCAGCAGCAGCAGCATTCCTGTGGTAGTGTGAGTAGAGGCCGAGGCATACAGCATGACCTTCACTGGCTGAGAGGGACATAATTCCCCTAAACCTGCCTTATTTGCAGCTCCTGGCAGTGCGAGTGGGGCAGGTTGTGTGTCATCCACCCACTCTTCCCCGTGCTCTTCTCTGTACACAGCCCCACAGCATGCTATTGTTAGGCATGAACGCTAATTGCTGGTATTTCAAGGCTCCTATCTTCTTATTGCTAAAGCCTGTAACAATAATCACAGCCTATATTCCCCATCTCTCGGCATCAAGGAAACAAGATATGATCACAGGCAGTGTGCTAATGTAATTGTAGTATATAGAATATGAGCTTTTCCTATGTAAACAGAGGCCTGGCCACATCCTATGATAGCTCTTCCTCCACTCCACATGCTGGCTGTTCCTCGGCTCAGCGCTCAAGTCCCCATTATGTATACATCTACCCTTGTCATAACACCACCTCTGAAACACTCACACCGTTTGGTCCTGCTGCATAATGTTAAGAGGGTGGAATTTTAAATTGAAAAAGGCTGTTTAAGTAATGTCAGCAGCCTGACTAATTTCACAAAAGGAAGGAAATTCAAAGTTAAGGCTATGGTATATTCTTATCTAGATGCCTGAAGATTTCTGTGCATGACAATATGCCCCTAAAATTCAGAGCTGTCCCTTATGTCTTTAATTTCTCCCATTGTGTCTCTCCTTTTTTTATTAAACATCAAAGTGAATTCACAACAGAGAGTCAGCCTAGAATTTAATCCTCTAAATACCTTGAAAATAGAGGTTTAGACTAGAAGTACCAATATATACCCTTAAAACTTCAGTGTAATATAAAAGAGATTCTAATCACAACAGATCATTACAAAGAAGAGTAAACCACTTTAAAAAAAATTAAGTGTCTTAAATATAATAAAAAGGAATAATTAAGAATCAAACAGGAAGCTGCTATTCTGACAATTTAATGATGCTGAATTGGACTGAAAGAATTGGCTTTGCCATTAAAAGGCAATGAAAATCTGATAATTTCAAAATGGCACTAAGATCAGATCAAGTGGGGGTTTTTTTGAAATCAAATGCAGCAGAAACAGAAAGATATGGCAGAATTTGCTTTAGAAGAACCTTTGAGTGTTTTGCATTCCTACTTCTGCCTGGGTTTGAAGATCTGACTTCATCAGACCTGCTTAACCATCTTTAGGCCAGGGGCTTCCTGGGAATATATTACCTCGTGCAACCTGTGGAAAGTAATGTGGCAGTCCTAATTGCCAAACAGAATAATAAAATATGGATGTTCTTTCATTCTTATTACTTAAAAAAAGCCAAACTAAACCTCAGGATTTACGTAACAGTATCTAGGGCATTATAGCTGATTACATGAGGAGTTTTCCACTGTGTGCAACATGCAAATGAAAGTCAAGCAGGCGATCTGCTTTGGGTTTCTGTATTTAAGAACAGAAATATTTATCTCAACGTTTAAAAGCAGGCAAGCCAATCTTACAAAATGCTCACAGCAACTGTGCACCTAATTTGTGCATGCACTTGCCATGACTGTGTGTGAATTATGGCCCTTTATTTACTGATACTGATTTTTGGAGTGTAGCTAGGTGCACGATTGCAAGCATTTAATAAGTTGCATTGTTAGATTTTTAATTCCTCAGGGGCAGGTTGGCATTTTCTACCTGAGAACCTTAGGAAGCAAACTTGGTGAATTGTACGATTTGTACTGCCACGGAGAAAGATGGCATTAATAACAATCGATTAGTATTTATTTATACTGTAAAAATAAATCCAAGAAGATGAGATAATTTTATTTGTTGCAAGATATCTCTACAGTGACCAAAGACTCGTTGTGGGCATCATCAGCATCTCACTGGAACACAGAGGCAAAGCTTTAAAACACATAAGCAATTAGAAACAACACAGAGTGGTTGCGTTTTGCATCCTTGAAATCGTCTGTGTTGCTTTCCTCTTCACTGCTCTTATGAGTGCTAAATGTCATACATGCCACAGAAAGTAGTGTTTGGATCCTGTTCTCTCGCAGCCCTCTGAATTAAGCACACGATCACTCTATGTTCAAACATTTCGGACTAAAACATCAGCTATTACAATGTGCAGCGGGTCCTTTCAAACCGGTGTCCTATAGCTCAGAGTATGTCCAGGTGTGGAGAAGGCCTGAGCGCCTCCTCACCTGCGAACACCGTGTGTCCAGCAACCCCAGAGCCCCCAAGAAGCTGAAGCCGCTGTCCGTGGCAGGCTCTGCGTGAGCAGCGCCCGCATCCCGCATCCCGCATCCCGACTGCTGGGGCTCTGCTGCCATCCTGTGGCACACGCCGGGGGCACAAAACTGGGCTCCTCCTCCGCCTGCCTCCCTGCGAGGGACCCTGTCACCTGCCGCCTCCGCCGCTGTCACCAGTCTTGGGCTGACTTCTGCTTGATGAAGCGCAGAGATAAGTAGTATAAAAGCAGGAAGCTGCAAATGATGCCAGTGAGGACGAGGTAGCTCACGTAGAGAGGATGGGAGTCCAGGTCCAGAGCCTGCATGATCTGTAACGACCCATAACACAACATTGGGAAAAGACACAAACTTCTCGTGCTGGATCTGTGAAGTGTGTTTTACATGTGGGCTTCCCTGGCCCCTGCCACCCTTTCCCCTTGGTTTCCAGCTGGGTGTAGCTTTCAGAGTGGTTTGATAGCAATTTCTGTTTCAGAGGAACTCAGTTCAGCTTCTGGACAATTCCAGCAAGTGCACAGCTGGGACTTGTGTAGAAAATAGTGGCCCTTTATTATTTCCTTTTATTTTCTCTTTCATTAAAAAAAAAAAAGGCAAAGAAGGAATGACCGCTGTAGGGACATCTTTAGGGACGAATTTACAATATACCAAGTGTAACATGTTCACATGTTGGTTTGGCACTTGCCAAATTTGAGGCCTACAACATCCATTTAAGTATGAGAGGCACATAATTAGCATTCCAACTGGTTATCAGATGTTTGTAACAATTTTATTACTGACTTACAAGTTTCCCTGGTATTTGGAAAGTAGTGTTTCCAACAGTCATCTCATATGTGAGGTCAGTGAACTGAATTTGCATCATTCCTTGAAAATTCCATCTGAGAAAAGAGATTTTAGAAACCCAAAAGGGAACTGGGGAAAAAAAAAAAAAGAAAGAAATTGATACACATACACAAAACTTGAGACCTCAAAAACTGCTGTGCTGCTGCCAAATACAGCAGGTTTGTCTCATTTCTTGACAGCCAGAGGCTGTAAACATGTAGGAGTTTATTATTGGACAAAATAGCAGATATACTTTATGTTGTTACATGGAAATGGGAAATAAGGAGTGAGCTAATATCCATATCCATCAAACTCCCACTGTCAACTAAGTCTTCCTGGAGCTCCATCTTTGTCTTTTGAATACAATTCCTTTTACTGAAAAACTTGGCAACCACATAAGAACCCAGCCTTTCACTAGTGCTTTTCTGACCAAACTTCTTCTTCCCTCTTTTTCAGATGGTGAACCTGACACAAAATGAATGATCTCACTCCACCGTCACCACCCAAGAGGGTAATTGCAAAGGTAGGAATTAAGCTGAGTTTCCCTGCACAGGGTGCACTCAGCCTTACAACAACTAGTCACCGGTGGAAGCCATCGGTGTTCCAGTTGGGAGGGGTGGTGGGAGCTTTGTCTCACCTGTCCAGAGACTGTCCAGGCTTATCACAAACCCACCGCTCAGGTAGAAGGATGTGAAGAGGACGTTGCCGAAGAAGGCCGAGAGCTGCAGGGTCGGCAGCAGCGCTGCCACCCAGAGCGCCATGGCACGGGCACTGTACACAGCCAGCCACACCGAGAGGAAGTTCAGCAGGAAGTGCTCTGCCTCAGGCACCAGGTTTGCCAGCCAGTAGATGGGAACCCCATAGATTATAACAAACGCACAGTGTTCTGGAAGCTCCCCCAAAACCTGTCCAGGAAGAGGAAAAAGAGAACGAGTTGAATTAGATGCATCTTAATGTACTTATGGACTTTTTATAAAAACTACAGGAAACACTCCCTTACAATGCAATCATCTCCCTCTTATGGGGTTGACAGTGACATGCAAAACCAATCCACAGCAGAAATTGAAATCCATGTTAATTTTTTCTCCAGTTGTGACATCACCTATAACTAATTGTTAAACGGAGAGGGCACTTGTTATAGACTAGATGTCGTGGCACTTTCTAAGAATTTAAGGCACTTTTCCTGAGAACTAGTGTTTTTGATAACAGTAATACTGTTACTGGCTCATGGCAACTCTGTGTTTTGTCCCAGGTTGGTCGTACCTAGTGTGAGACCAAATCTGAGACAAATTTGGCTCCTGGTCCCTTCCCCACCTTGTCCCAAAGGCAGTTGAGTTAGCAGCTTAATTTGTTGTAAAACAAAAGCATAAATAGGATTTTCTCAAATATCTAGAGAGGTCTATAGAGAGCATTATTTCTTCCTAAGAGGGTTGGTACTATCTTGTAATGCTAAGGTTGTAACAAATTACATCGATTTCTCTGTGAATAATGTGCAATCTTTGTGACACAATGCAAAGAATATTTTTCTCTGGCAACCACTAATAAGCATTTAAAATCTTGTGCAGAAATGGAAACCTAAATTACAGATGCCATGGCAGGCAGAACTCATCTAACAGCGGCAACATCACAAAGGAAGGATTATTCTAAACCCTTGTGAAAAAGAGAATGTAATTTCTTTAAAAGTTCTAAATTTAATTCCAGGAACTCTGTCTCTTTATGCACTTAATACTTTTTTATCTCTGACCAGTACAGGTCCAAACAACTACCAGAAGCTTCACAGTTAGCATTTTGTGATTTCTGTTTTACATTAGCTTTAGCTTTTGGTACAAATATTTTGTTTTACAGATCAAGACATGTAAGCAAACTGTCAGAGATGCTTCAGTGAATTAAATATGCAGGTATGTAAAACTGTATAGACCCTCAAATCTGAGTCTGAGATTTCTCAAATTTTGACCAAACAACCCAGTGAAAGATTCTTCTTTGGCTTTTCTGGTGGGTATCTCAGCCATGACTTATGGCAACAGATCTAAAGTAGTGTGAGGTTTAATCTATTAATGCCAAGGAAGCAAGAGTGATAGCCTTAGGTGGCAGACACAAAAGAACAAAGTCTGATGTGAATGTGATTATTTATACAAGAAATCTTTGATTTGCTTTTGTTTTTTAATGTTCAAGACAGCTGTTTGTATTTCCTGGCAACAAAACCAATTACCTTAGCAAAGAAATACGGGCTAACAGAGTACATTCCACCTTCCAAGTCATGATAAAGCATTGCTCTTTCTGAATGGCCTGCAGGGTAGGAACAAACAGATTGTTTTCGTCCTTGGGTTGTATTAATAAGTTTAATTTTTTCATTAATTTAGGAATTGTCTGATTTTGATTGCTTACAATGTTTACAAGAAAACCAACACTTACACTTGGCAATAACATCCAAAATTATTGTGAATGGGATTAGGGCACCTATCATGTACAGCAGTGCTGTTGTGTCACGAATAGAGAGTCCACCTTTGTCATGGCCATAGTACAAAAATCCAATTAATAATGACATAAGAAGGGCCTCAAATCCATGGATTAATAACGTTGAAAGATCTCTGAAGTCATTGGAGACTTGACGGCTAGGAGAACAGCAACATTGACGTAAGACATAGTATGTAGTAATGTCACTCTTATTCAAAGACATTGCCCCAAACGCTGTTAAAATCCATTCATGCAATTGCTGACTTTGACTAGGATGGGAGTTGGGCTGTGTGTTTCTGTAAAGGCTTTTACTTAGTCAAAGCTATGAAGCATCTGTAGCCACTGAGTATTTCAGGTCTGAAACGCTGAAAGGTTCAGGGAAGCCAATGGGTGTGGGACATTTTGTGCTTCTTTCTTGTGATTTAAAATACAAATGGGCACGATGCACAACTGTTTATGCTGAAGATAAGCTTACCTGAATAGTACAGTGAACTGCTTTAAGGCTCCTGGTAACTGGTCACTTGAATGGTGAGGCATGTTGATAGCCTCTTCTGAATTTAAATGGGACCTGCCCCAAAGAAAAAGAGAAAAATAAATAAATTGAAATTAGCACAGGCTGCAGTTGTTGTTGCAGATCTTCTGTATGGCACTCTTTTCTTTACCTCTGCTTGCTGACTGTGGTTGCAACATTGTCTCCTTCGGTAACTTTCCATAAGAAATCATCAAAATGTTTGATTTTTTCTAGGAACAAGTTGGCAAGGGTATTTGCTCTTTTTCGGCTTTCCATCTCCTTTTCTGCGGTTTGTTTATCAATACTGGTCAAATCAACTGCAAGACATTACTTGATGTAAGTCCATGTGCTATAGAAGTGATAACTTTATGATGTGTTTAGAATAGGGAATTCATTGTGAACAGATAGTACAACCTGTGTACATCTATTAAATTACAATAGTTAAAACTCTATCAGTTACTTTAGGTGATTAGAGATGATAAGATTGTTAATGTGTATGTTTCTTACCTAGTAATTCAATGAATCACAGAGGGATTACATAATTGTTTATTATAATATTATAAACTACTATTTCATATTTTTCTAAAATTCATAGTGCCTTGAGGGGGGTGCTAAGAAAAAAGCAGTTTGAATTTCCTTTCTGGAAGGTAGGCATTTACAATCTTCTATGTGGATTTGATTTAAATGTAATGTTTCTTTCTTCATCTGCAAAATAATTATCATCTTATTTGTATCTTATGGAGGTGTCATAAACTTTACCAGATACTGAGAAAGTCCAAAAAGAATGTTATCTAAGGACAACAGTCACAGAGACATTAGTTGACTTAGCATTATTTTTTTACTTAACAAAATGATTTTTAAAAAAATCTAAACTTATAATAGTATTTTCCCATGTTCACCTTCAGTGTAGACTGACAATACCTGATGTTTTGCAGGTGCTTTCTGAGAGAACTATCTCTGCACACTTCCTAATTCCTTGCTTTGGGCTGACCATCTCTGTTCAGCCCTGTTTAGCGGGAGTCCATCAGAAATGAGTTGCAATGTGCCCTGTGTCTTCCCTTCTGCCATGGTCTCCTGTTCTTCTTTCAGACACAAAGCCAGTGTTTGTGTGTTGCCTTCACATGGCAACCTTTCTTTGGATCCTCTGCCTCCCCAGCCTATTTCCACCTTCCTGCTGACCTTATTTCTTTTCTCTTCCTATGGGTACTGACTTTGCATACTGCTAAAAGTTTTTCCACTTCCCTCTCTCATCCGTCCCTATGTCCATGTAGTAGGGGTTTGTAACCACAGGCAGCAGCTACAAGTTCCTCCAGGACTGCTCCTCCATTCCCATATGGTGGTGCTCAAATTTTCCTCAAGGCTGCCCTTGGCTGAGGACTGCTCTGAACCCTGGGGTGACAAAGGTCTTTTTAAAGGGGTTGACTCATTGGAGTTTAATTTCTGTTTATCTCTGCACAGCTGACATTGCCCGCCGCATAGGCACAGCTGAAGAGGTTACTCCAGAGCACTGAGGCTGTCTGCACTCCAGTGCTGAAGAGGTTACTCCAGAGCACTGGTGACTGTACAAGGTTTCCTGGTCAACTTGAGAGCAAAGACCTAAGGGCTGCAGCTGAACCAGCCTCTGTTAAGAGATTCCTGCCATTAGATTAACAGGGCCAGATTCCCTTTCCACATTACAAAAAACAGAGGAAGAATGAATTTGAAACCATGTAGACTACCTCTGAGAAGTAAAAGGATTGCTGTTTTGGATTAGCTTTTCCTCCCTTCCAGTATGCTCTGTTGGGCAGCACTTCTCTTTGCCATTTCCTGTTCCAGGTGTGTATTATTCCTCACTCTGGGAAACTAGTGTCTACGTTTCTTGAATGAGAAGTCAGAAAACTGGCTACAGAAAGCAATTTATCAGTTTATCTGTTTCTTTCCCAGTCCAACTTTCAACCAGCTAAAACAGGGGGATAATTGTGCTAAACATGTGGAGGAGTTGCTACACCTGGCAGGGTGAGAAGGAGGATTTTTTAAAATTGACTTTTTCCATACTGCTTGTTTTTTTTACATTTCCTGTACTGACAAATAGGGACCTTACTAAAAGCTGGACTTGCTGCAATATTGATTTGAGTCAGTTATAAGGCATTTCTAAGACAGTTATTGTCTACAAAAATCAATGTTAGCTAGACACTTAGAAAAGCAAATAATTTCCAGTAACTTTTTTTTTATGGCAGTGCTTGATACTGACCATAGAAGTCTGCAGGATTGCTGTACCTTGGGCAGGGATAGCCTAGTTCTGTGAAATATTGGACCATGTCTCTAGCTGTTCCACAGTAGGCAGTGAGTCCAGAAGTCATCAGAAGAACTAAATCAAACAGTTGGAAGATATCTGACCGAGGCTGATGAAGTGAAAGGAGAACCAATCTGTTTCCTCTGGCCAGTCTGGATAATGTTATCACAAGGTTATGTGCAGTAAAACTGTCCAGTCCAGACGTGGGTTCATCAAGTATGAGTATTCCTGCCAAAGACAATAAGTTTAGATGTGGAAAGCAGCATGTTTGATTTGGAAAGTATGTTCTAAGTGAAATGGTGCTAGTGCATGAAATCTCACTGATGAAATTTAAAGAAAAAACAATATTTTTTTACTGCAGTACCAGCACATTTATTCCTGAGCATCACTTCTTACAAAAGAAAAAGACTTCTGCTTTTCCCATAATTTCATAAATATAACCTTATACAAGCAAAAAATGTTCAAATCCATTTCCCAGTACAAGAGCTGATGTCAAGTCTTACTTGACAAGAGGCTCAGTCAGGGTTAGTAGTGCTTTTGATATATAAAAGATCAGATAGGGAATTCAATCCTGCAAAATCAGCTGTGGATTTAGCCTTATGTTTTGCTTCTGCTGAAGGCAATGGAAGCTTCTAGTTCACCTGCTGCATGAGCCAGCCATGTCAGTGAGTTGCACAAGACTGCAGTGAGTGACTGTACAGCCAAGAAAATTACCTTCCCTGTTAATACTGCACATGTAAATGGCAGCTGGTTCAGAGGAAAAGAAAACAATTTCCACGTTGCAATAGGCCAGCAGCCTTCCAAAGTAACTTGTGGCACGTGGTCAGATAAAAACCAAACATCGTACTGACATGCCCAGACCAGAGCACTTCTGTGAAGTAACTTCAGGCAACTTTCAGTAGTCTGTGGTGGGAGTGGTGGGTGAAGGCTCCCAGGAGGGGTCTGTCTTGGTCTGGCTCCGCATTTCCATTGCCAAAGGTGACAGAAACAAGAGTGGGTCAGCTGCTGAAACACACTGTTTACAGAATTATTGCTGTAATAATTACAGAATTGACTGTGATCAGCACTGATTGCAATTTAAGCAAATGGACCAGCACCCAGTCACTGTGTCTAGCTGTGCTATGGAGAGGTAACTTCTGGCAGAGGGTGGTGCCAGGTTAAGATCCTGACTGTGAACTCCTCAAGCTGCCCCAGGGGCAACTGTGTGTCTGACTCCTCCCTGGAAGCTTCTCTCTTCTCTTACTGCCCCATTATCCCCGAGTGGTCTGTGGTAGGCACAAGGAAGGCGTCAGGGTTTTGCTCACCCGGATTCCAGAGCAGCTGCACGCCGATGCTCACTCTCCTCCTCTCGCCTCCCGAAACCCCACGGAGGTACTCGTTCCCTACCCTGGTGTTTGCACACTGGCGCAGCCGCAGCTCTGCTATAACATCTTCTACCTGGGGGATGCCAAAGGTAAAGCAGCTGTGCATTGGGACACTCGTGCATGTATAAAGTACAATTAACGTGGTCAAAATGCATCTGGATATTTCAGTGCTATCTGATCAAGAGACACCTGAAAGCAGATCTTGATTTTAGAGGTAACATTAAAAAAGGCTCAGTGATCAAAAACACGGTTTGTCTTTCAGCTTCTCTAATGCTTTCTCTAGATTGTCCTTTTTTTATGAGCTTTGCAACAATTGCTGGTTTCTACCTTGAAAGAAGAAAAAGTTTTATAATTCATAATCTACATAAAAAATACCAGATTAGCTGTTCTGACTCCAAACACACAGGATCTCTTGGATAATTCCTGTCAGACACATTTTTGACAACTTTACTTTTTTCCAACAGCTTAATTACCCTTTTTTTCCTTTGTGAGTCTGAAAAAAACTTCGGAAGGCGCAGTTTGGCAATGAACAATAGTGTTTCTCTGACAGTCAGGTGGGGGAGCAGCCGGTCATCCTGCCGCACGTGTGCTATGCATTTCCTAACAAGATGGGGAGTGCTGGGCTTGTTGTTGATCAGGATTTGACCAGACTTGATCTTGCCTCCATGATCCCGGCAGGTTATCACATCAAGCAAGGATGTCTTCCCACCAGCTAGAAAAATCAAAATTGAATATTGAATTAATTTCCCGGGGATCATTTTGAAAAGGGATCTTGTCACAGATGGAGGATATAAATTTTTGTTCCTTAATGTGTCTTACACAACACTTCCTGCAGTTTTTCCAAAGCCACAAAGACAGAATGGTCTTCAAAGAAAATAGTGGCTATAAGCTCATGTTCAGAAAATCTCTCCCCTCTGGAATGCAGTAAGTGGCTTTAACCCCTGTCATTTCTCAGCAGAGCCGGGAGGCTGGGCATTGAGGGTAGCTCCATGAATACAAGAACTAAGATCTCTTTGGTTACCTCTCACTTTTGAAACACAGGTGAAAGGTGGTATCCTGCCCTGGCTGCAGGGCTGACACCCAAATGCTAAGCAAGAGCTTTCTTTGTGGAGGGATTTGTGAATTCAGGAAGAGCAGCTGAATGACTAAGGCGCTGAATGATTATACAGACAATAAGAACCTTAATAATGATTGAAATAAAAATTATTATGACTTAAATAAGACAAAAAGACATTTAAATAATTAAGAAAAGCTGGCTCATACCCAGAGGTAAGAAAAGTAAAACAATGAAAGCAAAACCTGCTTTGGAGTTAAATAGCAAATGAATTTTTCCTTTTTGCTGTATGATAGTGTATGTAAACACAGAGAGCTCTTTTATTATGATTAGATGTCATTTATTTCTAGTCTCCCTGTTGAAAGATTAACTCCACACTTGTTTCTTAATACATACATCTTAGAAAAAGAAACCCATCCATCTGTAAACCACGTATTGCTCTGTTTAAGAGTGACATATTGATTGCCATTGACAATGTGAAACCCATCAGCAGTTTAATCCATTTTACTAAGGCATTTGATAAAATAGATGATAAACAGCTTTTGAAAATAGTTTGACTAGTTTGCTGAAAGGGGTTTGTGCTCAGTGTATGTTACCTTACAAAGGTGCTATATCTATAACTCAGTATGTCATTTCATCACAAGCTTTTCCTTTTATTTTCGGGAGAAAATCTAAGGTACTGCTTCAGTTATATTAAGGATATGTACTAAGAAAAAATTCCCATGGCAATAGGGAAGAAAAACCTCTTTTTGTAGAAATAAAGTTAAAACTTCTTTGGCAAATATCTCTTGCCTTTGAGAGCTGAGCTAACCTGATGTAAGAGTCTAGTGGAGACACAGCCTGGAGGTTTTTATCTCCAAAGTATGGTACTTTTTCCTCCAGTTTGAGACGACACGTGTCTATTTCTTCTCTCCCTAGATGAGCTTAGACTCAATGGAACATATGGGGAAAAGATCACATCTCCATTGGTCAGCCTCACCCTGGAGAACATTAGACCAGTCTCACCAGAAAATGAAAGAGAAAAACAAAAAGACCTTGTAAAACAGAGACCCCAAACAGAAGAGGACCTGTCTTTTCTTCTCTGTAAGTTTCTCTTAACTAACCCAGCTGCAATATTTTGCCCTTTTAGAACTGTTTCGCTCCAAAGGGAATATCTGTTTATGGCTGTGCAAGTTGGCACTGATCTTTCCTATGGGATCCAGCCTCAATTTGTCTGCTATGTTTCTGGGCAAGGTCTGCAATTGGCCTGTTTTGAAGTTGAGCCATGAAGCTGATTCATGTCCAGCAGATCTGGGGCTTCAGGGCCACAGTTATAACAAAACCCCACTGCACCTCAGGAAACAAATAGCAAATGTGTATAAGGCGTGATAATATTGGGTTTGAAAATAAAATGTATTCCCCCCCCTCAGTATAATTCTTTGTTTCCTCACAGATCATGTCACTTAAAGAATATATTGAAGTGACACATTTCCAATAGTTTTTTTCTCAACTAGATGTTGACATTAAAAAAATTCCAGAGCGTTGCTGCTGGCTATGTATATTCTACCTGAGAGTTGGTCATATCCTGAAGTTACTCTTACCAGTGCTTCCTATAATAGCTAACATCTGACCACTTCGAACTTTTAAATTCAGATTCTGGATTATTGACACATGAGAGTGGGGATCCGATTTCCAGGTCCAGGGCATTTTCATCTGTGCAAGGTTTTCATACCAGGGAATCTGGGATGCCGTGTTAACCTAACAAAGAAAGAAACGAGTCCCTTCAGCAATAAGCTATTTAGCAACAATTATCTTCAAAGCTGTGATATAAGCAAAGAATATTATTGTTAATCTTGAGAAATACATGGAAGGAAGTTCTTTTGCAGCCACCTATAGTTTTCATGCTTTGCTTCTCATTCTGTTAATCACTAAAGCTATCTCTGTCCTCTGTTATTTTGGAAATTTACTGCTATTGTAAATTCTGAATGCTTAAAAATTTTATTATAATTTGAAAATTCCATTAAACTACAAATTGTGAAATCTACTTCTGATGCCATGTTGGCACAAAAGAGATGAAAAATTTCACTGGTTCCTGAAATCCTTCATGTTAGTCATCCTTTCTTTGTCTCCTTCCTCATGCTCATTTTTGCCAGCAAGGGCTCCCAAAATCCCTAGCTGGGCAGAAAGTCCCTCGGCCTCAACCCTCAGAGGGAAAAAAGCAGAGCTTTAAAAATAGATCTTTCTTCCTGTCTTACCCCCTAGCTTTAATAGATAGATTTATAGTGGAGGGGTTAGTCTGCTCTCAATGAAGAGTGTGATTCTGCTAACAAAACTGTGTATTTGTGCAACAGTTGTGTGAACTGTTTCAACTTTGGCTTTTAAAATGGCTTGTTTATAAAAGAAAGCATTGCTGGATATTCTTCCTGCTGAAGGGAGGCATTTAAATGAAAATTCTTACCTGGTAGTGGAGTTCTTTGACCTCAAGAACATTTGATTTTCCACTGTACGTGAAATAGAGACTGTTATCTTCTTCAGAGCAAAAAATAGTATCCTGGGTCTTGGTCTGGAAAAGTTGTTAGGTGAATTAGAGCAGTTAATTACAATAACTGAGGTGCTGTTAAAATCTGAGTTCAGAAAAGAAGCACAAAGGTAAATACATTTATGGGATATAACAATATTGTTGATGAGTTACTGTAGTGCAAAAGTCTGAGGGGTTGAAATGAGTTATCTGCTATCTGTTAATCAGTGTGAAATGTACTTTGTTCTACGGTGACATGTATGAGGGCCAAACATGCTGTGCTGTGCTTTTCTAGTTGCTGTCCACTTAAAAGGGATCACTTTCAAAAGGGAGATATATGTGATTCCACTATGAAGAGATCAGACTCTTTTTTTTTTTTTGAGGAAAAAAGATGTACTGCTTCAGCAGTGTTAGTCTACTCGATCAAAATGGTGCATATTGTAATTCATAAGTTATGGCGGCTAAAAATTAAGGTTCACTGGAAGTATGTCAGTTATTGAATTCCACACAGACTCATAAACTTGGAGGCTTTATGAACAACCACAAGTACAGTCTCTTTCTCCTCTTTTGTTTTTTAAATTCACAGTTTGTCAGCTGTGGAACTTAAGTGTTCTGAGGTATCAGTTAAAACAATAGGAGTCTCTGCTTGGCTTGGTTAACCTTTTGCTTACAGCTGCAATTATGAAGTCTTTGCTGAGGCAGCTTTGGGTTTTACTCCGTGTGTATTCCTGCAGTTTTTATTCCAGACAGCCATATCTCTCCCCCAGCCCCGTGCTTTTCCTACGAGTCAGACTCGTATCCTAGCCAAGGCAAATGTCCCTGTTCCCTGTGTAGCAAAACCAATCCATGCCTGTGGTATCTTTGGCAGCTGGTGCCATGATCTTTTGTGTGTACTCCCTGCCCTCACAGCAAACAAGGCTGATTAATCTTTTCAGTCTAGAGACACAGTGGAAAGCAACATCACACCAAGCAGCCTGAAAAGCCACATGAAAGCCCTCCAAACTCCCCCTACTGCCAAAGCACTCTGTGCTCTTGCTTATATTGAACCCAATTTTTACAAACAGGTGCTCCCCAGCACATGTGGGTGTCAGTCTGAAGGCATATCCTGGGAAAGCTGGTCCAGGCCATGCTCAGGAGGTTTCTCCTCCATCCATACATTTGGATGAGCCTCTCTCAGCTCCACCACTGTGGCATCTGAGCGTGGCTGGAATGGCACCATCCCAATCCCCAGTGTGCTCTGGTGGGGGCTGTGGGCACTCTCTGCTCCCGGTTTCAGAGCTGGAGGAGCCCATATCTCTCCAGCTGTGAGACCTGGGGCAGGCTGGCTGCCTGCCTCTCCCAGCAATGTTGTACCTGTGGCTGCCTGCCTCTCCCAGCGCCCAGCAGTGTTGTACCTGTGGCTGCGCAGCAGCTGAGCCCACCGGGTCCCTCCCCACTCCACACAGGTCTCACTCCCCGGCCAAGCCCTCGTATGTCACCTGGCTCCAGTCGGCATTGTCCAGACAGACATCTTCAGTGGTTTCCGTCATCCTGGCCGTGGAGGGTCTCACTCCCTGCGGCGGGTTGGCTGTCTTCTCTTTGGAAGCTGTGGCAATCCTTCTCCCCTTGGGCTGGAGCTCGGTGCTCCAGGCACCCTCACCGCAGCACCATACCTGCTGGCGTGCTGTGCCTCTGCAGCAGGCGTCACCCCGTCCACGGGGAAACATTCCCCTCCTCTGGGACACCCGCAGCTCGGGCTAAAGGTACATCAGATAGCGGCTCCAGCTAATCGCTGATCAGTTGTCCTCAGGAAAAGGAAAGAACCGGGAGTCCCTCTGTGTCCTTTGGGGTACCAAGTGGAGGGGGCAGCGACCCGCTCCGACCCCGGGACGGGGGAAGCCGCCCCTGCTGCTGTGGGGGCATGGTGGTGGCAGAGCCGGGCTCCTGGCCACGGGCTTGAGGGAGGGCGGCTGCGGAGCCCCAGCAGGGAGGATGTGGGGCGGAGGGTCTCCCACCCTGCAGAAGAGCGGCAGCGTCGGGCAGGCAGGCGAGGAGAAGGCTGGGGCACAGCCCCCCGACAGCGTCAGTGTCCAGGGAGCCTCCTACACCATCAGGTAGGGCTGGGGGCACTCAGGGGAGCGGGGCTGGCACTTTGGCTGGGTTTGGCTTCATCCCAGCCCGGGAGGAGGATGTGTCCAGGCTGCCCACCTCGTGGCACGGGGCTCTGCCACAAGGGCACAGCCCAGGGCTCCGGGGAGGCACAGCCAGCCTGTCCTCCGCAGGGCTCGCCCTCCTTCACCTGTCTCTGGAGGAAGAGACTTCCACTAGAGATTTCCAAGGGCTGTGCCATTTCCCGCCGCCCTTCTTCCTGCTGCCACAAGGATAAGGTGGGCCCTAAGGAAAGGGCCAGGTGGGTCAGTGGCTGGCAGACATCGTCAGCGATGGAGCCGCAGGTCAAGGGTGCCCTTTGGGTGTAGTCCGAAAGCCTCTTAGCAATCATTCTGAAAAATCTGTTCAGACCTCGCTTTGTCTTCCCGATAACGCTGAAATTGAAAACTTAAAGCCTGAGGAAGGGAAGGGGGGGAATATTTTGATTTTTATTTTTCCGTACTTTAAGATACTTGCAGACCCCCATCCCACATGCAAGTAGCTATAAACCATTCACTTGCTTTATGCTAAGATTTTAAACATTCTCTGTTTCATTTTTATTGATGTTTGTTTTCCAAGAGAGCGTGTTGGCCCATGGTGGAACTTCTCTTTATACTGTAAAAAATGGACCCGGCAAATACTTAAGGATGTTTCATTTCACATAGAGAGTGGCCAGATTATGGGGATTTTAGGAAATTCTGGTAAGTTGTTCCAGAGCTTTGAAAGAAATGAGATTCGAGTTAATACAGGTCACTTCCACAGTGATATGAATATGACTGAGATCTGTGTTTTAAATAATGAACTTGTGGCTGATTTTAACTTCTGCTTTGTAAAACTGTGGTGCTTGGTTTTCAGAGATCAATCTTCTGTCATCTAAGTAACAATTATAACTTCAGTGACAGATAAGGTTACTTCTAAACCCAAACGTTCCACAGCAAATTGTGCATTTGTATGAATTAAATGCTAACTTACATTCTAGGTTTCCCTTCTTTTCCCCTTAACTAGCTGCATTTTCAGGACCTATTATTTTAATGTTATTGAGAAAAAAACCCTTGCTCCTTTTGATATGTCTGCATTCAAATCAGGCTACCACTCTTGGAATCATAACATTCATCTCATCACATGATTAATTTCTTTTGTTTGAAAGGATCTGGGAAAACAACACTTCTGGATGCAATATCAGGAAGACTGGCACATAAAGACAACTTCTTTGGTGAAGTGTACGTGAATGGACGTCAGCTGAAGAAGGAACAATTTAGAGATTGCTTCTCTTATGTGCCACAGGTTGATTTCTGCATTTATTTTTTGTGTAATGTCCTTCCTTTCATCTAAAGAAGGTTGCTACTGTAATGGAATAATGTATTCTGACTGTGATTTTACTAATAAATTTGGGACAAATCAGTTAATAAACTGTATGAATTAATTAGGCTTGCGTGAGCAGGACAAAATACTAAATTACTACAGGACTAACTGCTTCTTTTGCATCACTTTTTTTTCAGAGTGACACTTTGTTAAGCTTTCTCACCGTACAAGAATCTTTGACGTACACAGCTTTACTAACTCTTAAGAAATGCTCCAACAGCTTCATCAAAAAGAAGGTCTGTATTTTATCATCTTCCACCAGAAAAGTAGACATGATGTCATGTAATGCTTTCACCAGCAGCACTTTCCATCCATGGCCGTGTTTTATGTTTATCAAGTTTCTTAATCCTCTTTCTGCAAGTGGGGAGAAATCCTTCTGCTGAGGACACCAGCTCTCTGGTGCTCCCCACCTCTGCAAGGTGCTTGTGCTGACACCCCGGGGAGTCACCACTGTGCTGGGACAAACCCCTCCACCCAAAGCTGCAGCAGTTACTGCTGCAGGAGATGCTCCTGTTGGTATTGAGGTCAGTGCCCCTTCCCCAGCTGGTAAACCCAGTTCTCTGAGGTGTTTAGGGCCATGTGTGCTGGCAAGTCTCACGGACAGCAGAAGTGATTTTGACACTGCTCTGGCTCCCGTAGGATGTCTCTCACCAACCAGAACAGCTCCAAAAAGCACTGGTCTAATAAGCCCCTAGGAGCTACTTTCTTGATAAAATACGTGTGTTTCAGATTTATTTAAAGGACTGTTTTTTGGAGTCTGTGGAAAGTAAAGGCTGGATATTCCTGACCAAAGGCTGTTGTTCTTTGTCTCCTTTCTTCACTGATCTTCCACTCAGTATTTTATACTTGCCCAGAATGGATGTGCCTTCCTGCTCCTGAATTTTAGAAGCCAGACCAGCACATTATGCTTCATACCTTAACTTCTAGTCCCACCTCTGAACTCTTCATCACTTAATATCAGTTGAATCTAAAATTTACTCATTGCAGAATACATAAAAATAAAATCTAAAAAAAAAATTAAAATTTAAATAGTATATTACAAATAAGCAAATAGAAATTATGCCAGATACCTTCCAACTCAAATGGATGCCAGCAGTATATTGGGAAAGATATATTTTAAAAGTACGTCTTTTTTCCCCCCCACTTTTTGTCATTGCATACAGCTATCTGAGTTGGACTGTGTTTAGTCTTTTGAAATTGTAATTATTTTTCAGGTAGATGCAGTCATGACTGAGCTGAGTCTCAGCCACATGGCTGACCAAATAATTGGAAGCCGTAATTTCGCAGGAATTTCTGGGGGTGAGAGGCGTCGAGTATCAGTTGCAGCCCAGCTATTACAGGATCCCAGTAAGTACCACTGCATGGATTTTCAAAATAAAGCTGTGTCACTTTGTCCTCCTATTATAGGCTTCCATAAAGCCCTTAAAAGACAAAGGCATTTACATTCTGTAATTCAGCAAAAGCTACTCTAGTAATAACAGAAAAGGATAAAGCAGTAACCAAGGTCTGCCATTAATCTGTTAGCTGATCTTGGAAAGCATACAATTTAAAAATCTTAGAGATTGAACATAGGTTTAGACTTGCATTTATCCATTTTAAGTCATTCTGGGTTCACTCTTCCCAAACATTGGTTGTGGCCCATTAATGTATAGTTTTTGAGCACATTATAGCCATATTTATGCAAGCACTGAGCCTTGCAGCAGAGTCCATGCCAATAACAATGTGTGCATGAGTGCCACGTATCCAGAGCCAAAAAAAATCCAGTGAGTGAAAATCAAAGCAGAATAACTAGAGAATGATTATCCAAGGGAAAAATCACTGGCAATTTTGTCCGTTTTGAGACAGTTTCTTGAAGGTGCCAGAATCTTACAGAGTAAATGTACAGCACGCAATTGTTGGATGCTGGAGTCATTGTAGCAGTGCAGATATGATAGAACTGCATATCAGGCAGGAAGGAGCACTCACATAGCAAAGTGAGGTGTATCACTGCTACTTGTGACTCTTGGAGAGTTCATCGAGTGTAGTTATTGCTCAGTAAGTCACTAAACTATAGTAAACACTATAGTAGTTCTGTGTAGATAAACCTATAGTGAAAGTTTTCCTCTCCTCTTACCCTGATCAAGGTCGGATTGCCCTCTTCTGTGCTGTGTCTCATCTGTATAAAAATAATGGATTTGACTACAAGTTTTTGCCTTCCATGTGCAACAAAATAATGAAGAAAAATGCAGTAAACCCGCCGCTCCTATCTAGGGAATTATATATGCTATAGATGCTGTGGTTTAGCAACTCTTAGCTTGTTCATGACAAATTCTGCATGTATATTTGGATTTAATTCAGATTATCACTTCTAGCTAATTTTGTCAGTTATATTTACATTTACATACATGCTGAAAATTATCATTGTTCTCAGAAGCAGACTTACAGATCAATTTTGATAATTTTCAGATTTCACCTGAATTTACTAAAAAAGGATTATTCTTTGATCCTGCAGTAGTTTTTTATGTCCTTATTCCTAGTCATTGTAGCTGAACCACTGAAACAAACTAGAACTGAAAGATCACATTGTGGCAATATCTATGCATACTCTGCTTTAGATGGGGAACTTCGCATGTAAAGTAATTTCTATATTACTTTCCTTCTTTAAAGGCAGAAGCTATAACATTTGCTCCCCATTTACCTGAATTTTAAGGCTATTCCTTGTCATTTGACAGAGGTCATGCTACTTGATGAACCAACGACAGGGCTGGACTGCCTGACTGCGAACCAGCTTGTCTTGCTTCTCTCGGAGCTCGCACACAGAGACAGGATTGTCATTCTTACAATTCATCAGCCTCGCTCAGAACTCTTCAGGGTAATCGATATCTATTGGCTTTTTTTTTTTTTTTTTGCCAGGCTTTTTAGTACCTAGGTTCTTTTTCAGGACAGAAATACAAGATCCAGTATTGTTGCCTTCAAAGGATCTCTTCCTTCCCCTTGCATAAATACAGGCTTGTCTTGAACTTTACAACTCTGGCCTTCTGCCAGCCACAGGGCACTTTGGTACACATATTGCCCTGTGAAAACAGAATGCACACTGACTGTGTGCCTAACCTTGGTGTTATGCAACTACCCAAATCGAAACCCCTGGGAGAAGCCCTGTCAGGGGATGTGGGTACACCTTGGTTGTGTGGCGGGGCTGGCCTGCCTTCCAGGGCTTTTGCTGGGGACAGCATTTCTCCCTTCCCATCGCTGTTGGTTC
The DNA here is from genome assembly GCA_035583185.1 of Anabacerthia variegaticeps. Taxonomy (NCBI): domain Eukaryota; kingdom Metazoa; phylum Chordata; class Aves; order Passeriformes; family Furnariidae; genus Anabacerthia; species Anabacerthia variegaticeps. Next base: position 25,236,874 of record JAWWEW010000112.1, on the reverse strand, counting down.
CTTTGCTTTTCTGACACATCCACCACCTGCCATGTGAATGCAGGAAACCTCTTCCCTGGCTGACTGAATGGATGTGGTCGTGGTGATGCCTGTAAACGTGCAAAACAGACACTCTGCACAAGGGTTAATGGAGATAAGATATTACCTTTAATGCAGTCCGGACCCCCAGGGTTCCCCCGAGCACGGAGGA